>VWZT01005193.1:21425-117239 GCA_013397055.1 Pachycephala philippinensis | reverse complement strand
CCACCCCTCCGGCTCCAGGACCGGAAAAGAAGAGAGCACTTCCCCTCACCACTGCCCTTTTATATGCAAAATCGTGAGAAGCGATTGGTCTAAAACCTTGTCCATCAACTCAGTCTCTTCAAACCACCACAGACTGTAATAAGCTTAGAAAACTTACCTGGTGACAAGATCCATCACAGAGGATTGTTACATCAGCCCTGGATACTTCTTTATTGCAAGTCTCCTTTAGCCCAGCAGAAGTTTGGTGCAGATGATCACAGTGACCCGTTCTGGTCTTACCACCCAGAAATACCAAGAAGTATGAATTGAGACACTTGTAACAAAGTGCTTACAAGCAGGTAATTGATTGTTATTCGCTCCCTGACATTTCTAAATTCCCCGAGACAATCTGTTATAAGAAAATAAGGAAAAAATTTCAGATGTAGGAATACTTTTCTTTATGAAATATTTACCTTGCACTGGAAAATCACCTTGTAAAAACAAAAAATCAAGCATGAAAAAGCACAAAAAAAGCACTGGGTCTGGCTCAAATATTTCATGCCAAGGATTGCTGAACTCCTTTGATTTCCAGGGTAAGTGGAACCAAACAGCAGGAAAAACTTCATTTAAGTCAGTGGACCCCCACCCAAGCAATATCAAACAACCTTGAAAATCCAAGATTAATGTTGACAGAAAGAGACCAGATGATCATTGGTGTGCATTATACCTCAGAATCTCCTTTTGGCCGAGCAAACTCACCTTACCTCTGTATCTTAGACCTAACAGGTCTGTTTTCAGCTTTTTATAAATGAAACTGTGTTACCTTGAAAATGTTTTCTTCAAACGTCATACCTCTCACTACTTAACCCCTTTGTCTTCATTATTACCTAAAGCCCTCAGTTTTGCATGGGGGTGTTTGACTGGGACAACCTTTTCTGAGTTAATTCTGCCCTTGTTCCTCATTAGAGTAATTGCAAGCAAAGTTCACAGCACTGTCCCAGTGATGACTGAGCAAATCATAATCAACAGGAATGACATTCCAGGGGACCCGAACGCTGGAATACTGGCAAAATTACTGAAAAGAAAAGAAGATACACAAACTCTTGGAAATTTACGCCATAGTTCTCCCAAAAGGTTTTGACTTACCGTTTGCACACCCTATCAGTCCTCTATCATCTAACATGATGTGATTTCAAGGCGATCCTTTTGCCTCTTGACTACAAATTAAGCCCTACATACAGGAAAGCTATTTCCAGAAGGACTTGGAAACAGGGGATTTCAGACACAGCATATTTCAACCATGAGGCATTTCCAGAGAAAAAGTATGTAGCAAAGCACTAGTTTTAGAATTCTAACAAGCAAAAAAAGCCACCCTTGTACTTCTCATCAGCCCCGTGGGTTTGCACAATTAAAACACAATAGTTTCTTCCAGGGCTTTGTTGAGCCTGGAATAGCCCTATGTGAGTGTGCAGTGTGGCATACCATGCCCATTCTCTTCTCTCTGCAGGTCTGTCTGCCCAAGGCAGCTCCTCTGCTCCATGCAAACCTCTTTCTCCCTAAATGTTGGAAAGGAGTTGTAGTTTACTGAGTTTGAGTAGTGTTTCTGATAATGTTTAGGACCAGGTGTTGGTAAACTCCAGGAAATACTCAGTTCAGGTCACACTGAAGCCTTTGTTCAAAGGAGTATTTCCTTAAATCAGAATGCAATTTTCACATTAGCATTTATTCAAAAATTATCAGGCCCAATGAACCTGACAAATTCTGGGAAAACTCTCCTACCATATATGAATGAACATTTTGAGAGATAAAAGGTCTTATTCAGGGATTATTTTCATCGTAAAATCAACTGTGCAGGTAAAAACCAGTGCAGCCAACAGTTCCAAGCTGAATGCTTACACTATACTGTGAATATGGCTTAATGCATATTTCCACTTTTTCTGAGGTGGAGTTGATGGAGGCTACTTATAGACTGCTTGGCTGTTTTCCATTATAAATTCTGATTATCAGTGGCTGAAAGAGCCATTACCAAAATGTAACCATTCACAATAAAATTTCTTCTGCTGGTTGGTTGGTTCCAGTTGATTTCTTTGTTGCTGTTGAATATAGAGCAAAAAGGCTGAGAATCTCTGGAGCTTCTTTACTTAGGAACTGGACTTCAGATTCATTAGAAGTCTAGTTCTCAAATATCTTCTTAACTAAAAATTTGCCTTTTTGAGGTTAAGACACAGTTTTGGATCATATTGAAGAATATATTTGAAGACAACAGTTTCTGAGGGAGCAGAGCTAATGAACTGACACCAGTCCATAGGGGCACTCCCAGGTTGTCATACACGTATTTGCAGCTTTCAAGGCAGCCACAATCAAACCTGTGAAATAAACAGGCAAGTATTTTAAATGGCAATATAAAATGTTCTCGCCTTTGTTTAATACAGAACCAGCTGTCCATCTGCACAGGAATGGTAGTTTATTGCCATGTGATAAGTCCAACTCCAAAGCCTCAGCAGGGAGGAGAGCTGCTGCCAGCTGTATTTGGCCTGATGAGCTCCTGCTGGGAGGGAAGCTGGAAGACGCTGCCTCACACAGAATCCAACTTACTCATCAGAAGGCTGCCATTCCCCTTCCCACATGAACTCACTACTGTCTTTACTGAAGTACCAGGCTGTCATTTCCCCCTCTGGTTCCTTCACCCAAATAGCCCACAGGCTCTGGCTAAGCCTTTCTGGGAACTGCTTCCTTCAGAAGGGAAGCCAGGATCTGCATGTTAGTTGCAAGCCTCATTCCTGACATAGAGTGCATGTAGATGTATGTCATCTAAAAGCAAAAATCACATGAGCTGAGCTTATTGTGTAAAAATGAACTTTAAACTTGTGAAAAACCCAGACACCAGAACTGGGTAGCAGATGGGAAATCAGCTTCTGCTGTACCCAGCTTTGGCTGGCTCGGCCAGAACAGCAGCCACTTCTGCCATCCACATTTGCAGGTGGACAAAAAAATACTGCAGCTTTATGGGATGGTCAGGCTCATCTCTCTCACAGAGCTGACGGCTGCTGTCTTTGCCTATTTCACAGCTATTGCTGGGGAGATTAAAAAAAAAGTACTTGCTTTTGCAAAAGCAAGAAACAGGTCTGACTTCTCCCTCCTGGCCAGGATTTCAGTCAAGGCCAGCACAGTGAAGGCCTTGTTCTCCCCTGAAAGTTCAAGACAGTTTTGTTTAAGGGAAATAGAGGCTTCACCAGCTGCTTTCTGGTAAAAGGAGCCTTATAGACAATAGGTGAATCATACCCAAAAGCAGTCACTTGACATCAGCCACAAAAGCCTCCAGCCTCATGATCAATGAACCTCTGAACTAATATAGGAAGAATTACGATGGCATTTTCCTGAAGCGTGCAGCTTTGCCTCTCCCTTTTTGCTGGGAACACAATCACAATCCCATCTCTCATTCCCTTTAGCTCTGAGTGACCCAAGACAAGTCTGAAATGCAAAATGGTCACAGGACTTGTCCCATCTCAGCACCTGGTAGTGAAATCCATGCTGGCCTCTTTCTTTTTTCTAGCATGTGACTGCATTAACCTCAAAGGCAAAGCTGTTGTTTTTTTCTGAGACACAAAGGAAAAGGAAGCACCGGTAGTTCAACCCAAAAAGGCAACAAACAGCACATGCTGTTGCTATCTGTGTCTCCATCAAGGATATAAAAAGCTGTGGATTCATTTTCTAATACTTGGAGGGGACCAATCCTGCAAGCTGGTGGGCACCAGTCCGGAGCAGCAGGATCCAACTAGATGCAAATGTTCTTTCTTGCAGATTCACCTCCAATCAGTGCTCGGGCTAATGTTTCATATGTAATTTCGTAACTACAGGTGTGCAGCTACACACTTTTCAAACAAATTCAGTGTGATACAGGTTACCATTATAGCTTGCAAGCTGGTTTAAATAAAGATTCTGTGCACTTCACATGCAAAACAAACTGTAAGTAAAAGTGAAGATGTGAAGCAAAGGAAGGGCAGATCTTTTTTAATCGTCACCTTTGACCTAAATATGAAACAAGTAACAAAGCTGTAGTGAAAAAAGACCAAAGGTAGCAGGGAACAAAATCATTGTGAATGACACCATTCTTCTGGGGCCTGTCCCAGCTGAATTGCACACAGCTGAATGGCTCCAGTCTGATCCAGAGGGGTGACTCACAGCAGCAAACGCGTGATCCCGAGATGCTGGCAAAGCAGAATGGAGAGACCATGGGTTCAAGCTATGGGTGCTGGGATACAAATGACCCTGGACCTTCACAGTAGTAATGGAGAGGTTTAATTTTGGAGAGGAGAAGGAAGAGGCAAGGAGCAGTGCTCTGCTCAGGTAACAGGATGCATATGACAGAATTTTTTCAGCTGCATTTTGGCTTATTACTCTTTTGTCTCTTCTCTTTCACACTCTCCTGGAAAAGAAAGAATTGACAGTGGACTTGCAACATAGCATTTCCTTTCCAGTGGGGTTAGTGCTAACTGTACCAATCCAAAGTGATTTTTTTCTGTAAAGTATTATTTTTCAGACTCTTGAAGCCTAGTCTGGGATCCTCAACATAGACCTGCAACATAATAAAGGAGGGTGGTACAGATGGCTTTCAAAAAGAGAAAAGAGCTCCTTCAACAGCAGTCATGCTGTCACCCTCCAGTGTTTTCAGGAAGAGAGTGGATTGTTTCAATATCAGTTTGAAGTAACCATGGTAGAGACAGATGTTTGGTTTTAGAGAGCAGGCAGTAAGTTTATATTGTCAGAGCAAACACTTGGGCCTCCAGAGCACAACATCCCTTGTTGTTTACCAAGTGTGTTATGCCAGAATCAGACGTGAAGATGCACTTCACGGTAACAAAAGAGGACAATGCTTTTATCCTGCAATTGTCAACAGTGTTACAGTGCTGAAGACTTTGGTTCAATATTTGCCAAGCAGTAAAATGAGCAACGCCTGTCAGTTTGTTGACCTAGATGCATCAGTTACTAGCAAAACTATATTGAGCAGACAGCAGTTCAGTTTCAATTGCTGGGGACCAAATTCCAGCCACAGAACTAAGTGCTGTTAGTTACATTCAGATTAACTGAAAAACTGTTGAAGTATTGTTTGGATGCTGTCACTGGGATACAACAAACACCCTTGTGCTGAGACACTTTGAAAGCAAGTTTGTAACAACAGTTTTGTCAGAACCACGCACTACAGCTCCTGCAGACTGAAATTCCAAAAGGGATTTAAAATGCTGTAACCATCCTTCCTGGAAAGGCTGAAAGCCTTAAAAAATGTGTTACCTTTACCTTAATGCAGAATAATCACTATGGCTTCATTGACAGATGTCCTACAAACATTAGGCTACAGTAAATGTTGGCATGAGGGTACATTTTTACCAAACCATAATTCTGCAATCACCTGCCTCAGCACAGCCAGAAAGGCTTGAGCTGACTATCTATCCCTGCTGGGAAGGCTGATGGGCCTGGAAAAGCGCCTGCCCTTGTCATATATCAGGGCACATATAGGGAGGATTAGTACTCGAGTTTCACCAAGTCCTGGGTAAGTGGCACAGGCCTGAGGCTGACAGCAATCTAAATGTCCTGTGCTTGCATTCTCTGTGACACCTCCCACTGCCAAATCACTGATCTGTAGCTGAGAGTCACAAACCAGCAGAATGGGCTGACACATTCCTACAGAGAAAAAGCAAGGAGCAACACTGAGTTAAAGCAAAGATCTAGCATCCTCTCCTCTGTTTACTGCAGGCACTGTTTCAGGCTTCAAAGGAATGACAACACTTAGACTTCAGCCAAAGAGATGACAATCATCCCTACCCCACCAGGCTGAACATGCCACTTCATGCCTGCAGGTACAAGCTATCAGAATCAGGACAGGATCAGCATTTGTGAGAATCCCGCTTCACCTACATCACAATGAGACCATTTTACAAAAATCTGATTGGTGAAATCTGCTATAGAATATGCCTTTGTGCTGCACTGGAGAAAAGCTGGCAAAATACTTTTGCCCATCTTGCCCAAGGAATCTCCCTTTCACAGAGCATCCCCTGCCACTCACTGGCCTGAAACAGTGTCCTGCATCAATCACACACTGCAGCTCCTTCCAACTGCACAGACTCTACACACGGGGTGCTTACTGACTAGCAAGCACACCAGAACAGGCATGACAAATACCCAGTATATTAAAGGCAGAGGCCCACCATTGGCTCAAACCCATGCTTTTCTAAGACAATGCACATATGTCACAGAGATTCCTCTCCAGCTTATCCAAGTTCTCAGAAAGGCTTTTCATTAAGTTTTAAAAGAGGCCTTGGATGCTACAATACCATTCTGCTTTCTTAAGTAATGTCACAAGACTTCTGGTTTGGCCACACAGTTGCTTTTTAGAAATGAAAAGGAGATTCCGTGCTTCTATTTGGGACAAGTGGCAAAACCACTGAAATCTTTTTTTATAAAGAATGGAGGCAAAAAAAAAGGAGAAAAAAAAGGATCAGGAACTGAGTTCAGTCACTCTGGGAACCCAGCCTTTATGTACTGTTTACCAAAAGGATGAGCTGGGGAAAGGGGTGAGGGGCAAGAGTGTGCATTAGGTCTCACCTGCTGATTCTCGGGAGTCATGAATATTCTCATAATCCCCATCTCTCGGTCCAACAGGCTACAGGCCTTTTCATCACAGAGCTTGATTTCAGTGAGGATCTGGGAGTTGCTCTAAGCTTCAGCAAGTGGTATAATATTCCCTTGTTTCCACATGAAAACAGCCTCTTGCCATGAGCCACTCTCCAATGTTTCTTCTCTGTTACTCATCTACTAATGGCATTTGTCTTTCAGACTAGATTAGATAAATTCTGTCTTGGGCTATGCAGAGATCAGTCAGCAAGTCACGATTTCTGAGGTAGTCAGCATGTTTTTTTCTTGCATAGTTATGTATACACAATAAAAATGTTGAGATACAGGTATATTTATAAAATGTGATACACGCCTGTAGCTAAAACCAAGACAGCAAAAACAAAACTGAAAAGGGATATGAGCAGTAGTAGACAGAGCAATTTTACCATATATTTTCAAGGCAGATTATTGTAAGCATCTGATCTGACTTTCAGCACCTCACAGGCCAGAGAATGTCACCTGGTGAGGGCATAATTTGCGTGCCCATAGGGCAGAGGAGGACAGGGAAGGAGGATTTCCCTGTGCTGGCAGGGAAAGCAAACAGGGTGTGCAAAAACATGCAACAAAGCAGTGCCCAGAAATGAACCTTCACCAGATAACCTATGGCCAGCTGTACTTCCATAAGCGTTATGGAATTTCAATTTTCAGGCACTAGGCAATAGAAAATTATTTTCTTTTTCTGACAAGGGATGTGTTATTTCCTCCAGCTGAAGGGATGGACTTTGCATAAACTGACAGGAGGGGAAAAAGGACTTTTTAAAAGCGAAGCTCTTATTCTCCTTATAGCAATACTATCCAATGGCAACGAGCCTTGGGTCATAAAAGAAGCATTTAATAGCTTTAAAAATGCTTTCTTGCAAAAAGATCTAATTGATCAGAGCTTCCAGATAAAAACTAATCTTCTGACCATTGGTCGCAAATTACAAAATAGTTTGCCCATGCAAATAACTTTCAGTTTAGGTGGGTTTGAGATTACAACTTAGATGAACTCATCCTCCCCCTGCAATATACAAACATAGCACAGAGGAATCACAAATGAAGCATGAGCAGAGTTTGTTTTGAGGATGTCATGAATCTGTACAGGATGTGGAAGTTTGCTTTTCAAGCTTAGTACTACTTACTCCATAACATGTCATTATTATTAGTCTATATATGTATGCAGAAAATATGTTAATATGCATAGGCATCGATGTGATAGGTAACATCCCTTATGCTTGCACTTTCAAGCTACAGTCTACCAACAGAAAATCATTAATATCTACTTTTTTTAAGGCAACACGTGGTATGACCATCCTCATTCATCTCCTTTATGCCTGTGTCTTTTGTATCAATTCTGAGCCCTGACATTCTTACAGATTTGTCCCAATGTCTGTTTTGGCTTGTGGAAGCCTTTAGTAAAGGATACCTGCAACACAAAATGATGGGCTCAAACAGGCCTCTCACTGGGTTTGTGCTGGGCTAAGCAGATGGAGACTGTTGAACTGAACACTTCAGATGCAACAAACTTACCGTGTACAATTAAGACTTGGAGTGAGCAGTATTTTTGCAGGGGCAGGAGCTGTACTTCAATGATCCTTGTGGGTCCCTTCCAACTCAGGATATTCTATGATTCTATAGTTTCTGTTCTGTGAGACCTTTGGAGTCCATTACTCAGGTGGTGTGAACAGTCCTCCAAACGTCATGGCATTGACAGTGCAGAGGGCAAATTTATGACTCCGCAGGACAGCTACAGTGCTATTCCCACCTCATGTTTTGCTACTGGTCACATTCCTCTGGTCTTCTTTCTACAGAAGTATCTTCAAGGATGCAGAGCTCAGGCAACTCTGGCGTGAAAAGTCTCATTGCTCCCAAGATTCAATTCTGGCATGCAGGAAAGCTTTGCCTTCCTTACCATCAAACACATGATCCAAGATCAATCCCTAAAACAAACCTGACTCTCTTCAGGAAGCGCTGTACCAATTTCAGACATCAGTCCGAAATACTCCTTTGAAACCCACTGGTGTTTGGTGTGTGCTGTACTCAGCTTTTGCCTCAGCCTCACCTCCTTCCCAACTCAAACACATAACACTGGGCTGTTCAAAGGTCATTCTTTGTTTGCTTCTTGACTACTCTTAAGACAGATGTTTCAAGGCACGACAGAGGATATAAACACATGCACACTGGGGGAAAACAAAGGTGTCCAGGTGTTTAAGCAATGCCAAATGTGAAAGAATTCCAATTCACTGCCTTCTTCTTTAATCTGGCAATTCCAAGGGACCAAGCGTGTCATGACTTGTACCCAGAACACATTCCGCTTGGGTGAGTCCAGACAAGGTCTGCATTAACTCCCCAACCTGCAAGAAAATTATTTGAAACAAAAGGTTCAGATATGTCCTTTTCCCTCCAACAAGCCTGGAAACAAATGGTACAGGAACAAGGTCAGAAAGGAATCATCCGCCTACCATACCACTGAATTCATTTACCTACCTCAGAGCCCATTCAAGGAAAGGGGTGGGATGGGGAACAAGGAATGATATAAAGCAGAATGAACCTCTGGGGTCGCTCGCTACATTACAAGATTTGACAGGCCTTTGCCAGCCTTCAGCTTCTTTGTGTCTTTCACATAATAGAGAAACACAAACTGAGCAGCCTGTGATCTGGGGGTTGCACTATTAGACGGAGCAAACCCTTTGCAAATGCTAATAGTATTGTAGCATCCTGTCAGGCAGCAACACAAAAAAGGATGTTGATTTTCACATGAACCAGAACAGACTCATTGTAAGGAAGGCTGCAATGAATGTTCCATCCCTAAACATCAAAAGCTACAGGCAATTGGCTTGTGGACATGAGGCAATATGCTGCTTCAAATGTTCCTAAATATAGGGGGCATACTGTTACCTTAACACTTATTTCATGGGGCTGGCAAAGAGAGGGCAGTTACCTGAAATGGAAGTGAAAATGGTCTTCACAGTTACGACTTCTGTAGTGAAATAATATCTAGATCTAAAGAGGCTTTAGTTGTGCAATTTACTGTTTTCCAGCAGTCTGGAAGAGATGATCCTTTATGAAATATGAATGTGCAGATTCAGTCCAAGGTAGAGTTTATGTCACTTCCAAATCGCAAGGTTGGTAGTAATAGAGCACAAACATGCTTGTGCTTTGCTGTTCTAAGGATGTGGCAGCTGTCAGTCCTGTCCAGTAATGCTCACCCAGGTGCCAGGTGTTTCCTGAAGAAGTTTCTAAAACGTTATAGAAGATGTAACACTCAAGCTATTTCTGTTCTAAAACTTATTATAGAATACCCTTTTAATTCAAACTTCACATCTCCCCCTGTATTAGGAATGGTATAAGGCAAGGTGTTACTGCACCATGCTGACTAACCTTCAAAAAGTTTGTTGTTGTCCTTTGGGTGAAAAACCTGAACAAAGCTCACCTTGCTGGTTGTCACCACCAAGGATAGTTCAGAAAGCTGTTTTAAAGTCATACTGGGAAACCATCACTGCGCTCTGCAAGTCCGCTTGGAGCCTAGAGACTCCCAAGAGCAGCAAATAGTCTTCTATCAGTGTTCTGCAACACACACGCATAAGCATTTGCAGCTATGCACAGTAAACAGCTTTCCAGCAGATACGACTAGAAATATTTCTGGAATTGGCACTGGAACAGCACCTAAAGCCAATCCCAAGAAACTTAAGAGTCAATTTCAGAAATGTTTCTAGAACAGTTTGTGAAGTTGGCTCTAGAACTGTTTCACCACTACTTTCAGAACTACTTCCTGAATCACCACTAGTCAAAACTAAAATAATGTCTCTGACTTTCAGCACTTCTTACAGAACAATAGCCTGGATAATTTCACCTTCTGATGTGCTGAAGCACTGAGGTGATGGCAGATGCAAGCAAGATTTGTATACACAGAAATATGCATGGGCTTTCCATTCCAGCACCACAGTATAAACAACCATTACAATCTCTGTACCATTTCAGCTTCTTCCCATCCTTTCTATAGTATTTTATACTGAAAAATTCCTGGAAACAGTCATGTGCTGTGAAAGGGCTGTGATTATAGCCATCTAGAACTTACAGCACTTGTGAAACTACAGCTTTAGGAGTTATTTGACTATGTAGGACCTATCTTGCAAGCGTTTTACAATCCATTTCATTTATCTTATTGAACAAAAACTAGCAAGTGATTGATGATGGTCTGTAAAGATTACTGCAAGGAAAGATGAATTACTGAACTAATTAAAAAATAGAACAGGATCCAAGAGCTTTAAACTGACATTAAAAAAAAAAAGGTTCCTTGGATATGGTAAGTCACTAAGATGGTAAGCTTTTTCAGACAGCCATAAATGCTAAGTTCTTGTGAGGATATTACCAGCATCTGAGTAAACTTCACCACTGTATATCCCATCTGTGCAAGGAAGCACTGCTGGAAGATTTCCCTAAAGCACCTCAGGACTTAGAAACACATTCCAAACAGTCAAAAAACATCTCACGCTACAACTCTGCAAGAACACAGACAGTTCATATAG
The DNA here is from genome assembly GCA_013397055.1 of Pachycephala philippinensis. Lineage (NCBI taxonomy): Eukaryota > Metazoa > Chordata > Aves > Passeriformes > Pachycephala > Pachycephala philippinensis. Next base: position 106,083 of record VWZT01005193.1, on the reverse strand, counting down.
CAACACCTTCCCTGAGATAAGAACATCCCACAGACATCTCCAGCACCAAATCCCACCAAAACCAAAGAGTTCTAGCTGACTCAAGGGGTCCTGGGTCAGGTTAGAGATCCCAGTATTTCAAGCGATGAAATCTCTTGCATCGTTGTTAATACAATTAAGCATTATTAAGCTACATTTAAGATATATGGAAATTCACTAAAACTTTAGCTTAGGTTCAAAAATATACTCAGATTAATGTGGACTTGATGGTAAAATAGAGCATACCAGTACACTGGAAATAACCAAGAACTTCACTTGATGTATTCACCCTCTAAGTTTACACTTGGTTTTTACACTTCTACACATTTCCAAGATTTTAATTTCTCTCATAGTCTGATAACTTAGGATGAGGTTACTAGTAACCACTGAGAAGGAATAATTCTTGACATTTGAAAAGACACCATTTGTATCTTTTCCATGAAGAAGTGTCAGAATACCTCTTGGCCTTTAGTATTTAAACCTTGGCTCGTAAACAGTTCATTTTATAAAAACCAGAAATACCTCAGCGTATCTGCATGATAGTAATAAACATGCTTTGGAAATGAAGAACACCCATTTATGGAACAACAGTGTTTACATTTGGTGATTCCCCTCCCTAAGGTCAAAAAGATACAGAAATTACAGATTAGTCATTACTCGTTACAATAAATTGCTTTCTGCAGAATCTAAAGGTAGCCTGTGAAATACAGAAAAATACCATGAACCTGTGCAAACCAGGAATAATATACTCTTCAACACCACATGAATTTTAGGCAGTTCAAGTAACTGTGTTTTCTATCTCAAAACTGTTGTAATATTCAGCACATCCTTCCTATGCTGCCTGACATAACTCCAGCTACTCATCTACTAAGATACTCCTTGTAGGGAGCAATTTTAAAGTAGCTGACTAATAGCACTTTAACCCATTTTTTGTACCTTCCTAGTAAGATAAGCATAACTTGCTGTAACGCTTCTTTCCCCTAACCTTAACATAAAATCCTATAAAAATCAGCATAAATTACCTGTTGCTTATTGGTAAAGACGATTTTTGGTTAGCTTAACAATGAAAGCAAGTAAATGTAGAGCTATAATTCTACACTGAGCCTAACATGCCCATGTCTGCAATTCAAGCTTTGTGGAGCAAATCTGCTGCACCTTCAATGTCACAGTTTCCAGTGAACAGAGGTTTTTTTCAACTGATTTTGTAAAATTTTTCTTCCTCTAAAAGAATGAAAGAAAGAAAAAATTCCTGAATTCACGGGTCTGTAAGCTGACTGCTCTTTAACTCTCAAACCCATTGCCCCAGTTTGCATGTTTATTTTAAATGCAGCTGAAACTAATGCTCTGTAGCAGTCTTCATTTATATGCTGGATATCACTTCATTATCTCAACTTCCAGAGAGAGAAGCTTTCACCATAATGACTTTCCATACAAGATCTTTGTCTAAATGTATTACATAAATGGTACATTAATTTATATAGTAGAGGCAACACTTGGTACTGTCACCACTAACTTGGTGCTGACACAGCACTTCTGAATCAGACATTCTGATATCATTAACATAGACTGAAATCATTAACGTATACTTTTTCACAACTTAACAAATGAGAAAAAGAAGGTCAAAGTGACTTCTTAGTTAGGTGCAATAGCACCGTGTTCAAAACCCACATTTTATTATTCCTTCAGTTACATTTTTATTCAATAAATACCTAGTTTCCATGGAATACATCATGCTAAGTCTTAGATGAGCAGCACAGAGAAGTTGGAACTAAACCCATAGGAACATCACACTAAAAGAAATGAACATTGGGCCACTGGATGCGATATTTTGCAACATTTACATTACACAGAAGTTTCAAACAGTGATCTCTAGGTAAATGCAAAAGTTTTTGTTTGTTTCTTCGTTTGGTTTGGTTTTTTTACAAAGTACAGACTTATTTCACTTGCTATATGCAAAGGTGTCTGCTTTCCAAATTGTGCAAACTTACATTTCTGAAGTTATCTTCAGAGAATGGTGATGACACAAGCCGTTTTTTCATTTTTTGGTTCTCACTCATTTTCAGGAATTAATTTTAAACAGAAAATCTCCAAACATTCAGTTAGATCACCCTGAAATATTTAACCTTTCAACATAATTTTAATATCTATGTGAGCTTTTTGTCCACATTACTGAATATTTTATGTCCAAACATTTGGGGAACATCTTACTAAACTTTGTATTGTTTCCTCTGAGAGCAACCAAAACAACTGTTGGAAAACATTTAGATTCCTCTCTTTTCATTTCTACATATCAAAATCAATTGCCTTTTCAAAAGGGAAAATAAATCTAGGTCAGTTTTTCAATGTACATAATCACACGACTGCAACTTAAACTGTTTCAGACCTAACACCTTCCACACAAGTATTCAGAAGTGTGTCCAGATCATTTGTGGCAAAGTGTGGGCAGAGAAATGTGGTGGTGATTAACCACCAGGCACCTATGATAGAGAGCTTGTATCATGCTTAAATTTACCAGAAGTAACATTTCTATGGCGAAACTGAAAGGCAGTTTTCAGTGCCTTACTAATTTTACTGAATGATATACATCAAGTGGGTGTGGAAGGACCTTGTGCACAACATTCTTATAGAAGTGATTTTGGTCTTAGAGTAGCTATTAGTAAAAATGAAATTAATGACATTTTCCCTTTATTTTTAGTTAGGAAGCTGGACAAGTTGGAATTGTACATTCTATCTTTTTACATTTCACATGTATTCCATCAGGTTACTCTGTACCTATGGTGAAGGGAGGAGTTAACAAGGAAATCTGAGTCTGTGCAATCCCAGAAATGAAATGTAATCGGCTGACATTCAAGAGTAACAACGTATATCAGGAAAGAACAGGTAAAAGGAGCAGCTGCTGACATTATTTCCTGAGCCTAAACCTTTTAAGGTGTCACTGAATAGCAGTCTGTGCTTTCAGGTGAAAGAACTACAAGAATTGCTTGGCTGACATCTCTCAATAGTTTAGGAGTTTAACAAAATCCACCACTTCCTCTCAGGATCTCAATACCATGCTTTTAAATCTGTACTACAGTGATCAGCAAATGCTTCAACACAGAGCATAACAAATACAAGTGGCATTACTTAGAAGGGCATTTTAATGTACATACAAATACTAAAACGTTATGTCAAACTCCCAGGATCATCCGCAGGCAAGAAAATGAGAACAGATAAAATCATTTTAAGAATCTGATCCAGCTCTACTATACAAGACACATACTAAAAATAAAAAGCTTTTTTCCCTTTCAGGAAAAAAAACCTTAAATGTACAACTTCAGCAAGCTCCCAAGCTATCTCATTGATACACAAATCAGATTCTTCTGTGCATGTAGCTTCAAAAATTAAACGAGCAGGTGGATTTTAACTGAACTTCTCAATCCCATGAGACATTATTTTCTTTCTCCTTCAACATTTCAGGATGCTCCCCAAAAAGGCAGGAGAGAGAATGGGACACAAAAGCCATTTCAATTCAGTCTTTGTGCAAGGTATCCTGGAGAAGGCTGCATTCTTGTGTAAAGCTGCTGTTGAAACAGAATGACAATTATTTTAAAATATGTACAAATGCATGACAGCACTTGAGTTTATGGATTTGAGAACTAACGGAAACGAAATTTGGAAAATACCTGCATGCAAACATTTTTGCTAACAATATACAGTGTCTTTAAGAAAAACCACCAAAATGCTTCCATAGAAAAGTGTTCTGTTAATTTTTATTCCAGCTAGTTATGCTTTCTTCTCTTAATACAGATAAAAATATTGAACTGAGAGTAATCAAATAGCCTACAATGATTCACAATACTTAAATAACTGGTCAGTAAATATATTTCTACTAAATTTCATATCTGCTTGTAGTGTAAAAGCAGCAAGTGTCATTCTGCAGATTAGAAGCTAGAAGCAGCAACAACCAGGCAACGGAATAAAACAAATAGGAATTTTCATGAAGCCTGTATGAAAACCTGCATTTAAATGAGATGGATAACAGTTTTATACAGAACAATGAGATAGCTGTAGCAATCTCTTTATGATCGAAACATGATTACCTGCTTGAACAATCTACTTTTCTTGATGGAGGGCTTCTATGAAGGCTTCAAGTTTCTCCTGGATTTCCCGAACTTTTTCTGGTGGAAATAAAAAGATCACCATTCAAATATCTATTACTATTAAGTACTTGAGGACAGGTACAGAAAGAAAAACCCCACACAAAAACCATGAACAAAAACATGCAAACACAAACAAATGAATGCTGTCATCAATATTACCCTAAGCATTTTGTTTATAAATTACATAGGTTTATAACATTTTTTAGATCAGAAAAAAGAAACCCTGTCCTGTTCGAAGAACTCCTACAGATACATTTTATGATTACCCTGCTAATTTTATAATTCAAAAATTTACTGAAGGAATCCAATACTAGAAACGTATTTCAAAAAACTGAAATTTCCACCAGATCATGCAGAGAAGAACTATTGTACACTTGTTAGGTTTTAAATAATGCCCACTAGCCCCTTTCTTCTTTAACCAAATATCCTCATTCTCCACAGCAAGTGTAACAAACACCACTAATCATTCTAAATAGAGTTGAAAGCTCATGCCCTTTCACCCAGGAGAATTTCAGGGAACCACACGTCAGTATTCAAGACACCTCCTCCAAAGGGCAACACTATGTTAAGAATGTTTAAAACTTGCATTTTATTTTCTTGCATTTCAGTAGTAACCAGATGGATGTGGGCAGAATCTCATTTATATAAAAACTAAATCTGGGAGTTTACTTCCCTACCAAAACACTATGTGACCACAACTACAAATAGTTACTAAGAATGAAAAGGCAAAATTGATTGCAAAAAATCAAGGGGTTTAGGCATTTTTCCACTGTTTTCTCAATTCCATACAACTCTTGTCATCATATAACCTTTTTGATTTATTAAATTGCTTATGAAGCAAGATTTAGAACATAGCTGGAATCCAAAGCCTGTGAGATTTCCTGCTTCTCTCTCACCACATCCTCATTTGAAGCTCCTTCTGTGTGTGATTACAGGCATGAAAAACACACACTTCAGAAATATGAAGGAACAGGGGGAGAGCAATAGGACAGACAAAAATAAGTTAGATGAGCATAAACACAGACAAACATTTTTTCCAAGCTAAAAATACTATTGGATTAAAGCCATATGTTCCCTTGTATGAGATACAGTGTTTGAGCTTTTTTTAAAAAAAAACCTTTTATTAATGTTTTCTTCTCTTTATCAAGACCATATGTTATCAACTTGCTTTGCTGAGCTGAAGTAACAGCAAAACAAAAAGAAAAATAAAACAATCAGCTTAACTGGGATATGTAAGCATAAGTGGAAAAAAAATTAACTCCAAAGAGAACACTGATGTAGCTACAGGAACTGAAAGTTTAATATAACAAAATAACAAGCCCATAAACAAACACAAAATCCATTTTAGAGTAATAGTAATAATAATAACAACTCATATGAACTCCTGCAGTTCTGTTCTAACAGAAGTAGAGAATTTTAGTTAGCATTTGAAGTAAAGCATGGAAAACAGCCTGCATGAGTATGAAGAAACCTCAAGCTTCTATCTTTATCTTGCAATTCTTAGGTGATGAAGGGTAAGCCACTGACACTTTCAACACTCCAGTGTGCCCTTCCCCAGTGGTGCTTATCTACAAACACAGAAGTTCAGTGAAGCTGATCACACTCTAAGTCCTAAAGAAAACACCAACGAAGCTTCTTGAATTTCAGCTGATTTATTTTCTTTTACGGTACTATGATATTAAATGAAGATTACAGTCAGTGTGAGGGAAAAAGCTGTTGGAAGTTAAGAAACAGCAGTAGCTGATTTTTACCAGGTTAAAAAAAAAAAAAAAATCTGATTCAGTTCAGCAGAATCTTTGAAAGCCGTCAATGAAAAAAAAAAAAAAGGTAGTCCCATGCTCACTTCTCCTTACTGAGCACGTGCAAAGGGTTTTCATTACTATCTTTTTAAAACAAAAGAAGAATATGCATTGCATGCCAGTATATAAACCTCTAGGGTAAGGAAAATGGTATTTCTACGGCATTTATTTAGGCAACTACTTAGCTCAGCTTCCAATACTGTTCTCTATGAATGTCTACAAAATCAGCCTTTGACATAATGTTCTACTATTTTGGACAGAATTAACATATTTTTTGACCACACAATGCTGGATGGTGCTTTGACCAACCTGGTCAAGTGGAAGGTGCCCCTGACCGTGGCAGGGGGGTTGGAATGAGAGGATCTTTACAGTCTCTTCCAGCCCAAAATATTCTATAATGATTCTGGGTTTGGAAATTATTAATCCTGGACCCTGCTCTCCAAAATGAACAGCAGTTGCCAGTGATAACTGGCGATTAGATCTCACGACCCAGAAGATCTCTTCATGTTGTGCTTTCAGTGGCTTTCTGTGGCACGTTTTTTTCCCAATTGCAACATGCTTTCCCAAGTGTGTTCTCTGTATTGATTAAGCCATTAGACCCAGTGAAAGCAGGCAGATTAAGCAGTATTAAATGCAAGTATTTTCCTTTCTCAACCTCTTGCTAATGAAATATTCAGCCCTGAAAATTAATAGCATCAGCAAAAATCTGTAATTATTATTTCACCCTTAAAAAAAGGTTTGTGCCAACAAATCTATCCTAATTTTCTGATTAAGGCATATTAAAATAACAGGATAGCAAATATGTATTTCACCAGAATATACTGAATCAGCTGTGTTTGCTCAGAGAACAGGCATACTAAAATTGACTGCATACTACGAGCACTTTATTAGTTTTTTATACTTGGACTGAATTGAAATGATTACTTAACTGTAATAATTATGAAGTCTTGAGGTAATTTAATACTTTGAAATAATATGCTGGCTATTCTTAAAAAAGAACAGTTACAATGAGTGCCAAATAGCTGCAATTATTCATGCTATGCCCTGTATTTTTAGCCATAGTAAAGCCTTTTGCAGCAGCAGATCCCAGGCAACGTGTAACACTCTCCTGCAAGTCCATTCTGTAGCACAGAGAAGCAGTCTGCTGAATTGGTTTACTTTTGAAATAGGCTGAGGGCAGAGTTATGTATTTACACAACACTAATCTTAATAAACTAGTAAATAAAGATTCCCAAATTCTTAGATAGAATTCTAATAGAGGAGTCTGCAGTTCTGGGGTAAGTGTCTACGGTTTCATCAGCACCATGTGATTTTGGATCTGGAACAACAACTCATTCTCACAGTTCAAGAAGCAGATGTTACCTAACTTCAGGGAAGTTCTTGCCTCTGTGAAATGCACAAGCTCTGCACCCACATTTATAGGGTTTTGTCTGACACTTAGATCAAACTATCGGTGATTTACACTTGTAAATTACAGTACATTCTGTTTTGAGGAAAGTTTACCAACATGCCAAACACAGAATTTCATGTGATTTCAGGTAAGAATACTTACTGCAGAAGCAAACTTAGGGGTAGACAAAAAGTGACCTGTTGCTCTATGTCTTGTGATACTGTGTTTTTCCAAGGACAAGTAAACCACAGATTAAAAGCATTCAGTTTGCTAGCAAATTACTTCTGTAACTGGTTGAACTACCCAAGCTCTTTTATATATGGCTCCCAGGTCACAAAAGGGACTTTAACAAAAGTGCTACACTCTTAGTACAAGGTACTGCTTAAGTTTAAATACACATATTGCTTACACTGGATTCTAGAAAGGTGATGTACTCTTTGGCACCTCTAACGAAGACCTGAAGTTACAAATACACAATTCTTCCAGCACCTGTTAAACACTGATCAAAAATCAAATTAAATCAATGAAGAATAACTGTAACTAAAACCTTGTTTCCATCTTAGAACAGTAAAATTCACAGGCCTAGGGACCATGAATGGTTATTCTATTTCCCATTTACCCCATGTTTACCTAAAAGATAAGCTGGTTCATACATCAACTCATTATGCCTCTTGATCTGGTCATGAATATTCCCATAATCCTCCCCCATATCCCATAAAACTTCACTGACAGAATGAGGAAATTCTTTATTCAGATGTCTTAAGATCCTCATTCATGCTCAGTCTCTCCTTATCTCCATATGAAATGATATTGCTACCCGCTCATTTTCTTTTCATTAATCCTGTGACCCTAAATCTAAAAGGCTCAAACCCAGACTAATTGAACTGTAATGAGGATTTGGATACACTGTGAATGCAGAAAGATGCAAGCACAGAAAAAGTTTGCTTTTCCTAATATCATAAGCTGGTCAGAAGGGAACCCCTGAAATATTCAGTCTTACAGGGAGCGTTTGCTTTCTGATTGCTGCCTGAGATAACCGAGCTTAGCTACCAATGAACAGTGCTAAAATAAAACAGCTGAAGCAAGTTATCAAGCAAATCTCCGGAGGTAAGGCCAAATAATCTAAAATAATATTAAACACAAATTACAAAAGCAAAGTACATTACTGATTTATTTCAAACACACTCCTAGAGGCAAGAAAAGGTTTTCTTGTATTTTGCAGCTGCGTTAATTGGTTTAGTAAGAGATGTGGCCTCTGTCCACAAAACCTGTCTTGCTTATGGTTCTGAAGTTAAATTTATTTTGAGATATTCAAATAAATACTTACATCTATAAAACCAATAGTTCTAGCACAGAATTTTAAAGATGTTCATGTCTGTCTGTGCCAGAACAGGAATAAAACCACATGAATACTTTGCACAAATCAAAAAGCTTTCCCTTCCCATTTACAAATGTGCACGTATGATATCAAATTTCAACTGCAGCAACAACACAAATTCTAAGATCTTTCTGGACAGAGATCCATCTTTATTTTGTACTTTGATGACACTTACAGCATGAAACAACCACGAAAAAAATGTGTTAATACCTTATTATAAATCCTCCTGTTCTACATTAAAGTGATTTCTATCTCCAACTAATGTTTACATGGCTTTGATATTTGAAAGCTCATGGTTGTTACTCCTTTTTCTCTGGACTGTGTTTGGACTTGAGTTCTCCCCTTCCTTTTTTTTTTTTTTTCATCTTCCTTCCTTTCTTAATCCCTTCCTTGCCTATTAACATTCTCACTGCTCGCTGTGCTACTTCTATGTTATGGTTAGTTAACCACAGAGGCAGAAATTTGGAATTTACTGCTGTGAATGCATCATCTTTTCGCTAGTAAAAAGGAAAGCCCTGTCAGTCAGAATCCATCACAATGCCCAGAAACACACAATTAAAAACTAGAGATGTCAATCCAAAGTTTTCTATTGAAAGTTGATTTTTACCTTAGAGCTACCTAAGACACAAACTCCATAGTTGTATACAACCCCGACGAACAGTCAGGTGGAGAAGGGGCGGGGGGGAATCATCTTTTTGGAGTTTAGCCTTTTGTGCCACATTCCTTGATTTTCTAAGGGCCATAAGAAAGCTTTACTTCTTGTTAAAATGGTATGAGACAGCACACTCCCAGCCACTCCAAAAAATGCCTCAGAAAGCAGACTTCCCAGCCACAGTTACCTGTAGCAACACGCTTACTCATGCCTCATGCAAACACTGCCATCATTCCCTGATCATTTTAAGGTCATGTCATGCTGAATCTTAGAAAATCCTTTGAAACTACTGATCACATTTTTTGCCAGTTTCCTCTTGTTCACATACCATATTTTCCTCTGGATAAGGCTCAGAGGAAAGCTGAAGTTTTAAGGGGGGGAAAGGAAAAAAAAAGGCAAAACCACCCAGGCTGCCCTTAAAGAGACAGAACATCATTTGTCAGCTGCAAAGACAGATTTATAAGTAGAGGGCCCCCTCTGTTACTTTAAGGCTGCAAAACAGATGGGAAGTGAATGGACAGTCAAAGGGTCAAGAAAACACATGGGAGGTGCTGCTTGTATGCTGTATGTATGTTCCCAGCAAAAGAAAGAGGTCAAGATTGTAACTGCATGGCTGGGTGCTGGAAAGGCCTTTTCTTTAAGCTGTTACAAAGACAAACACTGTTCTTCATCCTGCTGTCAAACTGCTATAAATATTGCTTGTCAAGAGAGTTTCAGCAGCTAAAAGTTTTTTTAAAAAAGGCTGAGCAGGAGGATGAATCAAGTGAATGATTCTTAAACAATTAGCTCATTAGTGTAATAAAAGCACTGCAGAATCCTGAAAAGTTTAAATGGAATTTATAATAGTTCATATAGTAAATCCAAGAATCATTAAGAATATACAGGCTTTAAAATGCAAGCTTGCAGAACATAGCTGGTATGGTCATTAGTTACCAGTAGTCAGACTGAATGAAGATGCCAACTGGTGCTACATTGTAGTAGCTGTCCTTTAATGTTATGTTTCTTATATGTGTTGCAATCTATTATGAGGTTTGAATTTGCACCCAGTTTGGTCTCCCTCTGCATGACCATAACAGGAGAAAACATCAAGGAGCCTGTTTCCTATGAAGATATAGTTCTGTTTTCCCTGTTGTAGGCAAATCCACCTCTAAAACAGGAACAGATCGCCTCCAAATTGTATATTTAGCCTGATGTAGAAACATAACAAAAATTAAGAAGGCATTTTAGACTGAAAAAAATCCCAAGTCACAGCTGCCATCACTGAAGTTACTTTGTTGCAAGTATTACTATCATATTAATTATTAATCCCTTCATAGCACATCTGAGCAAAGCTGTCAGCTGCCTGTATGGAACAATATTACCTTTATTTCACACTAAAGATAACCAGGCAGCAGCAGACAGCATGTCTGAAAACACTTCAGTTATTTTTGCAAGCTACTGAGCACTGTAACAATATTTTAGCATTACTAACAATGATCTTTAGCCCCAGAAATGGGAACTGTGGATTGTGCTGTTGAAATAGTAGATTACTAATCAATGCCTTGATCTATAGGTGCTCCAGATTCACTGGTGAGAGCTCTCAGTTTTACAAAACAGTTTTGGCCACACGTTTGCCCCCTCCTTGGTGGAACAGAACAGAAGCTGGCTGTGCTTCTGGGAGCAGCCCCTGGGACTCCTCAGGCTGGTAAGCATGAAATCCTTCTGTCTCTGACAGAGCATTTCAGAACTGAGCTATGGGGCTGAAGCAAAACTGACAATTATGTAGACTACTGACTTTATACAGCAGACATTTCCATGAGCTATTACACATCAGTCCTGCTTGTCTACAGAAAGGAAACTAAATATTACCAAACTGTGATGTGAGGTCACAAACTATTTCTCCACGGTCATTGAGGTTAGCCTAATGTACCAGTGATCATTACCCTGGTATTACTGCAAGTTTATGACAGTCACAAGGTCTGCAGTATCAAGGTAGGACTTGGATCTTGGTAGATCTTTCAGTCCTCTGTCTCCATCTCAGATTTTTTTAATTAAAACTGCTCTAATAACTCAGTCTTTCAACAGAACTTAGCTGTGTTGCTTACTGGACAGCTGGAAGGAGCTGAGTAGCAGAATGACAAGGCAACCTTGTAAAACAATCTCATACCTTGAATCAGACTTACAGATACAGGAAGATTGAACTTCCAAATCAAAACTGTTAAACTAGAATGAATCAGAATGTGGTGATGCTCATTATTTTATGTGGAAATAGAGAAAAGCATAGAGGCAAACCAGAAATACTACCCTAATGATTCATCCAGTGATGTAACAAACGATTAACTTTTCCTTATGCAGAAAGGACATACACAACTATGAAGATAAACTACTTATGTAAAGCCTACTGTAACTTTAAGGCTATAAAACTGTAAAAAGACTTTAACATAAAAAATAACTGATATACGTTGTTTCTCCATCCAAAAGAAAGCATACTCAGTTAGATAATGCAGTAATATGCTGTCAGGACTATTCAAGTTAAAGTCTCTCTAGAATATGGCAGAAAATGAAATGGTGATTAGATGAAGTTTTAGATCATAATAATAATTTTTAATAGTCAGAAACTTAAGTCACCATATCCTGAAGAAAAAACAAATGGTTCTATTATTTTTTCTTTGCTATCATTCCTATGGGCAAAGTGGAGTCTATTACAATTGACAATGCGCAACATACATGATACTGACCTCTCCAGCTTTTGGAAATGGGAATGTTACATTCCACAGCTCCACACTACTTTAGAACAAAAGCATATATTGGTCCATTTACAAGACTGTAATTTATACCAATAGTAAATCTCGCCATGATAAGTAAACCTCTCCATGATAAGTACTTAAATTTTGATCAATAAGTACCCTCATAAGCAACCAGTACTAAAGAGAAAATAGCATCCAGTTATATGTTTTGATCCTTGCATCATTCAGAAAATTTTAGGAAAAAAATAAATCCAGCAGACAACATCACAATGACCCTCAAGTACAAGAGACATGGGTCTAGAGTAAGATTAATAGGCATTAAATATGTCATTATTCATGTAGCAGTTTATCACTATTTTTCAATGTCAACTTTAAGCGATAGGCTTCCTTTAGTCAGTGACAAATGTGGTGAACTTTGTAAGGATCCGTTTTAGGACCTGGACATCAGTGCCTAACTCTTCATCAATAACTAAGAAATCACAGCAGACAGGCTTTGGTCATCTGGGATTCTTAAGTTAAGTAAACCATCACTCCATCACAGGATGTCTACAAGTGATGTATGTTCTCCCTTGAGGATTACTTCCCTCTCTGAGAAGATGCAGCTTTCTAAAGCACTTTCTGCCATGACACAAAGCAGAAACTACATTATCTGCACTTTGACACACAGACCGTCCTACATATTTTTCTGGTTTTAATTCATTAGTTTCATGCTGCTGCCCCAAAACTCAAGAGAAAAAAAAAAAAGAACTTGAACATTTAACCAGTGTCTTTCACATCAAAGCACACTTGCTTGGGTTGATTTCTTAAATTATCTCCATGGAATTAAAAACACAATAGTCGTGCAAAAATAATTAATTCGCATTCTAACAGGAGGTTTGCAAATCTATTGTGAGGTATTGCTTTGGTTCAAAATTAGGGGAAATCGAAGACACAACCGTACAGACTGATTCCAAGCACACTGTCCCCCAACTTCCTGCATCATGGAGCACCAGGACCTCTAGAGAGCTCAAAGGGAGCACAGGAGTCATGCTGCCATCAGCACACTGGTGACACCAGCACAAGCTTGAACTTGTTAAGAAACAGCCCACATTTTGTGACTGGTTGAGACTGGGGCAGAAATAAATGTGCTCTAAATGACAAGCAGTCTCTGATAAGATACAGGCCATATTACCATCCTCAGGGAAGCTGCTGGCAGGGGACTGTGAAGATAGCAGCTACCCTGCACATGCTTAGCAGAGGAGATCTGTTTGGTGATTCCCAAAGGGAAATGGCTGCTCTGCTTCTGTCTGGGTAGAAGGCCACACCATCTCCTGGTGTAATATTCTGCCAACTAAGGATGAGATGAGTGAGTGCTTCTCACTGCTGTGACCAGGTGAAAGGAGAATGAGATGAAAGCAAGACTGCTGACACCTCCGGAACTGTCTTACAACTATCAAGTAACCATATTTTTACTTAAGTGGCTTCTAAAGCTCCAATATTTAGGCACTGTGGAAGAAATAAGAGCACAAAATAACCCCAATTCTTCAGATTATAATAAAATTACTCCTCCATTTGCATCTCCTAAGATGGTTTCCTCTTTCCTGTATCTGTCTTCCGGCAGCAGGGGTGACATTACTTTCAAATATCTTGAAAACTGTACCTTTTTTCTGTATCTTGTAAACACTGAAAACCACACTGGTTCTGATTTAAGGACTACTAACCACTGCCTTTTCAGCTGTTTTGTCTGCCTGTAGTTTCTAGGGGAAAATTACCTATGATCTGCTTATTTGAGAGATCTTTCCCCCTACAGCTGAGCTTTGCCCCTATGAAACGCTGTGACCTTTTTAAAAAAAGTTAAAGCTCATAATAGAAGAGCAAAAGGAAGCAAAAGCTTTAGAAAGCCAAGTCAAAGCCTGATTTTAAGGAGCACATGTAATCAACAATGTCATGAACGACAGAGGTCAAATCAAAACACGATTGGCAGTCATCTCAAGGAACTGAAATTTAATTAGGCCACAGTAATGACCACAGTATAGGATTACTTTCACACAACATTTTTGTTCTGCAGCTAACAGCAATGAAAGAAAAAATGTAACCACGGAGCAAGTAATTATATGCAAAGCACTGTTCACAGACTTTATCCCCAACTTTGCATAAATGCATAACAAAAAAGGGGACTCACTTGGATTAAAACCAGTTTGTTACATAGAACAGACACAACAGAACCCACTCAGCTTAGCCAAATCACAGGAACTTCAGGTCCTGAGTCAGCAACTTGCATATGGAAGTGCCAACCTTAGCTTTCTAACTCCATTAAAATGGCGAGTTTATTATATGCCTATATGATATTAAATCATTCATGCTCCAAGTTGGCAAATGGTTTACATTCAACAAGAGAAAAAGTAAATTAAAAATTTAACGCTGTGACTTCAAAGCAATGACTTTAGATATAAAACTTGAAAGTATTTTACTGTAACTCTGGTTTGTTTAGTTTTTATATGTTTTAGTCTTTACAAGAAAATAATTAAGTTCTGCAAACTATTACATTTCATAGCCTACAAACGTATGACAGAATTGAAACAAATGGCCCTAAGCTGTCTTTTCTTCATGTGAGGGCTAACTCCTGAAATGTTTCAAAAAGCTTTTGTGCAGAATGAAGTCTCAGCTAGCCCACGACACCTGTACAGGTGTCAACATTACTGACAAATGAACTTGGAGGCTGATCCATTCACATTCATAGCTAGCAATTTCAGGATCAAGTTTCCACAGGCATTCCCACCTCCTGCCAATGACTCTCCCATGCACATGGTTTCACTTAGAATTTGGTGAAGAACTGGGTTTTCTTCTCCAGCTTGTGAGGAAAGATGAATAGTATGCTGACCTAGGAAAGATGCTTTGTATGTGCTGTGTTTTGTTTATCCTGTGGCTTTGCAACATTCATAGTTTTGCTGTCCAAAAGGAGTAAAAGGAGAAGAAATAGGACGTGTATTTCTTTTGGGTCTGTGAGATTTCATCTCTAGTGAAGTGAATGGCAAAGCTCCTGCTGCCTGCCTGAAGCTTGCATTCACCTGAAGCATTCAACATCTATGAGCACCATCTAGCATGCTTTAGATACTACTGCAACAGGGAGAGATGACACTTAGCTTTAGGATAAGACACTGGAATATCCACTTCCTTTCTGAAATGATTAAAGGATTCAGTTCCTAACAGTTTTTTCTTAATAAAGCTTACTAAACCAATATTTTCCATGCAGTTGCTAACCAGAAATGCGCAGCTGAGAAAAAAAAAATTACCATCCTTTACAATCTTCATAAATTACATGCCATACAAACAAACAAAAAAACCCTGAGAGGGAATGGGAAACAAGAGGGACAAGGACAGGCAAGAGCATATTCCTCCGAGAGGCGGGAGGCAGCCCCGGTGCGAGCGGTGCCGCCGCTCAGCCCCGCGCCCCCTCCGCGGCCGCTCAGCGCCACCGCGCGCTCGGCAGCGGCACCGCGACTGCCCGAGCTCCGAACCGCTCCGGCCCCGCGGGGAAACACAGCGAGTCCGGCAGAGAAATTCTGCAAACGACGAGGTGGTTCTAGGAAGCGTTTTACTGGGAACTCAACATTTTAAACAATTACCGTGTTAAAAAGTAGTCTACAGAAAGGTAAGATTTCTCCATGTGCTATCAGTTTTGCACTGAGTATTTCTGCTGAAATTGCTAGTCCGGCATTTGTGTTGAAAATAAAATAGAAGAAAATACATTATTTATGTTGAAATTTAATCCTTTCACCTATATATTATTTTTTTCCCAGAAAAAAAATAGATTGCCAAATACTGAAAAACATAATTAAAAAGAGACACTTTTAGGGAAGGTGTGTCTTCAACTAATTGTCTTTTATAAATAACCACCCAAGCCCCATTTTAAAATACATTTAACATTTAAAACCTTCAGCAACTTCAGAGGCAGCCTGCATGAGTGTTCAATATCATTCGCTTTGGAAAGTTAAACACAAATACAGAAGAAAACAGTATGAACTTGCAAATGCTGCAAAAGATCACTGATAAAATTAAAGGATATATATTGACTCATCCATTTTCAAAGGTACTGTAGAAATAAAGGGTAATTAATTATCTAAAAAAAAAAAGAGCAAGTGGAAAAGATTTGTGTAGAGCTGCACACACTTGTGTCTAACAAGGCTGCAGGAATTTGAACACATTGACTGGCCATCATTAGATTTTCTCTCCAGCCCAAAGCAGTGCCTTAAAGCCTGCAATACAAACAGGGCAGTCCTGCCCAGAGGCTCTTCTATGAAATTTTCCTTTTAAAATATTAATGTTTACCATTGTACTGTTAGCTACTTCTACCCCATTTCACTTCTTATGGAATACAGCACATTTAAGACACTGATGTAGCTAAGCAAATACTAAGTTGTGTGGAATATAAATTTCAAATCAAAGTATTTTGTCCTTCAGCAATGAGCACAATTGAGATCCCAATTGGAAAGTAAATGTAATTCTTCCTGTTTCTGGTGAAGCTATCCAAGTCAAGGCTACGTCCTCAAATCGCAGACAACTTTGGTGAAGAACTTCAGTAAAAATAATGCCCCAGAGTTGTGAGGGAGATTGTGAACAACTGCATTAAAACAGGTTCCTACCAATTGCTGAATAAGCCTGCAGTACCCAGTTAGACATGAGAGAGACAAGAGACAGACAGCAAATTACCCTTGTTTATGAATCCTCATAATAAAAAACAATAAACATATCTCAACTGTACCTACAGTTTAAAAACATGACAAGAAAAGGAAAATACTACAGCTGTTACTTTTCACACAAGAACTTGGAGTTGTAGCAGATTGACCACTGCAGCATCAGCTCACTGTTCAGTTACAGGCAAAAGAGGAAACAGACTACTCCAGGAATTACTGTAAAAAGACCAGAATAAAACCCAGAAAGCATCATAACACAAGTGTATAAATCCATAATGTAGATACATCTCAAATATTTTGTGCAAGGGCTGCTCTTTCACCTCAAAAAGGGTTTAGTGGAACTAAGAAAGAGGAAAAGAGTGGCAAGGCTGATTGAAACTAGGAAACATTGTCCATGCAAAGAGCAACTACACCATGAGAACTTTTCAAGTCAGAAAAAAGAACATCAAGTGCAGGTAGCATACACATCTATGAAGTCATGAATGGCAAAAAAATGAATAGAAAAAGATTACTGAATGTTTTTCACAGTGCAAGAACTAAGGAGAACCAAATGAAACTGGCAGGTGGCTCAGAAACAAACAAAAGGAAGTACTTTTTCTCACAATGCGTAGTTGAACCCTGGAACTAATTGCCACAGGATGTTGCAGATGCCAAAGTTTACACGAGTTCAAAAAGCAATTAGAGAAATTCACAAGAGGAAAAAAAAAAAATCCATGAATGCCTATTAATCACAGAGATATTACCTCAGGATTAGGAAATCTTGGAACCTTGGATTGTAGGCTGCTGTGAGAGCATAACAGCAAGTACTACTGTATTCTTATGTTGTTCCCACGCCTGCTCACTGCCAGGGTCAGGACACTGGGATACATCAACCACAGGTGTATCTCTCAGTACAAGCATTCTTATAGATTGATTGCATTTTAGGACATTTTTAAAGTCAGTTTTCCCAATTCAGCTATTCATATTCTCCTCCACTCCTTTTTGCACCTTATGATCCTTTCTTCCAAAAGGACTCTAATCCTAGGGCTTCTTTATTTCCATAAACTTAGTAACCATTCACTGGTACAAGTATCATGATAATACTTATGTTAAGGAGTACATTTACATCACAGTTAAAGCATATTTTGGAAGAAACAGGAATGTTCAGTACATTAAAAAATCAGTAATTTGTTTAAAAGATCTGTTTACAGTCTTTAAAATACCTAGAATAAAACTTGAGATATGAACACTGAGAAGCAGCAAGATTTAGGGCATAAATGTCAAGGAATATTCTTATATAGGATTAAAATACCATTCAAGGCTGCAGAACACAGACAACAAAACCTGCTCAAGTAAGTTTTGAGTCCTGTGTGAACTCTCATAATGAGACTGGGTCAGACACGTTACTAACAGCCATTAACCAGTATCCTGAAAAAACAATAAAACACTTTCAGTGCTTCAGCATTAAAAGACTGATGTAACAGTAGTGAGACAGTGTTCCCATATCATCAGCATCAAGAGGAGGCATCCCAACCTCAGGTATATAAATAATTTACATTTGCAAGTAGAGTTTCTAATCAGGAAGTGAATCCCAGCCCCATATTTACAAATTTAGACTGGAAATTAGAAGACTATTTGTAACCACCAGAAGAATGACATCCTGGAACATGTTTTCAGTGTCAATAGTGAGCCCCAACTAGTAACTGATTTGAAGACGGAGCTCAAGATATTCGAATCAGCTGGGTTATATAAACACAGCTGCATGGAATAGAGATACTGGACTTCGTGTTTCAGGAAATCGCTTCCCTTCCTAATTAAAATACCAATACTTTATGAACAAGGAGTCGCAGGAGTGTCGCAGGAGTCAGGATTTTTTCCTTTAGCAGAGTCCTGAACTTTACTAAGTGCTACAAGAAGGAAATTATAGCCATCTGAGAGTTCAATGCTCTGTGCTATCAAAATCTGTCTCAGGGGTATAAAAAAAACTTCTGCACCACAGAAAAGCATTCTATTCACCAAGGGAAAGGCAAAGAAACCCCCTTTTCCCGTCATATTCCCATAAAAATCACTGCCACTTAGCAATAAAAGCACACAGAAAGAACACAGCTGATCTGAGTACAGAGCTAAGCAGCGGTAGTTTTAAAATCTTCCCACAGGTACAATAAAGCAGAACATGTCATCATACATTGTTTTGTACTGACTAACAATTATTTCCTTAGAATAATGCGTGTGGGATGTGTGACCTCCTGAATTTAAAGAAATACAGTGCAGTGATGTGTTTTTTATTAGTAATTTATGAAATGCAAACTACACACTTGAAGCATTTATACCAATGCACTGACACCTCAGGTTATGAACACACACAGCCTGCTCCTACAGGTCTAGTCTTGGTTTATAAATGCCAACACATGAACAACCCACATCACACTAAATATTCTCAAGGACAGTAGTCAGAATTTGCTTCATTTCAAGCTCATTCCAAAACACTGTAGAGTGGGTACTTACTGAGATCCTCTGCAAGCTGGACTCTCTTGCCAGTTAGGAGCATCACCTTTTTTTCATTGTCCTCAGCAAAATCTTCAAGCACTTCCTTTACATTCTTCTCCAAGCGCCTTACTGTAAAAAACCAAAACAACAAAGCAACCCAAAAGAGGTGAGTGGCAACACTTTTGCAACTCCAGTGACCTAAGGACAAAATTTTGGGAAGGTCTGTTAGAGACACAGTATATGTTACCATACTTACCAATCTGATAGGAGAAAAGGCAAACTTCTGAACACAGAAGCCCCTTCTTTGGGCCATTAAGAAAGGAAATTCTTTGATAAAGATTTTTAAATTTCAAAGGGTGTTTTCCCTCTCCGCAAAATTATTATTGGATGAGTTGTTTAGAAGGAGATAATATTAGTTTCAAACCCTTCCACTGACTGTGAGCCTTACCTTCAGTGTTAGTGAGCTGCTGCCTCAGTGTATTTGCTGTAATGGCCAGCATTCGCTGTATTCGCCAGAAGAGGACGATGTCATTACATTCGAGCTGGAATGACAGAACTCATGGTGTCAGACCTCTGATGTCCACTGAACATCCTACACACAAGAATCTCTTGACACTTTTAGCAGCAACTGTAACCTCAGGTATATATATTCAGATCTTGCACAAAAATCCCACAGAATTACTGGTGTAGGTAACAAGGAAACAAATCAAAAATACTTCACAAGAACCACATCACCCTTATTTCATGAACTGCAACACCTTCATGTCTTCTATTTTCAACAGAAAGAGCTGTATCATGGGAAACCATGGAAAAACAATTTGCACACGCTTTATGCGGGCTGGGGAGTGTAACCTGATGCTCACTGTTCGTAGCAAATACACTGAGAGACAACAGCTGAGCTCCAGGCTGTGCCTCCCTGCATGACAAACGCTCCTGAAGACAAGGCTGGGCCAAGGGCTGTGTTTGTTAACAACAGAAGAGAGAGTTTCTACACCTGCAAGGATGGCAGGAGGGAGCATTAAGCTCACATTAGGACACCTTAAAAAAAGACAGTAACATGAGTAGGAGTTTAAGTGTCATGAAGAGGCAGCTCTCCATGCTGTGATCTCATTCTCTCTTATCTCTTACAGGCAAAGGTATTTCTAAAGTAACAAGACTTCTGACTTCATGGCTCATTAGAAGAAAAACAAAAAAGTGAGGAGGTCTACCTTTCCAGTAATTTCTCTTTGATTTAAACTATAATGGTAATAAAATGGTGTATTCTTTCTGTGACCTGATGCATACTGTCATTTGTTGCACAAGCTTGGGTTTACAAAACTGGAAAGTCATTTATAAAGACTAGTTTGGAAACTCCATAGCTGTTCATTTTTTTCCCATTGATCACACATGGTTCCAAGCACTGACTCTAAACACTTACTGACCACACTTTTCCTATAAATCCATAAGGATGTTTTCTGAATATTTCGTATCAGTAAAGTAAATAACTATCAATGGGAAAGCAGGAGAAATGGGTATCAACAACATATCAACAGCTGTACACTACTGCTTTTAACCGTGCATTTTCATTACACATCGATTAGAAACAGATGTTTAGGTCATGGCTGATACCTAGTGGTCATTATACATAATTACCACCAGAATGGCATTTTATCCATTACAAGCCTCATGTAAAACGTATCTGAGTTCACCAGCTATCTGGTCAGGCTACTTTGAAGTATTTTTAGATTTTTTTTCAACTGAAATAGAAATATTAAGGCAAAACACCAGTGTAGATGAAGAACATCTGTTCTTCAATTTACCTCCGAGTCCACAAAATGCCTCTGATAATAATAGAAGCCTCTTCGACATAGATTGCAGTGGTTCAAAGCAGACTTCAGGAAGTATCTTCTATAAATTTGGTGCCATGTGTCTTTAATCTAGGAAAAGAGTATTTAAATTTGACTAAATAAATAAATACATAGACTCACTATCGTGCTTAGATTAATGATTGCATTTAATTTTAAAATGTAACTTCAAATTCCACTACTGCTATCATGTAACATACATTTAAATATTTCTCAGCAATTTGTCTGCAACTGGGATGTGATTAATGTGTTAGTTACACTTGGCAAACACTACAGATGACTGTCAGTTTAAAAACCTACTCTTCCATGCACATAACTGAATGCTTAAAAATACTGTCTGCAGCCAAAACACGTTTAAATTATATACTGCATAACAATCTTTATATTAACACTGAGAACACATTTTTGAGTTGTACCCATTAATTTACCAATTAAACCAGACTAAACCTTAGAGAAATTTTTAATGGGTCTTACATAAACAAACATTTATAACTTTTCTTGATTAGGCTTATTATGTTTCAATTCTTCAAAATTAAATATGTGTATCAAGATGCCTCTCTGGAAAACCTATAAAACATAATTAAAAAAATCAGTTGCTTAGCTAGAAAAAAACCTCAATTTGTACTCAGCCTCCTCACGCAGAGGATGTGGATCACTACTATGACCTTTATAAAAAATGGTAAGTGCTACAGGAAAGGAGTAGCAGATATTTAAATAACTCTTCTACCTAGAAGAAGTGCATGTATTAATGCCACAAAGGTAGCCAAAGTTACTGCAGAAAATAAATCACTGCTAAAGAAAACCTCCATCTATTACTTACTAATGTCTGAATTCTCGTTATTTAAAATCTTACATTTAGTTAGATAATAGGTCTAATTACCCTTAAGGGCCTTTCACTGCAATGAGATGTCATTTTCCAGAACATTTCAATTGTACAATAAATCCCTTAGGACACTCTAAAAGAATTCTGCATTTTTGTAAGCATTTTAAAAAAAATTTCTTCATTGTACCAATGAACTTCAAACTTCACATCCAACCACACTGAAAGCTTTAGGATGCACAGTATGTTTTTACTGTATCTTGCTCACAAAGGCCTTGATTACATCTGAACAATAATTTCTAACAAGCTTTGTTATAATGTAGGCAAGAAAATCTGCTCAGCAGATTCTGATTCCAGTCGAACCTGACGGATTCCAAAGTGCTGTACAGCCTTTGTCTGCCAGCCAACAGAAGTGTGTGAATTGCGTGCAAGCAGCCATTTAGTGATTCGTTCGGAAACATCTGCCTTACAAACTCAGTATTCACATGGAGTCTCTTGTTTGCTATCTAGAAAACATTCAAGTGTTCACAGGGGGCCTCCACGTGTCTTGTTACAATTCTGCATCTCACCAGACATGGATCCACTGCTACTCCTCTTGCTTCCAGATTCTTTCTGACAGTCGTCACTTCATCATTTGCCAGATAAGCCGGATGATCTTCATTGCACTTGATTAATTTCTCAAGTTCATTTTTTGTTTCATTACGAATATTCTAGGATAGGAATCATTACTTAGAATTTATTATTAGAGACTCAGATCATCAGCACCTGTTCAATAAACACTATTTGCTTAACAAGCCAGGGCAGAAAAACCCTCTGACACTATTAACTCTTAAGTTAATCCAAAGGGCATTTGTGCAAAGACACATCAGCTATAGTATTTTTAATGGATAATTCACTGTCAATTAATTTTTTTTCCTTTTCCTTATGCACAGAAATGCAGAACAAGAACAGAAGGGTGGAAAAAAAATCATAGGTGTTAGCTCACTTTCCCTACCATGAATATCTGCTAGAAGGGTTCACATTCACATACCACCTGTGACACTGATGAGAATTGTAATTTTTGCCTATTAGTTAGCAAGAACTCTCCGTGGATTCATACCTTTAAGTTTCTGTTCATAAAAGTCAATTAATATAGGTTGAAGTCACTACCTTGCTCCCATGCCGGGCTGCATACAGCTGACTGTAAAGCTCCTTTCTCTGAAACAATTACTTCCTACTCTATCCTTTTAAACTCTGCTTACTTCTTTAAAGTATGAATCAGTTTGAGAAACATCTAGAAAAAGCAATGTAAAAAGCCCATCATCTCTGGGCATCAAACAAAAGGTGCTAAAAAAATTCAAAAGAAGTTTCCAAAAGCTATGAGCAACTGAGAGGAAATGTTATGATGAATATGGCCAATCAGAAGATACGACTGTGATTAGAATGCTACTGATAATGCTACAACATATTAATTAAATCCAAACAGAGCATGACAGGAAACTGCATGTGACTTCTGTTTAGAAGGCAGGCATGAAAAGTATAGAAGAGGATAGCCCAATTTCCACCTGCTTTCATTGATTTCTTTCTACTGCAAGAACTTTAATACACAGGTCAATGGCATAATAGAAAAGATGTAATTCAGCTGAAAAATGGAAAACAGTTTACAAGTCACTCTGTAGATGCAGCATGGAAAAAGTATACAAAATTCTCTGTAGTATTTAAAACAATGACAAGTGATTTTTTTTTGTAGTCATCTAAATAGTGTGAAGAGAATTGGTAGTTTTGAAAATGTATTGAGCAATAATCAAAGTTTTCTAAAGGCAGCGAATTATAAATTCTTTATAATTCTTTTCCTTTTACCTGTTCTTTGGTGCGGCCTACCCAGTACAACCATCTTTTTTTCCAGTCTGGACCCACCATATCTTCAATAACAGATTCAGCTGAAAAAGGAGGTACGATATTAACTATCAAACAAAATATATGCAACCAGACAAATTTGTAGTTTCAAAATTAAGTATGTGAACAAGAATGAACATTTTACATTGAAGAACATAAAATACACCACACTGAGTTAAGTCAGGTGTCTTCTACTTCAAGCAATGGTTGATGTATTTTACTAAAATTTAAAAACTACTTCCAACCAACAGACACTTCAAGTAAGTATATAAAAAACACAATATTCCTCTGCTGAGACTGCCCTCCTGGTTCCAAATCAGGCATTAAAAAAACCCCAAATCTTACCTTGCTGCAGCTTGCATCAAAATTGCTAGAAACCATTAACGGGCCAACTATTTTACCTGAATTTATCCGGTTCTTCTACACGTGCATTTATACCCTTTTTTGCCTCTACAGATCTCTGCTGCTTCTCTTTCAGTTGCCTCATTTCAAGAGCAAGAGCATAAGAGCTTTTGAGGCTGTATTTTGCTAACTATTTCTATCAGTATCCGTACTATTTCAAACAGTCACCACGGTGTCAGTTGGGCTGATGCAAAGGCTGCACTTCAGAGAAGTGAACTAGATCCAGCCTGGCCCAGATTATAAAGGGAGGAAGAGTGGAATACGAGACACCACTCACTGTCTTTGAGCCGACTTTGGAGCGTCTCTTCCATGAAATGAATGGCTGCATCCCACTGCTGTTTATCAGATATTGACCGATCTTCTAAGGCATTGTGCTGGATCACCCGCTGCAATACAGAATGTCACTTTAGCACGCAGTAAATAACTTACTCAGGATTTATAAAAAACCCATTTCTAGTATTCTTTTAATTTTTTAATGTCTGCTAAAACAGATTATATTGGGCACACACAACATGTTCAAGAGGCACCTTTCAAAGCACTGCCAAAATTTTCATGTGCTTCTTTTTCCTACAGCCTAGCATAAAAAACATAAAAAATAAAGCAAAAGACATGAAATTCCTCTGGATTACAGAATCTAGAAAGATGGCAATGAAATGACGTTATTTTATGTGGCTACACTGAACAGAATAAATAAGGTGATGCTAAACAATTCTCACCAGGCTGCCCTTGTGCAGCCAGTGGATTATGGAAGACTTCCATGAACCAACCAAAACAGTTTTATTAGATACTATTTAGGGTAGTAACTAATAAAAGATAATAATGAAATGAATTGAGAAACACTGAATTAAAACATTATATGGAAAAGGTGAGATGGACACAACAACAATAATTTTATGATTACAGCGAAAGAACGCAAAAATACTGATTATTCAACTGTAATAAAAACATTTCAAGGCAGAAAAACCCACTACATTATACCAGGCTATCCTCTGCTCTCTCATTCCATTTATGTCGCTTAATAGTTTCTTCTCTGACAGCTTGTTTCAGTTTATCAAAGATATCATCATGCTCTTTTCCTTTCTTTTCTGTC
The DNA here is from genome assembly GCA_013397055.1 of Pachycephala philippinensis. NCBI lineage: Eukaryota > Metazoa > Chordata > Aves > Passeriformes > Pachycephala > Pachycephala philippinensis. The sequence continues at coordinate 80,811 of VWZT01005193.1, read as the reverse complement.
ATGAAGCGGGAAAATTCTTCTTGTAAAGTCTCCCATGCCACCTGGAAAGTTAGCAAACAATTCCTCTGAAGTGGACCATTACACCATGTACCAGCTGATAAAGGTACATTTATTACAATTCTTCTAAGTACGAAAATTTGGAGACTTTCCAAAAAAACCATGCAAGCATAAGATTAAGTCACTGACCTTTCTTTTGCTGTATTCATTACTAATAAAAGCAACACTAAACTCTGCTTCACTGTATTGTAGCAAGTGGAATTCTGTTAAACTTGCATAAATCTATTAAATGTGAATATACCTACTTGAAAAGTTTGTTAACATTGCAAAAATAGGTTTGGGGTTTTTTCTTTAATAGGCAAAATTCACCAGGAGAGCAAAATACAGTGATTCTGCTATGTATGCTTCTGAACATCAAGATCTTGCCAGCCTTTTCTGACACGTAAGCTGGTTAAAAGAACTGCAGTCAGCCATTCAAACATCACCATACTTCTCTGGAGTTATGCTTTCATTTTAAATTTTAATTAAGTTTTTAATTTTAAAAAAAATCTAAATAACTAAATTCTCACCTCTACTGCTTTATTAGGCAGTTGCTTGTCAGTCCACTGCTTCAGTTTGATGTCCACAGTGGTGTTAAAAGTCCCTGAGTTTGCAGTCTGTGCTGCTGGCAGGTATATGTTCTCAATCACATGAGTAGATACCCTTTCCCATAAAGTTTTCTCAAGCATGTCCTCCCTAAAATGAGAGTTGTAACACATGTGATGGTTTCCAGTACACAAGTTACTAATAGGCTTGCATTCAGTTTGTTAGGAACACAGAAAACAAGACTACAGATCACAGGAATACAATACACTGTCCAAGAAAAACAGCTTCTTACTTGTATTTGAGAATTTTGTTTACTAGAACTCTATTTTAAAGGCAAACTTCTCCTACTAAATTATGGGGGGGAAAAAAAAAAGATACCATACCAGTGCTTTGGTGTGACCTGAGTCAAACTTATGACTTCATCAAGAATCTCATTCTTTGCTTTCTCAAACAGTTCATTCTGTGCAAAAGGAAATAATAAGATTAAGTATAGTTTGATCATGTTTCCATACACAAGGTAAAAATATCCAAAACTGTTTTCTTAAGGCCTTTAAGCATCAAATGATACCTCCTGGTCATGTTCTGAACAATGTATGTGCACACCATCAGCTACCCTGGTTTACCATACATCTTCCCCCCATCTCTCGCATGCCTCTGTCCAGGCATGGCATTTTAGTGTTCAGGATCTCTATAAAGGAATTAGAAAATGACATCCTAATTGCTTTGTTACTCTGTGTGTCTGAAAGACCAGGGAATGTAATTTCTCTTTGCCAGTTCTATCATGATCACAAAGAAACACTGACCTATCCCTGGGGGCAAGTTAGGTCAGGTAACTGTATACTAGAAGAGTGAAGGACCTTAAGTGTTGAGTACCACAACTTTGAAGAACAGTATTTCATGAAACAGAACTCAGTATTTCCTTCCCCAAAAATAATCTACACTGTCCTAACATTTTGAAATGTCAGTACTTTACGTTAACTTTAAGAAACCTTTACAAATGAAATTAAAAGGCATAAATTTTAATTCTTCATCTTCAACTCTTTGTAGTACACCAATGAAAGCAGCAGTGTAATTTACCCTGTCAAGCTCTCGCAACCGGGGGTAATTGTTCTTCCATTCCGTCTCAAGATTGAAACGTGTGGCTGCAAAAATCAGAAACAGGGCCTTATTTCTTTTAATTGTCCATATGCACTTCATGACTACCTTAAAAGTTTAGCAGGTCTTAAAACTGTCACAAATCTTGCTTATGACAAACTCTCCAAGCACTTTAAGTGTGTCTGCAAATGGGCAGAATTTTTTTCTGTCTATGCCAAGATATTCTGTCTACAAATTGCAGAATTCATGCACTAAAAAAGCACAGTGGAGTCATTCAGCTTCCAGCTCTGCACACATCAGCCCTGCCCTGGCGGACCAGACGGCACCTATACATTGGAAGCCATTTTATACATCTTAATCTTAAGTGGAAGAACTGTGTTTTGCCCACAAAAAAGCCTCAGCTTGATTTTTGTTCTCCATACTTATTTATTCCTTTGGTTTTTAGAGCAAGTGGTACTTCACAACATAAATTTTTTTTTTTTAGCTTTTTTTCTAGAAATTACCTAGGGCAATTATCAATTAATGGGAAAGGTTGCTCATACAAAATGTATGAAACAATTGCCTAAGCATGCTGGCAAAACAGTATTATATGCACATGGAAGAAATAACTGTTTAACAGCAAGTTGCTATTTCCCTTGCTTTTTGAAAACATGTTTACCTTTAAAAGCATCTGCTTGCTGCTCCACAGACTCTCTCACCATTTTCCAAAAGCAGTCTGACACAGCAAGACTTAAGTTCTTTGTTGTTACCTGATGTGCTTTCAGCATACTTGTCCTGTAAAGAAAGACAGCTAGAAGAATTTCTCTGCATACCCATGCTTTCGTGCCCCCATTTTCTCCTCTCTAGAATAAAGCTTTGCTTCTTAGAGCAGAAAGTAACATATAACTGTGTACCTAACCCAAATGCTAGTCTCTTCCTCTAAAATACTCAGTGTAGATCATCACCAAAGCAAGGGGAAAAAGCTCCAAAGCAACACATAGGAGCAAAAAACCCCATCCCAAATAAGTTTTTATTCTAGAGGTTGCAGTGCAGATACTACAGTCCCAAAGATCACATACTGTACTTTCCTGAGAAATATCAGCCTGTGAAATCAAAACTCTGCTCAGTGAGATTCCCTCAGAACACACAAACTAACCCTTTGAATACAACACTGCCACGCCAAGACAACTGATGTTTAGAGGCACTAAAACTCATTTATGGGCTGGATTCACTCCTCTCAGGTATATTAAGTGCTTAGACACAGGCTGAAACTTAGTTCTTGTAGAGCCAATGGAGAGACACACAAACCTTGGAAGACTGGCCCAGAACTGCAGTGGAATCAATTGCTGCCTGAAGATGCCTGTCTGTCTCCACTGACTTACAGCAAGCATTAGGAAACCAGGATAACTTGGTCACCTCAACATGACACTTAATTTAATACATTAAATCTCAGTTACTGTTTCCACATTGCAATCCTTTTAAGTCCAATGAGAAAAGCTGACGCTAGCATTTACCAACACAGGCTCATTTTAACAGAAAGAATGAAATAGCAACATACTTTAACAGCCTTGAATTTTGAAAAAATTCCTCTTCATATTCTTTAATAGATTCAATGCTTTCACTGCTGTTTCCTGCAGAAAGAAAAGAGTGCTGCAACAGTTCCATTTAGACAGCTTTCTGGGCTACCAAGGACAAAATAAACAGAGCTAATGCTCTCTTTACCTTTTCCAGTAACAACTGCAAAATAACCCAAAGCTTTCATTGGGAAGAGTTTGCCTTCAATGATTTGCTGGATCTATGAAAACAAAGAATTAAAACAAATCATTAACTTTGCACAGAGACATTCTTTCCTTCAGCACAGTTTTAAGGCCAGATCTACTTATATCTATGCATAGACTACTGCAGTTTGTCATGGGACTATGAGTCAAACAAAAAACCAAACAAAATGAAACAAACAAAAAACCAATAATAAAGGCATAAATCAAATAAGGCATAACACAGCAGAACACAAAGCACAAGAAGAATGCCTATCCCAGAACATCCTCAAGCCTTTTTGGGAAATGGAACTTGCTCAGGTCACCTTCATGAAAGGAATCAGTATTACAGCAAGCTGAGACTGAAATCACATAGCTCATCACTAAAAGCAAGGCCTGAGAGAGATTAGAACAACAATCACCAAAAACCAAAATCCTACTGAATACAGAAATAAGCACTCAAAACCATCTAGAACAGGCAGGTGAGGTCCAGTATCTCTGACAGCATCTCAAGTATATTATCATGTGTGACTCCAGCCAGCACAACAGGAGAAAAAGTTTCAACTCACCCTGTTTGGACTAGCAACATTTTTCTCTGCAAGATCAACCTTAGTCAACACAAAAATTGTCCTTTTTCCTTGGGGATCCATTTGGCTGACTAAGTCTGTGACAATACTGCGTTCTGCATCCACTGACCCATCTAAAATAAATACAAAGTTTATTTTAGGGACTATGTAATCTAACACACAGTACTGAAAACACAGTAGCCATCAAGTAAGTTTCATGTTACAAGTTTAACCCAGTAAAATTAGACTTATGTTCCATTTTTGGATACACACTGTGGAAAAATTGCTTCGTTCCCAGAATCATAACAAACCAGTTTGTCGTAGGTCTGTAAGTTTTGAATGAGTACCAGCCTGCTCAAAATATTCAACATTATATTATATTCAATATTATTGAATGCTACCTCCAAAAACACTTTTGCAGAAAACTTGAATTTTATTATCACCACCATTTTTCTTTGATGCTAAAAAACCCTTATCAAAAAGTTGCTTTTTGCCACAGATTGTCTTAATTTATAAAAAGACATTCCACAGCATGCTGTTTTGTACACAACACAAATTATCACAAAAGGAAAAATACCATCAGAACAGACTCCAGAGTAACTATGAACCATGATTAAAAATATAAATGGATAATCATTTAGACTCTTACTACCTTGAATACAGAGGATGATGGCATTAGGATTCTGCATGTAGGCCTTGCTGATGCTAAAGATAGTTTCCTTTGTATCTGGAGCCATACCTGACGTCACAGTCTTTAATATGAATATGGAGATAAATATTTAAAGAAAAACAAAGAAAACAAACACGTTAAAAAAAAACCCAACAGCTAATGTTCTCACCAATAACACTACCTCACGTACATGTCTTAATTTTTAAAATTATTGCATACTTACACTAATGACTCCAGGTAAATCAACCAATACCATTCTCTGCAAACCAGGACCTTTAACGCTTAAGGAGATGGTCTGTGAAGTAAAATTGAAATTAGAGGTTTGTACACCACCTACTTTGAATGTAGTTACACAGACAAACACATAAAAAACTATATGAACACATGTTCACACACATATGCTTTAATCAGCAACAACCTGTCATTTTAAATAGGAAGTACAACTTTTAATGCAACTAATTGTTGTATAAAACTGATTTTAACAGTCCAAATACACTTTCTATAGTACAAAATATGAGGTATATGCAAACTGGATTCACCAGAGTCTCCCAGTTGAAGAATAATTACAAAACACATACATGTACAGATATTTGCCATTAAATATTTGACAAGTCTTACCTCAGTGCTAACAGTGCACCCTTCTTTCACACTATTTCTCATTCTGATTTCTATTTCATTTCTCAAAGCTGCAAGCTGTTTTAAGAAAACAGAAAACTCTTTGTAAGTGATAGAAGAAAAATTACCTACACAGAAAAACATGTTTACTTAGGGATGAAGATCTCAGTTTATAAGTATTATCTCAAAAGCATGTTTAGTAAGTCTGGTAAATGTGGAGGGCACTGAATGACAGATTACCTGCAGATCCCTTCAAGCTTCAAAAAGGGTCTTGGCACAAGAAGCACTCTACATTTTATCCACTTTAGTGCCAGCCAAAAACCACATTAAGAGATAATTTAATAACTAATACAATGCCTTGCCCCACTAAACATCTTTCACTCTAATTAAACAGGGGCTTAGAGATCACAGAGACACAAAATTATTCAGAGAATTAAGAGAAGTCTCATTAACTTGCAGTCACTTTATTATACTTACATCCTCCTCTTTGGTCAGATCAAACTCCCGAGAGCTGTCTTTGAATAAAGCCACATGGTGGGGACCTTCACTAAGGGTTACCTAAACGTTAAAAGCTTTAATGAGAAAGTATAGCAAATCTAACACAGAGAAACATGAGAAGTATATGGCATATGTGCACTTTCCTCTGTAGAAACAAAATTATATGTAAAGCTTATTTAGCACAAAATTACTTAATGGTACTGCTACTACTCAGACAGCACACATGGATTATACACAGACCTGCAGAGTTTTTGTCATTGGCTGAAACAAATCCCTTGCTTAAAGCCATTTTATAAACCTATGTACATGTATGCCTCAATAATGTCATGATCAGAGGGAGAACAATACAGCAAATGCTGATTCAGAGATGATGGTGTTTCTTACCTTGACAGGGGAACGTGTCATCATCTCCCCAGACCCTCGAGGGAATATGCGGGCTTGGGCAATCATTTCTAACACGCTGGTTTTTCCTGCACTTTGATCTCCAACCACCACCACCTTAAGTGAAAGTTTAAACAGCCATTGGCTTTTGGAAGGACATTTTGGAAGTTTAGACAAAAGCTGACTAGGAAGATATAAACCTGTATCAACACCAGCTGTATTCTGCTTCATAATAAATGCATTGATTTAAAGATGGAATCTTTAAAGAAGCACTAACTTGTAGTCAAGCAAAAAAATTGACTTCTGCTTAAGACAGCACAGTCCACAAAGCACCCTGCCAGGGCACCTAATAAAGAGAGGGAGGGCTTGTTGCTCTCATGGCAGGCAGCTCTTCTCTTCTTGCACAAAATCCTTTCAGCATGCAAAACACTACTCATCTGGTAGATGCTTCTTCTGCCTGGAAAGAGTTGAATTCTGAATTTCTCCATCTTAGCAGCTTCCTGTATGCTACAGTTGTGCAAGCAGGAAGCATTCCTGGCTCTCTCCTACACCAGCAGTCAGGCTAACCCCTTCCCAAACCCCCCTCCAACAGCAGCACTGCTGTGGGGAGATGGACAGGGCACCTTACTCGCTCAGCTCCACTCACACACACTGGGAAACAACAACCATTTTACAAAGCTGAGGAGGATGGGGTGCACGGACTGAAACCATTTAAAATGAAAAGCTGAGCACAGCAACAGTAACTGAATCCAGACAGGGTTTATCTAAGAGCCAAAACAGGCTTAGCCTGTTAAATTGGTTATTTTCAAAATTATCTTACTGCTTTTAAAATGAAAGACATGTCTTAAGCAAAAAGGTGGAGTTACAAGAAAATGCCCCAGCACTAACTCTGGATTATTCTAGAATATAATTAAAAGCTCTATTTAATTATAAAACTGGTGTTTCAGTAAAAACCATTGAATTTGTTATCTACTTACTCGAGGTAGGTGATCTTGAGTGTTATAACTGGCATCATAATCAGATAAGATGTCAAGTACTTCAGAATACATATCAATCAAGGACTTCTACAAAAAAAAAAGAACAGAGAGAAAACACAACCAAGTAAGAGAACAAAGACTGGATTTCACACTACTTCTTCTGTAAACGTGTGTAAAAATGTTTTTACTTTCTCCTGGAGGTTTGAAACCACAGCTGTCTATACTGCAGCACAGATCTTTGTTCTGTGAAATACAATACCAAGTAAAGTCACTCCTTGACTCCTCTGGATTATAATACTATGGCATCTTGCTGAAGGAGGAAAATGAGAGCTCCTATGTACATCATAAGAGAACAACTGAGTGCAAACTTTGCAGCTTTCAAGTTAAGCTAAATTGAGTTTCTTCCATTAAACATCTAGACTTACTCAGTTTGATGAACAAAAAACATTAACACAGATACAGAGTTATCATTCTTATTCTGTACAACTCATCTTCAAAAAGATCTGTATTGGTTAACAAATGACACAGAAAAGCAGAAAACATCCATTTTTAGAATGCTCAGGAGGTTGGCAGACAAAAACAGAAGCCAGTCTCACTGGATTTATACAGTCATTAAATGATGTTCTCTGACCCCATAACTTACTCCTACCAAACTCAGTAAGACCCATGACAAAGCACAGACTGTGTGTGCAAGAAGAGTTGGAAGCAAGATTATTAGAAAACATAGTGAAGCTACATGAAAAAACCAAGCCACATTTCCCAATCACTTAGGTAAGTTACTTAGTAAGACATGGTAACCCCTTTGTGTTTTTCAATTGAAGCCACTTCCAAAAGTTATATAGTTAAAAGTAAAGGATGCATAAAAGTCTTGATGACTCAAAAAATTAACAGAGGTATCATAAAAAAAAAGTTAAAAGTTTATATATAAATTGACAAATGCAATTCACAAGAGCATAACGGAAAATATGGCATAATTATATTTCTGTGTGGTTTTGTAACACATAAATACCTTTAACTTCCTCTGATGAATTCCCTTGTCATCTCTTTGCAGTACCAATTTTCTCAATTCTTTGTTCTCCTTCTCTAATCGCTCGAGCATTCTTTGGTATTTGAGCTATAAAAAGTAGTACAAATATATTTGCGTAACTATGGACATAGCAGATTCACATGAGCAAAGTTTTACCTATGAAAAACCTATAATCCTTCAGGCAGGTATTTCAAAAATACAGAAACCTTTGTGATCACTAGTTACTATGAATAGAAGGTCATCAAGAGAAGAGTGTTAGAATTACTTTTTTTTTGCAATGCAATTCCTTTGCTTCAAAAGTTTTTATAAGACCACACTGTCCAAGCCTCAGGACACACAGATCAATCTTTAAGCATCTTAAGCATCACTTTCAAAGAAGCTACACATATGGAATCAGACAGAAATCAGTGTCAGTGGGAACTGGCCATTCAATCAAAATGGAGCTTAAACGTAAATTTTCAAACCAAGTTTAGACCCTTTCTTCAGCATAAAACCTCAGCCAGAGACACAACTGTACCAGCTTAGTCCTGTTTAGGAGATTGTAATAGTACTCTGAAGATGAGAGATGTATGTAGTTTTGATATCTACTCTGAAAATCTTTTTCTACAATGTGGAAATTTATTTGGCCTGAGTGTACTTTTAAGAACAAATCAAATTTCAATATGTTATTTAAAAAAGGTAAGTAATAAATGCACTCAAAACAAGCCAATATATAATGAGATTAGGAAAACCTCTATAAAACAATGTAGCTGAGCCAAAGAGCCAATCAATTTAGAAGTCTGCAGATAAAAGATTAATTGTACCTTAACATAAGTGAGCAAGAAAACCAAAACACTGACAAATATGACTAATGTGCATCATCCCTGAAAAAATCTAGCTTACAAGTAACTAGTTCTGCCTTGCTAATCAAGGAGAGATTAAAACTTGCTTGGAATGAGGACTTGCATTCTGTAAGTCAATGTCAGAGAAGCACAGACTACACTGACCTTTGGTCTGTGCCAACACAGGGGACTCTTCATTGATACATTCAGAAATTGAAAAAAAGCACTGCATTTTTACCAGATATACTTCAGCTGTGCTTTTGTCTAGTAAATCTGGATCTGCTGCACATAAATCACTACTTAAGGCATCAATAACTCAGAAAAGTCACCTGAGTGCGTAGAAGTTCTTCTTGAAGTTGATCGATCTTCTCTTTGTCAGAAACCTACGAACAAAAATAATCATGGCTGCAGTAATTTGTTTAGTTTAAGCACTGTAAGTAACCAAATCACAAACTGAAAGCTTCATTCCACATAAGAAAAGTGACTTTACATGCATTTTACAGCAAGTAAAATTCTTCAATTAGCATTTGAAATTTAAAGCTGATGGAAAGCTCCATCTGCAACAGGAGGTTCACATCAGAGAATTGTCTGAATTTCAGTACATGCAAATGTAAAAATTAACCCTTCAAGACCTAACACTGGGAAAGTGGACTTAAGGAAAAGCAGCTTCATACGGTGTTGAGTTTTCTGGGCACTGAACTAAATGTAGTTCTAGCGGTCAAACTCTCAGGATCTTGTATGTTCGTTTTCTAAATTAGCACCATCTTAATGTGATGAAATCACTAAACACCTGCTTGCTACAGAAACTTTCAGGTGAATATTCACTATTTATGAATATTCATAAGGATTCTTGTTTCGTATTTGTCAGAATCTTAAATATGCTGGGCAACTTCATCTATTTTAGATAGGCAGGACAGTCTTGAAGGGTTATTTCAAAATTATTTAAATTACATTAAAAACTGGAAAAATTAGGATATTACAGTACAAGAGATTTTGAAGTTCAAGGCATTAATGTAATAAAATCAAGCATTAAGAACCATTATAAGCCAAATATTCCTAAAATGTGTTCATCAAGATGTAGTCAACAGTTATTTGAAACAATCCCCTTTTAATATCACAAAGAGAAAAAGCATAAATGATGCTATACAAATTCCTATGATGTAAATATTTACAAACAACAACATCTAATGGTTGACGGATGAAGTATTCCATTTAGAAAAAATTATAACCTAAACAATTACTAAAAGTGTCAATATTTAAATAAATTTTAACATGTGACATTTACAACTCAAGTTAGCTTCAGATCAGAAAGAGCATATTGTCTAATATGCAGAGGACAGGTGTTATTTAGACATAAATTAATTCCATTGCTAAAACTTTACAACAGTTGTTACAGACTAAACAAGAAAAATCCACAATCATTCATAGTGATCAATATCATTTAGCTGTTAAGCCTGAACAATTGTGTCTGCACTTTATAGAAAGAAATTCAATCTGACACTTTCATCTTTATCCAAGTATGTCCTTTCATAAAGAGCAAAGAGAAAATGCTGTAAATTAACTTCTCGCTGCTATTAATTAGTTCAGTGGTAGCAAAAGTACATCAGAAACGGGGTTAGTTGAACACAGAGGACTTGATGCGTGCAGCCACAAGGTGTTATATGTAAATAAACATTTACATATGCACACACCTTCAACACCTCAGAGATATAAGGGGAAAATAAAAATAGGAAGGCAAAGAGAATGATGTGCAGAGCCAAAAGAAACAAGAAAATTTAGGAAAGAAAAGGAAAACAAAGTGTTTCCACATGCTGCAGACTTGCAAAGGAGATAATATTTTCCTGCTCTCTGCTGGTCTCAAAGGACTTGTTGGGGCCATGATGCACCTCTGAAGTGCTTCCCTACAGACACCTCCAACTATAGGCACTGTCCGTGTGAGCTGATGCTTCTGTTCAACACAGAAAGCCAAAATATTGCACAGTCTAAAGCTGCAAGATCTGAAGCAAAGAATTATCTAGCACTAGATGATTAATTCTAACAAGGAAGTTAGGTAAGTTACATCAAAAACAACAAACAGTTCTAGAATGATGTCTTTGCCTCAGTGCTTGGTGCAGGTCTGACTTCAATGTTAGTACATACAGTATTTTGAATATGTGGTCCATAATACTGCTAAAAATTTTAAAGTTGCCAATAAAAGCTAAAGCTAATATAACAATTTGAAGTACTAACGGTCATATAAGACTGATCTCTGGTTTCTGTCCCCCCTCCCAAAAAAAATCAACTATTAAAGTATGTTTATATAGGCACCTGAGTATTTGTTTAATCCAGTTCAATATGGTTTGTGCATCTTTCCCCACTGCCACCATAAAGAATTATGAAAAAAGAATACTGAAAAATTATTTTTAATCAAGGGCCCTTGCACACAGATATCTGTTCACTAAGATACCCAAAAGCTGCTTATAGAGTTACACCTTTTGCACAGCAGTTGCTTTTCAACAACCTTTTATAAAATAATTATGCGTATCTGAAAATTCAGTACGTTTGAAATCAGTTATTGGTCTTGTATATTCTCTAACTAGACTACAAGTTTAAATTGGTTACCTGCAGAACTACAAGGATTTCCAATAATTTAAATGAAAATAGCAAGGCCCAAAAAAAATGCATTCAAGATGCACAGTGCAGCTGTACCAGACTAAACAATTTTACTGCTAAATACTTATCAACAGGCTGCCAAAAAAAAAAAAAAAAAAAAAAAAAAAAAAAAAAAAAAAAAAAAAAAAAAAGGGGACAAAAAAAAAAAAAAAAAAAAGAAAAAAAAAAGAAAAAGAAAAAAGAAAAAATCTCACCAGGAGACAATTACATTTTTGTTTTTAATACCTTCTCCTGATTGTGAGATGGTTTTTACTGTTACTGAATTTACAACTGCAGTAGATTTAATATTGAGTAAATAAATTAAAATGGAAAAATATGCAAGAAAATTGGGCAACAAAATTTTCAAGAACAGAAATACAATTATCATGTTCTCTTCTAGACAGGCAAGCAAGCCAACTCAGTTAAAAAATAAAAAAGGTTAGTTTATGCCCTGTCAAAAGGGCCTGCAATGACTTATTTCAATGACAGCAACAATTTGTTCTTCCAAAGGAGAATGTGGATCATTGATTGGAATCTTCGAGCCATATCCTCATATCAAGGTATTAAATAAAATAGTTTGCCATCCCTTTCAATTTGATTCAAGCATATAGGTTAGTGTGACAGATAAGACTCATTCTTTGTCATACGGCATGTATGCCAAATGGCACATTGAATGCTAAATTAAAACTTTCTATATGCAAAGGAAGGTAGACCTTCAATACTCTGAAAACACAGAGTACCTATCATGGAGGCCAGGATAACATTTACAAAGACAGCCCTTGCAGTTTCTGCACAGCTTGGGAATTGTGGAATTAGTTGCAACAAAGTACTAACAAAGTAGAATCTCAATCAGAAACAAATTTAAAATCAAGCCCATTTTTCTTCCTGATTGTGTTTATTAGGCTGATAAATCTTTTACAAGTTCATACATTTTATTATAAACTTTAATCTACTATTCCATACTACAGCTCTCTCAAACTGGATACAATCTGACAAGGGAGCTTGTAACTCTAAACCATATAAAATAATATGGCAAGAAAGTAAAACACTGAAGTGCTACTATACTTTCAGAGTATAGTACTGCTATACTGATTTTCCTCTGTTGATGGACCAAAAAGCATGACAATTACAGCTATGCAAATACGTCTAAAAGTTTAATTCATATTCAGTGCATTCCTCTTTCTGTGGGATTTATCTTCAGATGCACAGAAGATCAAGTTCTGTATTCAGTGCTCAATTCCAAAGCTGTTGAAAACCACGAGTAATCAGAAAGCTTTTAAGGAGGCACAAAAGCAGCCAACAAAGCAATGTGGTTAAGAATTACAGATTGCAACAGATCAGACAATTAAAATATCCCAATTTAAGAATTTCCAATCAATCTCAGCCATATAATTAATAAAATTATCAGAGCTTAAACTAAATAAGTAAAGAGAAGTGCAAATGTTCAACAAGCACAACAGATCAGTAAAAATTCCACTTTAAGATGGAAAACAGACAAGGGACTACCTTTGATGAAGATACAGTAGATACTGTTATTATCAGCAGTATTTAATTGTCTGTGCAAAATTATTACTAAGGAGCTGCTGTCATTTTCAGACTGGCAACAGTATAAAGCAGGGGAGAAAAGTTCCCGGAGATATATTCCCTGTAAATAGCTACACTCTTACAAGATAGAGCTACCATAAACAAGCAACAGTAAACAGATTTGACATTAATTCACATACTTTCCTTAAATGCATTTTTAATTCGTGAACTTTAAATAACAGTTTTTATAGAGGCAAAGATAATACAATTTCAAAGTGACAAAAGTACCTGTTTTGCTTTTAACATCATGTTTTAAATGCAACTTGGTTAAACTGAAACAGGACTACACATCTGTAATGAACTTGGCCAATTATTTGCGTCCACGATTTAATTAGTTAGATTTTTCTAGCTCAAATGCAGAGGGCTGAAGTATTTGATTAGAGTGAATGCAGAACATATCATCCCTTAAGCCATCACCTTTCGCTTCTGCTGGGCAGAGAAGCCAGCGGCTCTGCGCGCTTCCTCTTCGTGCTGCTGGATTTGTTGTTGTAACAGAATGAGCTCTCCAAGCAGGCCCTGCCGTGAGTTTATAATAAAAAGGAGAGGAAAAATTTGGGGTGTAAGGAGAACAAAGTTAAACCAAGAGGCATGACAAAGACAGATGAAAAACAGGTATGAACAGGTCAGTTGAAATAAAAGTGAAATTTCATTAGCAAGATCTCTTGCTAGCTGGAGTGGATAGAGCCAGCAAAATCATGCATTTTGCAAATCCATGTAGAACAAAACAACCAACATTTAGCTACATTTTACAATTATATTCAACTTTAACTATGCATCTAAATCTTTTTAAAATTCAACTATCCCAGCTTTAAAATATTATCAAAATGTTCAGTACAGCTCTGTCAGTAGTTCTTAGGGTTTTTTTTTCTTCTCTTTGTTTTTATTCCCAGCAAAATACAGACAGTTTATAGCAAGATGATTTTTGCCTGTTACTTAATTTTCTCAAACTAGCAGAAGAAAAATAGTTTCTCAAGCATAAAAAAAGAAATAAAAGCTCCCTCTCCACTTTTGTAACACACTGCAGTTTAAATTCATGCTGTCATAACCCTTTCTGATCACTCCAAAAATCCCTGAAACTTGATGCTTACTCCTTTACTCATTCAGCATTTCCATAAAGCTTAGTTCTCTTCTCCCTCCACACCAAACAATCCTATAACGGTGAGCTGTCTTTCAAAATTGGTTCAGAAATACTATGCCAGCATCTATTGGAACTTTATGAACTGTTTATTTCAGAGAATGTAGAGAAAAGTATTAATCAACCATTTAAATAATGCTCTTAAAAAAATATTACATCTTCTAAGAAAACATTCAGTGAAATGAAAAGTTTCAAAAATGTACTTCAGGAATCAAAACAAACTCTGAAACAGAACTTTGGTGTGAGAATTCAAGACATCCATCATCAAGTTACACATTTGTTGCATGAAATACATACACAGGCATGTACACATAAGGTAAACAACACAGAAGAGAATGGATAAAAGGAGAGACACAATCAAATGACCAAATCGAAACATCTGTTAAACAGTGATTTGTATAATTTGAAGCATAGAAAAATCTTCTCATTTGGATTTTACTGAACCACTTTCAGATTTAATAAATGCCTCTAATGCTGGACTAGCAAATGCACTAGAACTGTGCCAGGAACTCAAGCAAAAGATTTCAGTACTATACAGCAGCAAGGAGAGGAAGCCTCATTTAGTATCAGAAGAACAATAATACTACTTTGCCATTTTGCAGACAAGGAAACTCTCAGTATGACCCAACACATTCCCTTCAAACATTAAGCTATGGGTCAAAAAATACAAGAAAAAACACCGAACAAAATCTGCCATGAAGGCCTTTCAGCATTTAAACAGGAAACATAACAGAAGTTTGAAGTCACCGAATCTAACTATTTAATGAGCAATTACTTCCAAAGACATCTAGTACATGTGACTCTTATTCCACAACAAAGTATGAAAAATCATTTTCTACAGTCACACTGTTTAATAAAATATTCAAATAAAAAAATTATGGCATTTAAAAGGCTTCTCTGTAACATTTTCTTCTTTGTATATATAAATCAATAATCTTACTATATTATTCCATTTATATTTTAGTACTTAATTTATTGTTTTAAACTAAAAAATAAATTAATATTAAAAATTTAGAACCTTAAATATCACAGAACTATCCACACAGCACCCCAGCTGGCATAAACCAAGACACAAACAAAATATTTACATCTCTCGGTCACTGAACATTATCACTGCATGTCCCCTCCACCAAAATCAGTCTATCCAGCGTAAAACTAGGTTTATTTTAAAGAATTTTTTCTAGAAAAACAAACACTGATAAATTAATGCAATTTCAAAAATCAAGTTCTTTACAACAGTTACATTATCCTTTCCATCGTCAAAGAAACAATATAAAGGGTAGGGAATAACTGGAGTTAACAGACTACAGCAGTTGACATATTGACATTGTTACTGTGCATTCTTTAAACTTCTCCCACCCCCTATTATCTTATATTAAAAGTTAATATACTGTACTTCAGCTGAGTATGACTCTCTCTTTAATTTACAAGGAATAAAAAGGAGTGAAAATGATAAGGTAGGGAAAGAGATCAATTTCTAAGAATTTGAATAAATGTAACAATTTTATCCAGAGTACCTATAACATGAAACTGGAAATTAAGTTGGGAATATAATAGCACTCTTAATAAAACAGAGAAAATTATGGAAACTTCATTGCATAACTTGCAAGGAAGAACTAAAGAAACAAGAATGTTTAAAAAAAAAATCCGAGTAAGTGATAGTCCTTACTCAAGTCTCTTTTTCACTCTCCAGCAGCAGCTGTAGTCAGGGGCTGTGGGATATTGTGCTGCTCCTTACACCAGCTGAAAGTGACCCTGTGCAGAGCAAGACAACCACACACTGCAACTGCTCCCGGGGCAACAGGGCCTTCAAGGCATGAGATGGTACCCAAGAACCAGAGCACAGAAAGGAATATCTAAGCCCCACATCAAGATCTGAATCAGTTTTCAGTCCAAGTCCATCACAGCTATAACCACTATACATTTTCTCTTATGTTAAAGGCTAAGCTTTGGAATTTGTTTGCTTTAAGGGGAAACTGATTCTTTATGAAATTTTTCATGGAGACAGACAAGAGTGCAAGATAATTTTCTAAGAAGGTAACACAGTTGTTTCAAGTAGAAGCCTCAACTAGTTCCTCACTTACAATGCAGTATTTTTACTTCACTATAGTTTCCATAACTATCTTTGATCTTCTTTCTCCCAGAACAAAATTCTTTATTTAATCCAGGTCAAAAGAGATTTAAACACCGCATATTTTAATTACTTATCTGAACACTCCAGTAATTTGAATTTAGATCTCTTTTAAAAGTATCGTACTTTTTGGATTAAATGAGAGATTATGAGATAAACACATTAGCTGACAAGACGCAGAACAGTCTGATTTGGTGTTCAGGACATCTCTCAAAGTTACTTTGCACAACAACTGGCTTCTCACTCATTCTACTGAAAGTTTTTAGAGATCTGTCTGACGGTCACATCCAATAACAATTCTTCAGAAAATTCCTCCAAAGAAATAATTTCTAGATTTATCAGTACTAATCTCTTCACAACAAAACAAAGAAAACCAGCTCATCAGGCACATTTAATACCACACTATAGCACTTTATGCACCCATACAATCGCAATTCTTAACCTAGCATTGGTTGGCAGTGGCAAGCATCAAATGCAAAAAGGCCATCTTATCCATTGTCTTGAAAATAATAATTTTGCCTGCCAGTAAACTTGGTGATTATGCTCTGTTCGGTATTCATATGTGTCTGGTTTGAAAAGTTCCAACCAGACTGATCATATTAATTAGCAAATTAACAGTTTCTTATCGGATATAATTATTAGACCAGACAAAATTTTCTTAATCATACTGATTTAATCTGGTGGCGTTTTCCATACCACAGCCAAAGTTAAAACGCAGATGTCATTGCACCCAAAACAACCACAGGACAGTAACAAGTTTTAATGATATTACTGGTATTCAGTGAAAGTGTCAGTTATTTCAATTATCAGAGACAATGAACTAAGATGGCCACTTCTTCACAAATCAATTTTTTGAGGTAAGGTATTTTTTATGTTTTACACAGTGAAACCTGTGCTAAGCAATCACTCTAGAGAAAAATACAGACAGTTTACAGACAAAGGGGAAATAAAAAGCTAGGTTAACTCTCATGTACAAATCCATCACTGTTCTACACGGGGAAAGACGGTTGTAAAATCTGAGCTTTGTACAGGTTTCACTATACATTGCCATGCAGAATTAATGTAGAATAAATGTATACATGCCTGCATATACAGAAAAGTTGTTTATGGAAAAACCCGTTATAGTTCAGAAACTTTCAGTTGCAAAAATAACTATATGATAATTTACAAATTCCCTGATATATATTGTTTTTCTTCCATTTCCGTAAAAGAATTTTTAAAAATAAACACAGGAAAAATAAAAAGCCTTTAAAGAATGAGCAAGATGACAATTTAAGAATTTAACAGAAATGTTCATGAAAACAAAAAACTTAAACTTCACCTTCTTGACTTAAAGAGAAAAAATACTAAAACCTTAAGTTATCAAAATACAGTAACATTATTTTCCAGAGAATAGTAACAAAAATATGAGGTATGCTTTTTTTAGATAAAGTAAAAAACTGTTTTAAGAAATGGAAATTCTTTACTAAGGCAGAAATTCTTAAGTAAGAATTAGAACTGTGAAAATGTCAACAGAAATGAGGTTGCAAGCAGAAATGCTTAAAAATAAATATAAATGCCTAAACCAACTTCAGTAGTAAGTTATAAACTCAAGTGCCATGGATACCATGCCCTGAAAAATTGCAAATGTACATACAATACCTAAAGCCACATTCTTATTACAGACCAATTTTCTTAATAATGCAATTCCTAAACATTTTTATGTCTGCCTTGTATTTCCTTACACCAAAATGTTTATTATCCCTGCACTATTTTTAGATACGAAAAGCAGTAATGCATACTGAACTAATTTTCAAAGATTAATTCTTTTCAAGTTGCTCCAAATCAACTTCTGCAATGGGCTACTGATGCACTTTCAAAAAATAAATACCTGCTTATAAAGACATTTTCAGGTTTCCAAGTGAATAATTACCTTCTTGAACTGTTTGTCACCGTCGTACCCCTGGTCAGTAGCCCGGAATGCTGTTTCTCCTGGAGAACCTAGGACACAATTACAGAAACTCATAATAAGATGCAAAAGGCACTTAAAAATTCTCAAACTACACCTACTAGAAAATTAAAGCTTCAGCCCCTCTAAATTAGTAACTCAATAATCTTTGAATTTCCTATAAAAAAATTCATCTTAAGAAACTGAAAATCAGTTCAAAACTCATCTGAAAATTTTATAGTTTATGACTCAGATTAGTTATATCACAAGGGAGCAGGCACCTTCAGTTAGACTATTAAAAGTTCTCAAAATATTGTAAAATTAATTAATTTTTGAGAAAGACAGAAGAATAATACAAAATCCACTGATGCTACTGTAATGAGAAAAAAATCCTTCCTACTGTAATGACAGGTTTTCAAAAGAAGCTTCTGGAACAAGCCTGAAATACAAAGTATCTGCTAAGGACTGTGGCAGACATAAATTACCCATTCTTCTATTCATTCTCACAGGGGAGGACCTAAGTCAGAAAAGGTTCTTCACTCAGAGGATGGCTGGGCACTGGAACAGGCTCCCCAGGGAAGTGGTCACAGCACCAAGACTGACAGAGCTGAAGAAGCTTTTGGACATCACTCTCAGGCACATGGTGGGATTTTTACAGTATCCTTGAACAGGGCCAGGGTTGGACTTGATGCCCTGATGGGTCCCTTCCAACCCAACATATTCTGTGGTTCTATGAAGTATTTTTTAAATAGTTGGGAAGGATTTGTAAATCCATATTAAGTTGCTGTAAACAGTTGTATTTATATTGATATTCACTCCTCTTAGTATAGTAGTGCTTTAACAGTTTGCTTTAAAAAGGCAGGTTAAGGGCAGGAAAAAGGGCTTTTACACACCTAACAACAGAAGTAGATCAGAAGCTCCTATGACTTCACTAACCAAATTGTAACCTGTGAAA
Source organism: Pachycephala philippinensis (assembly GCA_013397055.1). NCBI lineage: Eukaryota > Metazoa > Chordata > Aves > Passeriformes > Pachycephala > Pachycephala philippinensis. The sequence continues at coordinate 61,483 of VWZT01005193.1, read as the reverse complement.
AGTCAGCAGAAGAGGGGAAATAAAAATTATAAACACAAAACAAAGTGCAAAATAAAGATGAGGGATCTTTGTTTCATTTGGAGGACCACGCAATCATAAATGGCCACCATGCCAGTGTGAGTATGGTAACAAGTAATAGGTGACATCTCATCAGTCAGTAACAACACAACTTTAAACTGCTAAAATTTTAAACAGCCAAAATACATAGGAGATTGTAATCTACTTGTCACTCTGCTGAACTTGGCCCCTACTTAGATTCTTGCTGAGTTTGTAAGATTAATAAATGAGTTCTGCCACTGACAGTGTTTTAAAGAAACAAAACCACACTTCTTATGCACACTGATATGACAATATTTTAAAACACACTTAGAACAATTATATAACCCCTCACGGATATAACCTTTTGTGAACACAAATTTACGTATTTTGATAATTACTAAGGTACGTAATACAAATAATCTTGCAGTTTATTATACGAATGAGTGAAGTTTTGAGCTGTGTTCATTAACAAGTCAGATATGATGCTCAAATCTAACTGTTCTCAGTTTTAAAAAGTCCAGTGATAGAAACGTCTCATTTAGGTTGGCCAAAACCTGAAAACCATTAATCCTGCTACTGCCTGGATACACTAAATACACAAACCATCCCTGTGTCTTTTCTGAAGGATTTAAAACTCTTACCTGCTCCTTTGAAACGCAGCCCCACCTAACCTAAATCTCCAAGCAAGTTTTTCTGGGGCCATGACTAGATGGAAAACATCATTCAATGCAAAAGAATACCTTTTTTACAAATCTCTTATTTCACATGCTTGCAACATTAAGAACCTTCGCTCTTAATAATCCAGCTCTTTTCTCCTGTAATATCTGTGACATTGCTACTGTCCAGTGACACTCTCACCAAGCTCTGGCTGGACACATCCAGCTTCTCTGACTCACTGAAGAATTGAGACTTCAATCTGTGAGTTTAGAGTTGTACAAGAATTGTAGTTTTCTATTCAATTTCGCATTTTAGTTCTTGGCACTTGCTACTAGAATTCTTGCTTTTAAAAATACACTACACTTACCTGCATCCACAACACTTTCAGAAAGAGATATTCAAATCAAACACAAACACTTTCAGGATCCGCTTTCTTTTAGTGTCTAAGGACATACCTATACCCTCATAATGAAACAGGTCCAGCTTTCGAAATTAAAACTTAGCTGAAAATTTGCTCTCACCAGGAGAAAGAAATCCTTTCAGTGAAGCGAGGCTCTCTCCAATCTTGTCAAAGTCGGGCAGAAGTTTGGCAAGGTCATCTGCATCAGGGAGGGCTTTGAGAAGCTTTTCTATGAAAACAGTACAACAGTTAGTGAGTAGGGCTTTTTTCTATTATTTTTGTGATCAGAAATGGCTTAGGCTATAAAACCTAGCAACTGTTTCAGGATATGGCTTGTAAAAAAATTTTTAAAAAGTATTAAGAAGTTTCTTTCCGCATGCACCTCCCCCCACTAGTGTTGGGAAAGACTATCAGATCTGAAAAACCACTTGCTTTTTTAGACGTTGAACTTCCTGATAAGTTGGCTACCTCAGGTACTTTATAATTGCTGAAAATGTATTGCTGCATTTTACCACATTTCATACATTACTCTTTCAGATACTTTGTAGAGGATGTTTTAAAATTACAAGAAACTGTAACTACGCTCATGTCTTGAACCTTTTTAAGAAAAGCTTAATTTTCAATTTCGCAAACAAGCCAATTTTGTAATCCTTAAAAGTAAAAATTACTAGCTTTAAAGTACTATAAAAAAGTAGTGTCCACTTACAGTAAGAACAAGAAAACACTTGTAGTAGTTTCCAGTCTCTGCATTTATCTGTTAAATACTCATACATGGCATGGAGGTTGGAACTAAATATCTGTAAGGTCCTTCCCAACCCAAACTGTTCTATGATTCTATGCAGTAAAATCTTCATAGAGATTATTTTAAAAGAAGAACACCACATTTCTACCCTGCATATAAAACATAAGTCAGTGGCTGATTTTCAGATTTCTGTCTTTCATCTGAAAATACACAAAAGCCTCTGCTGCAACCTGAAGGCTCAGGAAAGCAAGAGTCTCTAGTTTTCATTTTCTTCTGTACCTTCAAGATAATTTTGTAGATAGGCAGGTTCACTATTCTGCATTTTCAACTGGTCTTTTAGTCACATATATTTTTTACTGATCTATTTATATCTTCACTTGTAAGTCATTCATATAGAAAGAAAGAACTTTCTGCATAATACTACCAAAACCTGTGTGAGTCCCCTTGATCATGCTGCAACTTTCACTAATGGGAATATATGACTTTATGAAAGGACCAAAAACATCCTCAAATGAAAGGATGCATTATGGAATATCCATGCTAAACAGAGCCTAATTTCTTCTTACAAACACACTGATACAAATGCCTAGGTGAAACACACATCAAGCTCCAAAAGTTCACTCAAATTACAGCTAAAAAGCTACTCCTGGAGTGAGGCCCTGAGGACCTACACTCTTATCTTTAAGTTTTACACATGCCAGTCTTTAGACAGAGTAACATCATGGTTTTGTGATACCAAAGTCAATAAGTTCATCAAGCTCCCAAACGAAGTCAGGAATAATCCACTTATATTCCTCGAGATCTGGCATCATATCCTTCCACTGCTCGTATGTCTAACAAAGAAAGGAAAAAAATCATGGTAGAAATAGAAAAAGAAATGTACATAGAGAAGCATATGAGCAACTACTACCTACACATAAAACATACTAACCCATGCTCATCTTTAGATATGAGCAGTACTTTGATCTTTTAAAATCTGTAGTAGTTTTCTAAACAATGTTTCCCATATTCACTCATCTTTATTATCATCAGTTAACCAATCAATGACATCTTGTATTTTTGTGGCTATAACAAGAACTACTCTTTTGAAGTATGTAATAACAAAGACAAAATGCATAAAATAGCTTCCAGAGATAAATACCTTCTTAGCTGTATAGCCACCTCCTACTGCAGATCCTAGGATGAGATAACGAACTTTGAGAAGCCTGGAGGCTAATCTGGCCAGCCAAAAGTTCCTGTGGGACTGGTACCCATGTTGTACATTTAAAAGTTTTGTTTTGTGAAGGGGAAGACGATTCAGAGAAGAGAACAGCTGAAGGGATATCCTTAATGGAGGTCTCTGAAACTTTGAACTTGGATAGTAGGGATGATGTATACTTCGGGAAACAAGATGCAGGTTTTGAAGCTGTGATTTTCTCTTTATTCCATAGCTGCTATTTGCTAGACTCCGGCAGATGACACTAAAAAGAAAGAAATGAAAACTTTAACTGATTTCTTCAACAAACCATTAACTCAAACACCTCTTTAGAAGCAATTCAAATTACATTTCAGCTGGTTACAGATAATCTTATTACATCACCCTGACTGCACAACTTCCAGCTATGTTTATGAGGAAAATAAAAAGCTGCAAACATCCTTAATGGGTATAGTATTTTTAGTGATTACAGACACAAAACCTTAACTACAAATTCTCAAGTCTGTTATGAATTACAGTTAACTTTCACACTGCAATAAGGCAAGTAACATGTGTGTGGTAAAGCATCATGTGGGCTAAGAGTCCACAGAAGACTCGCAAGGCACAAGAAAACAGTTTGGCCTGTCTCATTCTCTAAAAACTTTTAGAGAACATTAAGTTTGTAGAGAATTTTCAAACTTTAAAAAACCCAATACACAGAAAAAAATCCTTTGTAGAATACATTTGTCCTATTTTGGCAAAACGTGCTTAATGACATCTTTCAGTTCCTTTCACTTGTTGTGGTTCTAGGATTCCAAGACTATGTTTTTTTCTAGGATCATGAATAGACAAGATTAGTTCTGGAGATGGCTGCACCATGTGTGTTGATGCTTTCATGAAGGAATTCAGACTTAAGAGGGAAAAGACTGGAAGATTTGACTCTGAAAGCAGAGCTCAGCCATGAAAAGCACATGTTAAAACACAGGAGCCTTATCAATCCTGCCTATGTTAAGCAAACACATGGCCTGGAATAAAACTTGTGTACTTTCAATTACACTGTCTGCACACTGCAAAGGTTTGAGGTAATTTTGTTAGTTTAGGGAAAACACAACTGCTCGGAAATAAGTAATTTCTTCTGTAACTTTTTGGATGTACCATCATATCAGAATGGTTAATATTAAATCATTTAGTAATGCAAAATATGTGTGAAGTTACAGGCTTGAAATTCTAAAGTTTGAAATGAAAGCTTGTTCTTTGATGCTTTTTTCAGCGTTTTCAATACTATCAAGTGCATTTACTTACAAATGGGACAAATACAAAAATTAAGAAAGTGCTTCACACCACTGAAATGGCAAATTATTAATCCCATAATCCTAAAACATTTAAAATTAACAGATTTTAAAGAGAACAAGTCAATCATACTTAGTGGCAAATACTACAGCATTTTCTAATAACAAGCTCTATGTGATCTATACGGTTCTTTGCCTTAAGATTTTCCATGTACTAGAGATGACAGACATGTTCTTAATGTCCAAAGAAATGAAAGACTTTATTATAAAAAGGACTTTTAATCCAGAAATTGAGCTTTTGGAAGATAGAAATCAGAATTAAGGCATTTTTCTCTCTTAAAGACCAATTTTGCTGACGATCTACATTTAGAAATTTCCTCTAGTGCAATGGAAAGCTTAATAAAGGAACTCCAGAGACTGCTCTGCAAGTCCTCGTTCCTAAGTCACTATGGTTGTGAAGGACACCCTCTGCTGCTACACTGAACTATCTCTAGAAGGCTGGGCCTTGGCAATAAGAAACTTAGAACCTAGAAAGAGATTAATAAGCAGGAGCAGAACAATCCTTAAACCAGTAACAAGTTTCTCCTCTTGGACATGGAATTACAAGAGGCTCAGAAATTAACCACGAATAGAACCAACACAAAAGTGCCTCCACACCCGAAATGTTTTATTTCCTACTTTTGAAGTCAGATTTTTAAATCAGGGTGTGATAAGCCTGTAGGAAGCGTGCTGATGACTGGGCAGTTCTTTATTTTGTTTTGCAGTCATTACCATTTCACAGATATTTCTTATTTTCAGCAGAGACCATGTGGTAGCACATACTTTGGCAGTCACTCCTCATTATTAGTCTTCACCTGGGCTAAAGGCATTCTGTGTAATATTATGCAACTTTCTTCTCTGTGATTTTTCTTTTAGAACACAATGTGTTTTATAGCATTCAGTCTGCGAGTTCAAACTGAAGGAAAAATTGAATTCCACCAGTCTTCTGGCAAAACGTCCATCCACAATTTCCTTTTGAGTGTTATTGCTATTTCAAACTCAACTGCGTTACTTGTACTTCCGAAATCTTATAATTCTTTAAAACCCCCACTACACCAAAACTTTCATTTTCTATTTCTTCTTTCTTCCTGCTGCTAATCCTCCTGATGAATACTGACCAAAAAATAACCTTGAGGTTTTCACCGAAAACTACAGTCAGATTGAAAAGGACAGCAGAACAATGCTATTAAATGAAGTACTTAATGAGTTCCAAATCTCAAGCCTCTGCAAAGTTGGTTTTAACAACAAAAACTATCCTTCCAGACATGAGTAGCTCTGCCTGATTACAGGCCTACGGCCTGCAACACTGCCCTGAGATTATAAATGTCTTGTAAAACACAAAAGAGTGGCCTGCTACGCCTGTGACTATAAGGCAAAAGTAACCCAGCAAAATGCACTGCGGCATTTTCTTTCTCATTCAGCACTGGACAACGCTTATTTTCCTCCTGCTGCTCCCAAATAGGGGCTGGAACTAGATGATCTTCACGTTCCCCTTCCAACCCAATCCATTCCATGACTCTATGAAATCTGCCAAGGAACATCGTGCTGTTATCCGCCACTCACTGTCACTGCTCCAGCCTGGAATGGTGTAGTAGAACCGTGGAAAACAAGCGGGACGCAAGGCAGCTGCTGGGAGTGACAACGCCTGGACACGAAAGCGGCCCGAGCTCCCCAGGGCGAGAATGCGGGAGAAGCACCTCCCTTCTACATGCACCGCCTCCCCCAGGTCCCAGGGGAGCTGGAGGATGGGAAACTGCCCAGCCTAGGGGTACCAGGCTGCCGCCGGCAGCAGCCTCAGGCCCAGCCCTGCGCCATTCACACCCGCACCTCGCACCCCAACCCGCTGTGCTGCTCCGCCTCCCCCGCGGTTGCCAGGCCCGCCTGCAGCCCGCCGGGGCCCGTCCCGCTTACCAAGCCGCCGCCGCCCGCGTCCGCCACATCCTAAGGGCCGGGAGGGACCGGGAGCGGCCCGGGAGCCGCAGGAGCGCGGCCGGGCTCAGGGCAAGGGCAGGGACAGCCGCTTCCGGGCACCGCGGTCCGCGCGGCCCGGCCCGCCGGAAACCGCACCTCCCCGCGCAAAGGTTCCGGGCTCGACGGCGGAGCAGGAGGGAGGGTTTAGAGGGAGCACCGCGGGGCTGGTCTGTCAGGAGCGGAGAATCGGGGAGTCTGGATCTGTCACACTGGGATCAGGGATCCCTCACAGCGGGGTCATGGATCTGTCACACTGGGATCACGGATCCCTCACAGCGGGGTCATGGATCTGTCACACTGGGATCACGGATCCGTCACAGCGGGGTCATGGATCTGTCACACTGGGATCAGGGATCCCTCACAGCGGGGTCATGGATCTGTCACACTGGGCTCTGGGATCCCTCACAGCGGGGTCATGGATCTGTCACACTGGGATCACGGATCCCTCACAGCGGGGTCATGGATCTGTCACACTGGGATCAGGGATCCCTCACTCCGGTGTCATGGAGCCCCCACACCGGGCTCTGTGTCCCCCTCCCATCCCAGCGATCGCCTCGGGGTCTCGTCCCTGTGTCCCTGGCTGCTCTCGGGCACCCCAGCGCGGCCCGGCCCGGCGGGGCAGGGCTGGAGGGGGTGTGAGGTGAAACCCAGCCCGGATGGTTGGTACCAGGGTCTTCCATGCTGTTACAGATAAGATTCTGATGAGTGCCCAGCTGTTGTTGTGCTTGGGGACTGCATGACATGGGTGGCAGCGCTGCCTTGAAAGCTGGGAAACACAAGGTGTTTCCCAGTGGGCTTCTGTTAGTTGTTGGGTTTTTTTTCCAGCCACATTGAAGCGGGAGGCAAAGGAGGCACCAGGAGAGTTCATCAGCTCCGCCCATGTGCCCTCACGCGGGGTCACCTCTGGTTGGGACATTTCTGAGCAGTGCGTGCCACACCTGTCCCGAAAGACCACACCTGTCCCGAAAGACCACAGACACTGGCGGGTTCAGTTGAAGTTGCTGACTTTAATAGAAAGTATTCCCATGAGCCTGATCTGAATCTTTCTTGTAGCATGTCCACAGTGAACGTGGATAATATGACGCTCTCCAGTCACGTGTTTGAAAACTGTTGCCATGACTCTTCTCAGTCTCCTTTTCTTTAGATAAAACCACCCTATGTTCCTCTTTCATATTTTATGACTCCTTTGTCATTCTTCTCGGTGCTCTCCTGTGGACTGTCACCAGTTGATTCACAGCTTCCTTTCTGTAATGTGGCCAGAACTGGGTGTCACATGCTGAGAAACAGAAAATGAGATTTGGGGTGCTTTAGAGGTCAGGCTTCTGTTTATACTGTGGGATTTTTCAAAGCAAAATAAATTGCACAATGATGACATAATACATACATTTTTTTTCAGGACTGAGAGAAAAGTTGTTGGGATGAGGCACGTGTTTTTGTCTCTTGCTTGCCTACTTTATGACTATTTATTTATAAGTTTAAGGGACTATATTTTAAATTTTACTTTGCTTTATATTTTAGCCTGACCAGTTGTTTTTGTGATTTATGTATGATTTTTTAAGGCAAGTTTCAATTTAAGTGTGATGATACTCCATAGGACATGCTAACAAATAACTTTTTTCTATGTAATTCTTACTCTGAATAGTAGAGAGCATCATATAACTAAAGGTTCCAATTCAGGCTGCTTTAGAGGTGTTTTCTCCAGGAGATGGTGAACATAAGAAAATGAACAAATTTCACCATCTTCTTTGGTTCTGGATTAATAGACTTTGATTAAATATTATCACAAATTGTCAAATGGTGGTAATTATGAACGTTTTGCACCTTTAATCTGTTTTTTCTTTGTTTTCAGTTGTGAAGGTATAAATACCCCTATAAGGGTGTTCTCTAGGAGTGCAGAACACCTTGGAGCTGGAATAAATCTATGAATAGTGAAAAGATTGTATGAGTCTTTATTCTCCCCTGGAGACCCTGCTTTGGCGGGATACCCTGCATCTCTCATCTCTGTGACAGAGCAACCCAGGACCCCTGCTGCACCCTAGTCTGCTACAGACACTAGAAAGAGCAAGGCTGATGTTTGGGAAAGCAGCAAAAGCTGAGGTGGCAGAAAAAGCGTGTGTGACAGTCCTGTTTTTCACCCCCGGCACCTCCCAAAATAATGAGTCATTTCCCAAAATCATCAGCCTGCTTTAGAAAAGGTACCTTTGCAGTTGTTTCCTGTCTGTTACAGCTTCTAGACAGCAATGCTTTTTTTTCACATGTAATCAGGTTTATCAGAAATGGAATTTAATATGTCCTTTCTTTAGAAGTTTTAGTTTAAAACTGTGACTCTCATGCAATAACTGGAGTTCCCTTTGCTTGGTCTCAGAGGAATAAAATGGTAAGTTGAGAGGCTCAGGGCGAGTTGCAGCGGGAGGAAGGAGAGGGTAGCAATGAAGTTGGGTATGGAGAGAGCCTTATTCCTCCTTGATCTTGTGCAATATATCACCCTTACACAGCTTAGTACAGATGTATCCTTGTCAGCCTCTGGTCTGGGCTCCTTTTGGAAGTGTCGTAGGTGTCAAGGCTGAACAACTTGGCTCCAGTGCCTATCACCAGCATTTTCAAACACATCTGTCCCTGTGCTGTGCATAGGTGCACATCTGTCTGTATTAATGGACCTAATTCCTTCATTTTTTCTTCTCTCTTTCCTGCATTTCCCCCTTTTCAGTTTCTCTGAGCCTGCCCACTGGGGGGTAGGCAGTGGTCTTTCCTGTTGCTTGAGATATGAACTTGTACAAGTCCATGCCTCATGGCAGCAAAATGCTGAGGAATGGGAACTTGATACCTCTCGATCTGTTTCAGTCACCCTAGAAGTAATATTTTAGTTTTCTTAACATACTTGCTGGAAGAACAGGTTTGCCTTTCCTGACCTCATTCATAAAATATTTCTTGTGTAACTTCTTAAAAAGTAGCAAAGTACAAGGAAATAGTAGTGAAATGGGAATGAATCACGAGACTAATCAGCAAATGCAGCCTAAAAAAAAAGGAGGTGGTAAAACTCTGTGTTGTTTTCCTGCCAGCTTCCTTTTGGCTCTGATTTAAAGGTCAGAGACATCTTATCCAGCTTACTGACATCAGTGGGAAACTCCAATTTTCCCCAGGAGTGAGTAAATAACCTCAGTGATGTCTCCCAAAGCTACACGGTGAGGTCAGAAGACATTCTATGAGCATATTCTCAATAATGAATAAAGGACCTGGTCACAGATCCTACCTGGCTGAATCTTGACACACAGTCAGTGCATAAATCCACCTGCATAAACTGGGGCCCCTTTTTACAGTGCCAGAAGTTGATTTGTTTGGCATAGCATATGTGGGGATCACTGCTGGACACTTAGTTCAGACTGGTTGCTAAGAGTGTTAACAATAGCAATGCCTATTTTGTTTCTTATTTGGACACACTCCTGGTCTCCAATGATTCCATAATCTCTTGAAGAATAATACTCCCCTCTTGCCCTCCCCTAAAAGTTTCATGCCAGCAGTGCTTGCTTGCACTTACCAGAGTTATGCCCTGGAGTCATCTTGTGGCAAACACTTGTAAGATTAAACTTTTTCTTTCTTGCATTGTATTTTAGTGAATTCTACCTGAACCCTCACAATTGCAAAACTCCAACAACAGAATGGAGGGAGGAGGGATAAAGTGTTACCTGCTAACCCCAGAGAGGGAGGAGCTACCTACTTCAAACATCATCAGAATTATAAGGAAGGTGTGTACTCAGAGCACTTCCTCAATGTAGAAGTTCAAGCACGCTATGCTGAAGACCTGTCCTGAGGGTGCTCTAGAAAGTCTCCAGAGGGTCATTTCATGGGGGAAAATCCTGCCAAGAACCATTATGCACAGCTTAACCAGGGAGAAGAGAATGAGATGGTGAGTTGTATCTCTGTGTAGGTCTTTCTCAGCTTGAAGCAGAAGGTGGCACATGTTCTGCAATAAAATGCTACAGACTGTAATTGAGCTATTGCTATCTGGGGTGTTTCCTTGGCAGAAACTTACATTTAGAAAGGGATATAATTTTTTTTTTTTTAGCAGAAAGAAAATAATGTTGGTTGTGTCCATTGATTTTAACTGGTTACCCCCTCCAACAGGGGGTGGCTCAACAGATTATTCTGTGGTGTTACAAATCTAGATGGAGGTGGTTTAATATGAGCTTGAGGGATGGGCCAGACCGGTGTCCCCAACCATTTGACAGCTGAATCTCCAGGGTCAGCTCCAGTTAGAGAACTGGAAACCTTGGCTTTCTCCAGAACATAAAAACACAGGTTATGTTTGCATAAATTACTGGCAAATGCAGTCTATTGAATTGGCAATCTCAGTCTCAATTGGCAGTCTCTATCTCAGACTGAAGCTGGGATTCCTAAATACAGAACTACTATATTTCTTTCTGGAGTTTCCCAGGGAGAAACGTGTTTGTATGCATTTTGTAACATCTGGAAGTAACTCCTATGTTTACATGAAATATCTGGTCTCCTGCATGGCACTGCTCTTAAATAGTAATGCCAGTGCACTAGTGAAGTGAATTCAGTGCTTCTGAGCTGCTTTGGCATTACTGTGTGTTGTGAGTCAGCTATTCACATGGATTCTGTCCCTCTAATAGATTCTGCTGGAAATGTCAGATCCACGATGCAGCTGTACAACAGCAATTCTTAGGCATATCTGGTAAATGCAGTGCTTCTGAAAATTCCTGTGCTGCAGAGCCACTGGAGCTCTGCTGTGAGTGCCTGCAGGGTTTCTGGGTGTACAACAGCAAAACTATTGAAACACAGTCACTTACAAGTTGACACAACTGTTCACTTTTAGAAATCCTGGAGAAGTCTTCAAAATCTCCTCACCGAGAGTCCTGTTCTAGTGAAAGAGACTGTGTCATGTGCAAACATGGATATCTGTTATCTCTAAAGACAAATGTAGATTTTCAGACAGCTCTCCCAGCCATCCAGGGAAGGGGAGATGCCACATTTTGTGTAATGCAAACCTCGGTGATCTGGGATGTGCTGGAGAATGCAGTACAGAGTCACCCAGCAGCATGAACTGAGCAGTGCAGGAAGCACAAGGCGCTGGCTCCGAGGGTGGGGACTAATTAGGTCCGTGCAATGCAGAACCCAACTGGCTCTGCCGCCCGGTTACTAAACCTGCTGCCAGCAGCCCGCTCCTGGCTCTAGCCCTGGTGCTGATGTGCCACTGCTCCCCAGCTCCAAACAGCTGCTGTGTTTGTGTCTCTGCTCCGCCCTGCCCTTCTAGGACTGTAAACAGCCTGTTGTGCTCTCACCGCTCTTGGTGCTGTCACTAGCAATGCCAGAATTGAGCTGGAGCTAATTAGGTTTAAGTGGATTGTCTGGTGCTGTGTACAGTCACACTATTGTACCCTGAATGTTCACTTCCAGCTGTGCACTACTGGGACACCCAAGCTGTGCTTGTATGGAGCCAGTTATCCCAATGATGTTCTTGCTTCTCAACAGTATCATACTGAGCCCATGTGTCCTGAATCTGGTGCTCAGGGATCTGCACTGTGAATCTGAGGTTTTCCATGCACAGCTGGTGTGTGTGCCCAGTGTTGTGTCAGTCTCCACTGTGAATCCAGAGTGTCTGGCAGTTGCCGTGCTCTCCATGCCTGCAGTGAGCATGATCAGTGCTCATTCACCTGGGGTTCCCAAATGTAAGTCAAAGAAAAAAGGCTTGTGAAGCACTTGAGTAGTAAATGTAATTAAAACTATAGCCCAATTATGCTAAATTAGGCAGGAATGCACATATGTTTGTTACATTTATGTAAGAGAGGAAAAAAGTATGAGATAGAGGAAGATACTTATGAGGATGTATGATGTACTGTAAGAGGATGAGGAAAAAAGCAATGTGTGTATAGAAAAAGAGAACAGATAATATGTGTATTTGTGTGAAAGAAAAAAGAAAGTAATATGTAAAGAAGAGTAGTTGTGAAGAAAGAGACAAAGAAGGCTCTATTTCAGTAGAGGAGTGAAGAAGAATACATGAAGTAAAGAGAATTATATGCAGAGGTTCTTTCTTTGTTAAAATAGCATATTTAAATTACTGGCAACCACAATGGCTGGCAGTGGCACATAATATCTCTGTGACCTGCAGCATCTTTTTTTTTAAGTCAAAGCCATGAAAAAAAAATTTTTATGTTGTTTTCAACAGTCAGAATAATCTACCTGAACCAAATTATTAACAAGCAGTTCTTGACTTCTCAAACAAGATCAGATCTCTTGGTCTGATAATGTAACAGCTGATGTTGTGCAAGTGCCAGTTCTTCCAGAGTGGAATAGTTCAAGTAATCTGAAAGCATGCAAGTAATTCGTTTGAATTCTGGATGTGCAACGCTTCCCTGTGTTGAACCAGCTGTCCAATTTGCTGAGGAAAGTTGGGGAGCTCTAATGAGAAGAAATGCTTTGAAGTTATCTTCTGTATTTCCATTTCTTGGTACAGTTGAGGTGCTAGATAGTCCTGGATTTAAAAGTAACCACTCTGATTTAGGAAATCTAACCTGTATGTCCTTGTGTATGTCTTTGGGATTACTTTACATTGCTGCAGGACAGTTGCTTGAATGAAAGTTCACTCTTCTGCTACACAGTTAAAACTTAGCAAAGTATATTCAGAGCATGATATAAACTCTCTCTCCATAACCATTTGTAGTACCAGAAAGATCTTAGTAGTGTGAGAGAACTCTGGACATAGCAGCTTGCCTCAGAGGGGGCTAATAGTATGCTTCCCTTCAGAAAAATCTGCTTGAAGACGTTTTTGGGGAGTACATTTACTGTGGAATAGGAAGAAAAAACACAGCTTTATGCCCTCTGCCAATTTGATGATCTTCCCTGCACAGCTTGGGAATAATCATTCTCTTTGCACAAAACCTACAGTGTGAAGCTTAAGTCTTGCAATGCAAAAGATTGTGATAGACTTTGACAGGCTACTGCTTTGGGGAGGATTTGCCAGAAGCCTGTCTTCAGCATGTGTTCCCCCATTGCTTGTGGCTGAAGGAATGGGAGAATTGCAGTCAGTCAGCTGGTGAATCCCAGTTTACTGCTGCATCTTGGCAGCTGTCTGCCTCCTTTGAGATGCCACAGTTCTGAAGGGAATCAGACACAGGAATTTTATATACTTTGAATTTGAAAAATGTAACTGAAATAAAACCTGAAACGTACAATCTTGTTGCTAATGGAACAATAGTGAATGTCACTGCTGCTTTCAGAGAGAACAGGAACAAACCTCTGATGAAACAGGTTCTGGTTGGTAAAAATGAGATTCAGTTATTAAATTCCTTGTGAATCTTAGCCAGTCTTTCAAGTCTAATCCTATTATCTGTTGTTATAGCAACAGGTTGATCATAATAGGGTACCTGATGTTGGGGTTGCCAGAAATATGATCATTCACAGCTGCTGTTTAGGCTTCCTGATGGTAGCTACAGGCTTTGTTTTCACCAAAGAAAAAGGTGCCTGAATTTGTTTGACTTTTGCATTTAAATTCTGCTATGCAGATGACCTGGTAGTTAGAGGAAATTTTTCTTTTAAACATAAGTAACAAAGACTTGCTGGACACTAGAGTGATAAGCCCTTGAATGCTGGCTTTGTGTGATTGTAAAAGCAGCTAAGAACCTTTCTTGCCAACTGAGCAGCTCTGGCAACTTTTTCTGTCCAATGATCCAGGCCCCTTCTTAGACCCTTCACTCACAAGTCAAACCATTTTGTTACAGTCACTCCTCTGACTGTTGTGAGTCTCAAGAGAAAAGGGATGTTAACAGATGAGGAAACAAATTTTACAACACATTACAATTTATTAAAAATTATTCTATAGAGATGAGATGAACACTGTTTACCAGCCTATTATGTAGATGGTGTAACCTCCTATGAGATAATGAGAAGCCCTTTGGAGTCTTACAGATAGCAAATTTTCGCTTTATTTTCCACCATCTCCTAGTCTGGTGCACTCAAGAACGCAGATTATTTGACTGTGAAATGTTTTGTATGCCAAATGCATCGTTGAACTCTAAAAACCTGTTCATGCATTAGAAAAGTTGTCAAGGTGCAAATCTGTATTCATCAGACCCCTCTTCAAAAGAAGCGTGTCTGCACCATCACAAAAAAATGAAACACAGCAAAAGTTATTTCCTTAACAACATAAAACTAACCTGTCAGACATGCTCCTACTGTTGACATCAACACCAGAACTTCTGCCAGCCTTGAAAGTATTGTTTGCCATAGTGGACATGCATTTGCTTGGAGTTCTTTGTAGCAGAGGCTGAGTGAATCCTGAACAAGCTTCAAGTATTTCTAAACCCTAATTACTATAAGTTGTTCATGTGGCTAAATAAACCTGCATCACGTGTGTGCCTGTTCCTCCCTTCTTCATGCGCATTGTGGATATCTCTGTTATGGGTCTAATATTCACCTTTTATGGAAGATAATAGTTTTGAGAATTCTTCTAAAGAATTTCATTTTGACTTATCCGACAAGTGAGAAGTTTCTGTTTCAACAAGGAGTTATTCACGTATTAATTTTTTTTATGAATGCAGCATTCATTGCTATAATCCTTCCAGCTGAAAGCACAGGGCCAGAAAAAACTCCTCAACCTAACAGAACATTCTGTACTGAAGTTAAGCATTGAAAGGTTCCGGCTCAAGGAACTTTGGCACAAGTCAAGTTTGGAGCTCAGTCTATTTCATTACCTAGCTTTACTTCTCAGGGATGTGGCACAGGTAACCCTCTCCAGACATTTCCAAACCATGGGAAATTATTTGCTTTGGCAGTAGATTCCTTCACGGACATCAAGATGCATCAGTTAACATCTAATGTTTATTCTTTCCCAGCTTACTCCTTGCAGAACTCCTGAACAGCTGTATTCAGAAATGTCACGCTTATCAAGACATGAACCAACAAACCTGAACCAACATCTCTGTTCATATGACAAATCATGCCCTTGAAGGGTCAGAACAGCTCAGTGGTATCCCTCATATCATATGCAGAGCATCCACCCTCTCCCTTCTTAATTCTATTAGCTACAGCCTTACTGACTTCTCAGACATTGGGTGTAAGACACAAACACTGAAAATTAAATGAGTGATTCACTGGCAGAAGCAAGATGCACATGGCAGCAATCCTGTTCTTCTCCACCCTGATATTCATGCCCATCCCAATTTGAAAATATTATTCCAGTTATTCCAGGTCCAGCCATATACTGGAGGAAGTCCGAAGGCGTGTTCTTTTAACAGTTCTTCCTTTAGGCATCTCTGTCTCCTTGGGAGATCCTTTGCCTTGCTGACAGGCTGTGAAATCTGGGTCTAAGCATCCGGATCTTGCTAGTAAGCAATTGCTGTGAAGAGTAAGTTCACATTGACCTATGTGCTATTCTGTGTGCCGGTGCTGACACTATTTCTTTAACCTTTTTGTTAAGGTTACAACTAGAGAGAATTGAATGGAGACCCTTTACCTGTTTATAGGAGCATGTGAATATTAATTGCATATGACTGCCACACCAACTACCTCCTAGCAAACTTGCCTGTCTGCTGCCCTCCATGGGCTTCCTTCTATCTGCTGCAGAGTTGCCTTATTCTCTTGGTCTGCTCAGAGATTATAGAAGCCTTTGAAAATGCTGTGTGTGCATCTCACAGGTGGTATATCAGGTCCTGTGCAGTTCAGGCCACTTCCCTGTGTTGTTTACCATACTTTTTCCTCACAGTTGCCGACTTCTTCCCCTTAGAAACCTCTTGGAGATTGCTTAGGATGACAGAGTCTGTCTTTTGGAGAATGCCACAGAGCAGGTGTGCCGAGGCAGCACGTGGAACCACTGGGCAGGGCCTGCATTTCACATAACAAGGAAAGACACCAGCACAGAACCAGGAATTATGCATTAGTCATCCTTACAATTACATTGCCTTTTCTTCTCACCTTATAAATGGATCTTGCAATATCTGTGGCTGCAGATAGCTGATCCTCAGAAGCAGATTGCACAGTTGCTGTAGATATACTCAGAAGAAGGAATTGAGGAACCTTAACCTTTATGTTAGCAAATTTTCCGGGTCACCGGATGTGGTTGCAGCCATGGAATCTCCCATCTTAGCTCAGGCTGCATCTCCTCTATAAATTCAATGTATACATTTCATTTCACGTTTACTAAGTCCTTGCTAGCAGTACTGAGAGGAAATTTGGCCACGGTACCAAGACCTGCAGCTCTTAAAATGCAATGCTGACAGACATCGCTTTGATGTTTTGGACAAGTCACCTTGCCTCACTGTAACAATTTCCCCCTCTTTAAAAATGAAATAATAATACCTACTCATACAACTAAAATGAGTAGCTTCCTTTAGCCCTCTGAACATGTAAAGCATTCTGCAAGTGTTCATTAGATGTTCTTACTAACAGTTATCATTATTATTATTATTGTTGTTGTTATTATTATTATATGTTAGGCTAATGGCACAGTGGTAAGCTCCACAATCCCCATACTGGAGCTGTCATGGAAGATGGTAACAGCTGCAAAAGCTGTGTCTGTGCCGAGTTGTGCACAGCAGCTCCAGCTGGTGCAGGCACACAGTGTCTCTTGCAGCAGCAAGCAGAGACACCGGCTGTGTCTGAAGTGTAGGGACATTAGTGCAGATCACTGCTAGCGCAGGCAGCCTTTCTAATGCAGCAGCTTTGCACTGATCACTCACCATCCCCTGGTGCAGATGTACTTAAGCTCTTCAGCTGTCTGAGCCAGGGACCTTTAAAAAGCTGACTGTCAAATCTGCATTCCTGACTTGGAATAAAGGTTTGAACCTCTGTATTTTGTTATCATTCCTGCTCGTGCACGCACAAAACTGTCTTATGCCGAGTTTCACCACTACATAAAAATAGTAGTCAGGCTACAGCAATCTGGATTTTGTGAAGGTGGATGAAAAGTTCTGTTGGAGATGCAAATTTTTGGTAATCATGTTTAAGACACATAAATCAGCCAAATACAAGTTCTATGGCTTGTTTTTCACAGTACCACACTGTCACGAATGGATGTGGGCGTTTATATTAACCCTGTCTCCTGCCCAGGCCTCTGGCAGCAGACAGTAACTTTATTGAGGCGGCCAGCACCCCAAAACCCACTCTCATTCGTATGTTCTTTTAATGATGACTGATTCTGTGTATTAAAGAATAAATCATTTATTAATAGACGGGGAAACAAACAAACATAAGACTTAAAGTAAACTAAATACTACACAGGAATAGAACAAAAGGAAGAGACTACTAGTAGTTAATATACAGTGCACGAAACATGGTACCTTTTCAGTTACAGCTAGCGAAGAAATAGTATAAGCTTAGGATTCAATGTATCTTACCATCCAATTGCTGGTGGGGCACACATCAAGATCCTTTCCCTCAATCTCCAGAGAAGTAACCACGAAGTCTGCGTCCAGACTTTGGGGAGAAGTCTGGAACACCTTTCATGGTGTAAGAGGCTTCTGCCTCTGTGGCATCTGTGTGTATCTTTTATAGAGTAAAACCATGGCTCTCAGTCAATAGTTCTTTTCATCTCTCCTCTCATCAGCTCTGCAGACTAAGATGTGGACTCTTAGTCAGGTCTGAGCCCTCTTGGCGCCAGAGATGACCCCTGCTGGGCCTTTGTGCCTTTGGGCTATCTCTTTATGCACCAGATATCTGGGATGCACAGGAGGAGCTGATGATGGGGGGTAATCGTCCTGCCACACACACGTAACAGTACTTATGGGAGGGCAGTGGATGACAGGAAGGTACAGTATTCCAGGCATTTCTTTAGGAGAAATAGTAATGATTTTCCCCTTCTCTTTGCTGTACAGGACATATTTGGCTACAAAACTCAAGGCTGCCGAAAGGCCTTGTGCATTGCTGGATACATCTTGTCCTGTGGGGCTCTGAGGCTGCTGTTTTACTGGAAGCCAGAGTGGGATGTGTGGGTAAACTGCATCCGATGCAGCTTGGAAGAAGCGGATATTGTTCTGCTTAGAACAACAGTAGGTGCCTACTTTAATCTTTTAATTAGTCCCTAGTGTGTAGGTATTTGGAAGGTGAGTTAACTGTAGGGTATCCAGTTAGCTGAAATCTCTTACATTGCTGGTTTCCTGCAATAATATCTTATGTGTACCATTGTTGATCTAAAGAACTTAAAGTATTCCATAAATTACATGGATGATGATGATGAGAATAGAGGGTAACAGCTTATCAGACAAGATGAAAGACATTGGAGTGATACAACCCATAATATCTGTGGTTTCAAGTCTGTGTCATTTGTTCTCAGTCCTTCCTCCTCCCTTCTACCATCCCTGTGCTTTCTACATTGTAGCCTTGTGCTCAGATTCTGAAGCATCTGTTTATTTGGCAGTATTCAGCAGATCCTTTTTCCCTCACTGAGCTGTTCTGGTGAAGATCTCCCTCTCTGCCAAAATTTATCTAATGGGCCAAATTAAAGATCTGTCTAGCACTGTCCCCAGCAGCTTCCAAGTGTGTCATGAGTACATGGAAGAGGACAAGCTTACACTGCTTGTTTTCTTGGCTCTATGTTTCCATTTTCCATTAGCCCTTCCCCATGTCCAATAAGCTTGCAATCCTGCAGTTAATGCTTTCAGAGCTGGTATGTTTTGCTGGTAGTTTCCTAATACAGGTCCCTCTCTGTTGAGGACTGTACTGAAGCACTGCAACATATGCAAACCCTGGTTTTATTTCATGGAAGCTACTGCAACACTAAAGAAGCAAACTGAGACTTGGGTCTGAATCCCAGCTGAGCCTGAATACTCCGGGAGCTGGCAGGGTTGGTTTACTTCCGCAGATTTGATTTGTTCTGCTTCAAAGATTCCTGAACAATGGCATTTTCAACGTTTGCAATTGCAAAATGGATCACTTGCTGCCTCTGTGTTTGAGCTGCCTTCTTAAATGAGCAGAGCAGCATGCAGTTAAAATCCCAGGTTTTGAAAATCACAGATCTGCCTGTTGAATACTTCATAATGAAACAATCTGCATTCTAATAGTCTGGGGGTAGGTTTTTTAATTTTTAAAAAACATCATATTACGGTTAATATCCCTTTTTAATCTTCAATTCAGTTTGCATTTTTAATTACCTATTCTTGTGTGTAATTTTAAAAAGATGTGCCATACCAAGCACTTTTCAAATAAATGAGTTTGTAAATGATCCTTTGTGTAATTAAACAGGAATTGAATCATATTTTACGTTCTTGTTATCAAGAAGCTTTCTCAAAGTATGCTCTGAATGTTTGAAAATTTTAGATTTCCTTCATGATTCTTTGTGTTAAAATGACAGTTTTGTTTTGTTTCGCTACATTCTGATTATATCAGTTCTCAAATGTGATGGTCACTGCTAATGAGGATACAAGTAATCTCATCAGCTTGATCCTTGGAATTATCTTTTGCTTCAGATAAAACCTTAATTCTTAAGTCGTCATTATCTTTGCAATTGCAATATAAGAGCCTATTAACTCTTGTTATTGAATTTTGATTCACTTTAGTTCGAATAATGAACACCTGTGTTATTCACTGGTTCCCATCTCAATCTGCATCCCAATGTCTACTCATTCTGAAATCTAAATTAAAGATAAATATCAGAAAACAAACATTTTTCTACTAAAAAGATCATTTTAAGAAGAAAAGCGGGCAAATAAATAAGATATATAAGCATTATTAAAGTTCTTTTTCTTAACACTTGAATTATTCCAAAGGAGTCATATTTGGTACAGAAATCTTTTTTACTGTTCTGTTTTCCAGTTGAAGTTTCATAACTGCAAAACTGCTCACACACAGAATGTAAGTCAGTCTCATAGTTGGCTTTAAAGCAGGTAGTTCAGTGTTTGGGACTGAAACTTAGCATGAGGCCACTTACTACAGTAGTTTATCTGATCTGTCAGACTGTACTACCAACACTTGTTATCAGGCAGCTTTAATGTTCAATTTACTTTATAAAAAACAAGAAGGTCATGAACTCAGTTTGTGGTAAAATCTTGTCTAAGTTGCCATAAGGAAGGCACAGTGCTGGCACACTTCTCCCAATGAAGTGTTAATTCAGGAGTGACTGTGTAAAGGTACTGGCACTAAACATCCATTTTGCAGCACAGCGCTGCGTTCCTTTTGATCTTCCCTTTACAGTATGGTCACTGCATGTCAGATTGTCCTGTGCTGTTTGCCTGTCCTAGATCTTGACCTGGGTGTTCACATTCCATCCTTATCAGCCAAACACCAGACCTGTGGTCACTGAAGTATTTGCAGTACTCACATTTTGACAGGACGGTGGTTCTGTTCCTATTCTAATGATTTTTCTCTCAGTCACAAGTGTTGGGAGGCTTCTGTTGATTAATCCTTAAAAAAAGCCAGAGCAGTGCTCTAGAAAGGCTACTGTAATCATTGACTCCAAGGTGAAAGTGAGTTTAGTCTGGGTTTGGGGCAAATTGTGACACTTCTCTTCTATACTCAGGATGATTATCGGATTTATTCTCGCAAGACTGTGACATGGATCTCTGTGTCTTCATTTATCAAAAGTAGATCAGATTATCCAGCCACTGAGGAAGACTCAATCTTCAGCAAAGCCATAATGAAACCCAGTTTGCAAGTAAGTAAAGTATTTCCTGCAGCATCTGGGAGATGATGGCAAATCTCAGCCATGCCTCATGGAGTGAAAGTGAGCTGTGAAACACATCCAGCTAAGAATCTTGCAGCTTGAGGAACACAGTGAGCTGTGGAAAAAGAAGAGAACTGTACTCAACTGTACTCGCCCCTGTAAAAATCCTCTCTTACTCTGAGGGGGGTTATGAAAAGACAATTCTCACTATTTCTGAGAGAAAACCTGTGTTATAAGTAGGAGAGCTTCAGGAGACTGGTGTTGGCAGTGAAGAGTTCCAAATAAAAAAATCATTCCTGGCATAGGAAACAGGGAATTTATGGGTGACTATGTGTCTGAAAGGAGACTGTGCAGAACCGAACGCAGCTGCCCCAGTAACATGAAAACAGGGATGAATGCAGCTGATGGAGAATAGAACAGAAAAGTGCCTGAGCTACATCAGTATTTCCAGAAATGTTTCATCAGCACATTTTGCTTCCTTGCCTTTGTATGCACCAATTTGTGCTTCAAAGTACATTTGCTGGAGCCAGGTTAACAGGAATCACTGTCAACTGTTCTTGCAAAAAATGTATCCTGGTCTCTGCCAGTTCCATAAATTTGAGACCACAGTGAGACACTGGGGAGAAGGTAGACAACTGATTGATCCAAGCAGATCTCAATATCCCTCAGGAGCTGAGTAAATGTAATTATCCCGTGTCTAGAACAAGTACCAGACAGTTCAGTTATGTGCCTTGCTTGGCATTACATGTTAAGTTTGTGTGAGCAATAGGAATGCAAAATGATACATTTGCTAGTATCTGGCTCTTGATTATAGATACTAGAGCACTGCACCAAGGAATTCATAAAGAGCTATTTTCCCTTTCAGGAAATAAATTTCTAACTTACTAGAATTTCTTTTTATATCTACAACAATTTTTAGTAAATATTTTCATTATAAACATAACTTTAGCTGAGCAAAGCTGTTGCTGTTACTGCTGTGGACATGTATTAATATACATAGGAAAGTTTAGTGCCAACTAGTTTAATCAACTGGCACAATGTGAAGAAAGTGGAGACTGGTCTGTGACATTCTTTAGAGGATCAAATCAGTAGCATAAAAAAGTCAAATATAGCCTCAAATAATAGACCCTTTGAACACCACTTTCATATAAATCAAAACATCTAGATAGAAAAGACCAGATTTCAAAGCAGCAAAGAGAAAACAATTTAATCCTTCCCTAGCAATTCGAAAGCCCCTGCTTATAAGTCAGTTATAAAGCTTTTTTGCCATTTAAGCTACCTAAGTCCACAGAGTTTTGTGTAGTGCCCAAGAGCTGTCCAAGGACCCTTTCTGACAGGGAGCTGAGTTCCTTGCTTCCCACTCCAGTTTTTGGCATTGCAGATATTGCAGCTCCCATTGCATGAAATCCTAACTCCAGACCTCTTGTTAAGTTAATGACTGTGGTTACAGTTCCATTTTGAGTCAGTGGATGAGTTGAGTCTAGATTTCATTGGCCTATAATAATGCTTATTGCGCTGGGTAGGGAGAGTTCCCTGGAGCTGATTTCTTTATCATTCATGTGTACAGGTGTATAGCCCTGCCTTCTGCCAGCTGATAGGAGGTGCCATTATCTCTAATAGGCTTTGTTATTGTTGCGCAGGACAGGACAGACTCCTCTTGCAAGTTATAAATGACAGTGTGTGTTCCTAATGGATAACTGCTCTGCAAGGGCTTAGCATTAGCAGTGACTCAGTATCCTGGGATGGCCTTTCTTGTCTGTTGGCACATCTGTTCAGCTGAAAGACTCAGCACCATGCTTGGAAACGGCCCAAAGCCCCCTGCTTTCCCCAAAGCCAGACAGAAGACAAGGGAGCTGTTGGCTGAAGACAGGCTTTTCCAGCTGCCTGTGTACTCACCATGGCATCAGCGATCTCTTAACTTCATTCTGTGAGATCAGAGTGAAGATTATTCCTTTCTTGACAAAGAACACTGCTTTGTACTTGCTTGACTTAAGACCTGTAATGCTTACTGGAACCTGCACTGAGGTGGGGATACCAACCTATAATTCAGCTAGGGAGCCAGTGTATGCAAACCTGTCTTCTCTCCCTCCTTGCCCCCATATAATTTCCTTTATCTGTACTTGACCCCAGTGAGGATGCCTAGCTGAGGTCTGTGAGCAAGCCTGGGAGTATTTTTGTTTTCTGTGTTGCATGTATTGTTGTCCCTGTTTTGTTTTGCAGGTGAAAACTATCCAAGTACAAAAAATCCGCTATGTCTGGAATATCTATGCAAAACAGTTCCAGAAGGTTGGGTGAGTTCACCGTGCTGGTTGCACAAGTCTCTGAGGAAGTCAAGCTTCTTTGTGAATAATGTCCTAAGGAAAACACTCCCTTTCTGTTTTAGAGTCCTAGAAGACCACCACACTTGCTCAGCTATACATGATAAATTTGGTTCTGGTCTCACCTGCAATGAACAGAATGTCAGGTACACATTTTAAAACATGAGTACTCAACATATGGATTTCAAAGAGATGTAAATTCACTTCTGTTGGTGCACTTCCCAGGAGTTTCTTGTGTATTTATTAATATGCACATAGTTTTAGATGAAACAGCTGTGCATGGAAATATTGAATGAAAAGGGCTAGAAAATTGTGTATTCCTTGTCAAAGTTTTTTAAATGTCTCAGTATTCATCACTGTTATTGTTCTCAATCAGGAAATAACTATGTCCTGTAACTAACTTTAATCAGTTCTTATTTGGAGTAAGAGAAAGTCTCTGTGAAAGAGTGCAGATAAGTTCTGTGTTTTCTTCTTCACTGGGGCTCCAAATCTAGTAGTTCTGGTCATTGAACTTGTTCTGATAAACTACTGTACCATTCAGCAAGTTACAGAATATGTATTCATGAAACTGCTTAATAGAGAAATAATCTTCAGTTGATTAAATACTGAAAATCCAGCTCCTGACCTTAGCTCATGTCAAATCTTACATTCCGATCACCCTTAACTTTGCAAAATTATTTGGGTTTGGATAATTTCATTTTAGATGCAGAATTGCTTTGTTCATGGTGTTTCAAAGTAATTTTTGCATGATGGAAACATTTGCCTAAAAGGTTGTGTTACACCTCTTGTCTGCGTAGGTAAATGTCACCGGTACAGTCATCTTTTTTGACATAAGCACTATAGGGACATTCAATTTTTTATTCTTGAAGAAAGATCCTCCCAGCCTTTAAACTGGAATAAATAGAAGCTCTCAGGACTACTGAAATCTGCAGTTTCTTGAGCAAGTGACATTGTCACTGTTTTGTCTGTGAGTGATGTATCTTTATCCCATACAGGAGAGTTATATGTGGGCCAAACACTATTGATGTGCCAGTGATCCCTATTTGGAAACTACTCATCAAAGAGGTTAAGCATTTCTGTTGCTTTTATTCTAAGCTGCTTGGGGAGGCTGAGTGTGCGTATAATTGATTCTACACCTGTTTTAACTTCCTACTACTCACTCTTCAAGCACACTTCTTTTTCAAATCCTGTTGAAAGCTGTTCCATGAAGTCATCATAAATTCATTCATTCTCCATTGTTCCCTTATCCTCTATCCCCATGCCTGTGTGTCTGCTTGGTATTTCTATGTATCTGTGTCCTGGGAGCTCATTCTATTTGCCTTCTGCGTGCCATTGAAGGTTTCCAAGCTGCACTGGAAATCAAACCTTCTAGACAAGGGCTGTCTCTTAATCAGGAGAGATTAAGTGAACAGCAGTACCTGGTACATGCCTACAGTGGCAGAGAAATCCAATGAGCTCATGATTCTGGGCACAGTACCACACAAAGCACCAATATCTCTTTCAGACAGGAACAGCCGATATGTGGCCTAAACAGAGTGTTTGTGGAGGTGTGCCCATGGTATGTGAGCTCCATGCTCACAGCACAGTCTGCTCTTCTCTCACCTTCGTTACATTTCTTGTAAGAAGCAAACAAAACAAGGATTGGGCTGAGTCATTCACATCCCAAGAAATATCCTATTGGTCCATATTATTTGGCCCTTCTGTCAGATGGAGATGGTCCAATCTGATTAGACTAAAGTGACTGCTAAGAAAATTACAAAGGAAGTCGGGAGTCACAACACGTAATGTCTCTTATTCCAGACCTTTTCTAACATGTTGGACTGTCTAGGTACATTAGGACCATTTAAATGTGGCCAGCTCTTTACTATTGCTGTCTCTCCAAACAGGTCCTAAATCCATTTTACGTGTTCCAGCTGTTCAGTGTGTGTCTGTGGTTTGCTGAAGATTACATGGAGTATGCCACTGCCATCATAATCATGTCTCTCCTCTCAATATTTTTGACTGTATATGACCTTAGACAGGTGAGACACCTCACCTTTTCCCACAAGGATCATTTACTTCTAATGTCTGGGAAAGGCTAGCATGTTACAACATGCACACAGTGCTGTGAGACTTACTCAGAGGTTTCGTCTTGTGATATTGTGTAGTAGCAGGTGCACTGGTCTGGCCTCCTAGTCATCATAATCTCTGTGTGGTACCTTACCCACATCCTCCCTTCCCCATTCCAGTGCTTCACTTTGTAACATTTTGTTACACCTTCTCCATAATTAGGGTGGGGAATTTCTTTCTCGGTGTGGTTGTATAGTTCCAGGTAGAGCCAGAAACCAGTTTTTGAAGGCTTTCATAACCACAAATAACAAAAGGAAATAATTCTTAGTGGACAAATTGCATCATGTAAGTAAGATGTAAGACTTTTGTGTGTTCTTCTTTAATTTATAGCAATCCATTAAACTGCACAGACTGGTTGAGTCTCATAACAACGTCATGGTCACTGTCTGCAGAAATAAGGAAGGTGACTCCTTTATGCTTCTTTTTTCAATGTGTTTTGTTTCTATAGCAATTTATATCATACCCAAGCATGTATAATAACAAATTTATTCTAAAGTGGTTTTCCTCTTCTGTTTCTCAGCTCAGTTAACTACTTCTGCACATAGAGTTAATTTGACTTAGAAATATGTTGTGGCACATCAAACATATTAATAATTGAGTGCAGCCTTAGCAGAAAATTGTCAGGAAAATGACGTAATTTTTTTCAAAGCAGTGCTGACATAGCCAACAACATACGCATTAAATGGCTTTGAGTCCACCTAATTGCTCCATGCAAAGTCTGTTCATTGTCAAGGTATCTAGAGCACAATACAAAGAGATGAAGTCAATTTAAGAAATGTAGATCCAAGGTTCTTCAGGTAGGTCAGTGCATTGGAACAGTAACCATTGGCTGGGCTCCTGGGTAGATAAGGAGGAATTCTACAGTTGGAATGGATGCCTAGGCTTTTCTTAAATATTGGAGGTTGTATACTTAGGTCCTACTGTGGTGCTTTGTTTACCAGCCATTTTAAAGAATTCTATTCAGCAAGTAGTTCCTTGTATTCTTTTTCCCTTGCTACAGAGAAATATATGAAGCACAATGTTTGCATTACTTGTCACTTTCAGGTTTCCAAGAGCTGGAATCACACCATCTTGTTCCTGGAGATATGCTGGTTTTGAAAGAGGGCAAAACCCTTTTGCCTTGTGATGCCATCCTGGTCAGCGGGCAGTGCACTGTAAATGAAAGCATGCTGACAGGTACAGCTCATCCCTCCAGGTGTCATGAAATATTTCTTCTTCACCTTAGTATCTGCTTTGACATAAATAGAGTATTTGTCACCTGTCAAGCATTGAGCTAAAGGCCCTGCTTTTTACTAGGGAGAGAAAATAGGGAATATCGTGTTCCTATCTGCTTGAGGGAATAGTTAAATGACCTGCACATGAGGTTCAAATTAGGTAAACAGCTTGTGGCCATCAAAGGTAGACATGTAACACCAGTTCAGGCCTCCTTTCAAGTCTCTATCCACAGCCAGGGTTTGGAGTCCTTGGACTGCTTTCAGTTCTCAGACTTACAAGAAACTGCTCTTCTGATGCAAAGGAAAACTCTTCTTTGTCAGTCTGTTTGTTTGCTAGGCTTTAAGCTCTAGTCATTCTGAAGATGAGAAAAAATTTAAAATTTCTGTAAACTGGTTTCTCTAGTAAATACCTTTAACTTACCACCTAGATGTCTAGGTACTTATTTGAAAGTCAACAGGCTGTTATTAAGTGTACTGCAGTTTTCCTCATCTGAGCTAATCTTCCCTAGGAGAAAGTATTCCAGTAACAAAGATCCACCTACCCCAAGCTGATAACTTCAAGCCCTGGAGAGTGTACTGTGCAGAGGATTACAAAAAACATGTCCTCTTCTGTGGAACAGAGGTCATCCAGACCAAGGCAGATGACACAGGAGTAGTGAAAGCTGTGGTGCTGCGGACTGGTCAGTCAACGCTTCAGTTCACTTTTCCTTCCATGATTTTTCTCACTGGAACAGTCTGACAATGTATCCAATCACATTAAATTAAAGGCACTAATCCATATTTACAACAGTCAGATGGAGAATCATTATCCCGGGCTGGGCTAAGTTATTATACGTTGTTTCTGTTTGCTTGGCGTAACTTCTGCAAAAACTTTGAGCATGTAATTACAAAGAAGACTTTTGTTTTGCTTCTGAGACATTGAAAAAATCCTGCCCCCTAAGACAAAAATAACTCTTTTCTGTATTCTGCAGATAAGGTCACATACATTATAATGAAACACCTGGGCCTTCTTTCATAAGTTGCAGAAATTATGAATAATTTTGAAGCCGTCCATTCTTTGCAGAGAATTTTTTAAAATATTTCCCCCTTGGAATAATTTTAATTTGTCTTTCCAGGTTTCAACACAGCCCAGGGGCATCTGGTGAGGTCCATTCTCTACCCTAAACCCATGAACTTCAAGCTGTACAGAGATGCCTTCCGGTTCCTGATGTGCCTCGTAGCATTAGCAGCCATTGGAATGATCTACACAGTGTGTGTATTTGCACTTAATGGGGTGAGTTACTAAATGCAGGAGAAAGAGTCACATCTAAGAGATTTGAAACCGGAGTAACTTCATAAACATTTACATATAAAAACATAGTCCTTGTCACTCTCCTTTTTACCTTAGTACATGAGTCCATTTTACAATGCAATTGAATTGGTAACAGTACACAAACTCTCATACATTCAATTCCAAGATGCCAAACCTACTGCTGCCCAATAATAATTTCTTCAGAGGTGTTGGAAAATCCTATGCAAGCCCTGCATGTGTTATCTGCAGCTCAGCACCCTGTAAGAACCTTTTATAGGGTTTTCGTGGCACTTTTTTGTACATTCCTAGAAAAGGCACAGGTGAGTCATGAGTTAAATGGGACAGAGGCTGGAGTGTTATTGTGAAAGGCAGCTTTCCAAAAATTTCAGTTTAGATCAAAGACCCATCTGTCTCTGTCTGCTGTCCCTGAGAGTAATTGGTGTCAAATGCCTATGTTAAGTAGTTAGGAAGTAGGGGAAGTATAGAACCATTCTTCCCTGGTATAGTCTTCTAACTTTTTGAAGAGAAAGGTTTAAGAGTTCAGAAGGCTGTCTTTTCTAGTTGGATCCTCTAGCTGTAACAGTCACTGCAAATCTCCTAGAGTGATGAATTCATCTATTTATGAATTCATCTAAGTCTTGGACTGGACAGCACCTATGGCAATGATTCCCACAGTTTCATTTTATACTGCGCAAAAATGTTTTTAGAGTTGCTGTTTGAATCTCTAAAGGCACTGCAGGTTTTGTTTGAGAGAAGTAGCAAAGAGCTGCTTTCTGTTTGATGCTTCCTGTACCAGTTTTGACTTAGAGATCATTTGCCACCCCTTTGGCCACCTTTCTTCCATGTTACAGAGCCCAGAGCAGTACAAGTGTCAACAGAGATCATTGAAAATTACTGATATTACAAAGAACTCCCTGTTTTCTTCTGTCTTTTTCTCTCATATCTTCGTATAGTCATCTGAGTAGGGTGGCGTGGTGGAAGGGAGATAACCTACACTTAGTTGTCACTCAGCTCAATATCTTGAGAACTTTGGGGAAATAACTTTTGCAAAGGCAACTATCCTTTATCAGTTGAATCTCCCACATCACAGTGTGGAACTAAGACTTACTGTATCAGACAGAAGCAGGATACAGCTATTCCCTTGGAGAGGCAAGCCAGGAGCCGAGGATGACCAGAGCACAGGTAATTGTGCACAATCACACAGTGTCTGAACGTGGTGAGGAGAGCTGGGTGCAGGTAACAGCCCATCAACAGTCCCAGGCAAGGCAAAGTGGTAAATAATCCAGGGAGATCAGTCAGAAGCAGAAGGAGATGAGAACAAGAGACAAGGCTGTGACACACATCTTAAGGTGTCTATCCAAGAGGCAGTGCCGTAAGTGGGTACACCCACAGCATGGCTCAGACAGGGACTGAAGGCCCAGGCCTGAGCTTAAATGGAGCTCCTGAAGCCATGAGCAGAGGATGTGGATGGAGATGAGGCTAGTGAGGGTAATTAAGGGCTACTAGTACACCTAGGGCCCTACCATATTGGTCTCTAAATCAATGAAGGGTTCACCTGAAACCCTTTTAAAACACTTCATTCATTCTCGTGCATCAAGGTCAATGTGAGAAGCTGTAAACAGTAGTTCTGGAAATTTTAAAGCCTAATTGATTTAGAACTTCTTCAGAAGTTTTCAAGAAATCATTTAATAGTGTGGTAATTACGTGCCAATGTAAGGTCCAAGTCCTGAGTTGCAAGGTTGATTCTATAATTCAGTTTTTGAATCATTTGTCTCCTGGGGATTAATCTACAATCAGTTGGCTCAGAAGATCATTTTCCCTTAGGATATCAAAGAAAGTGTGTTTAAGAACATATTCTTGTGTCTGCTTTGCAGTTTTCCCTTTTTTTCTTAATTTAACTTCCCCATTGTAATACGTAAAATACATGCTGATGTTATCTCAATTGTTGAATGTCTTGTCAGTCTTGTAAGATTGAATCACAAGATGTACTAAATGCTTTCTCTTCTGTGAGTATTTATCTAAAGGTGGGTGGTAACTACTTCATTCTAACATAAAATGGGGACAAAATATTATCAAAATGGTGTGTTCTGTGGTCTGAGACAGTATCAATGAAGGGAGAACAAGAGCATGATGGAAATTCAGCACATCAAATGCAATGTGATTTATAGGCAAAGTCCCAAGCTCAGAAGTAGTAATAGTAGATCTCTGTGACAGTTTGCAAATCTTTCTGAACTGCAAATTTGCTTTAGTTTGCAGTGTCTCGATTCTGAGACCCTAATTGGAAAAGCATTCAATTCTTTAGCATTCATATCAACTGCCCAGAATAACGGTGCCCTCAGCATCCTGGCAGTCGGTTTTACACTGACCTCTAAGCTCCCAAATTATAGATTGCTTTTACAAATGTAACTGTTACTTCCATGTCTTTTCCTGCAGGTAAAAGCAATGTAACTGTTACTTCCATGTCTTTTCCTGCAGGTAAAAGCAATTTTCTTTCATAACTCCTAGAACATAAGGCCAGAAGTAATCATTAGCTCATACAGTCTGCCCTCCTTTTCAGCACCATCCCATATGTCTCAGCTGTCACCTTAACATGGAGTCCAGAGCTGTGCCTGTAGGCATTTGGATAAATGCCCACATAAATAGGAGATTCCTGTGTGCTGTGTCATGGGAAAATGAGTTTGACTGAGGGTGCAATGATCTAGCTGGCATGTTTGAATACACATGTTTTGGAGGAGGCTCTGAACTCTGCCTGGAGGTTTGTTTGCATGGAGAATTAATGAAGACCTGGAGGCTGCTCTTTAGCAGTGATGAGGCTTTAAAGCCTCTGCTTAAATCAAGCCTATTAATTTCTTATGGGGATGAATACATGATGGACCATGGGCAGAAAACCGTACAGCCTGGAGCTCCTGCAGTGGAGGGGAGGAGGGATGAAGAGGGCTACACCCAGTGCAAGCAGCACTCGTTGCCACTCTCTTCCTGATAACTGTCCTTGTTATTATGTCAGGAGGAGACAGGAGAAGTGGTGAAGAAGGCTTTGGATGTTATCACTATTGCTGTCCCACCAGCTCTACCAGCTGCCTTGACAACAGGAATCATTTATACCCAGCAGAGATTGAAGAAAAAAGGCATCTTTTGCATCAGCCCACAGAGGATCAACATGTGTGGACAGCTGAACCTCGTCTGCTTTGACAAAGTAATGGCTCTGTCGTGGTTATGCCCCCATTGTTAATGAGAGCCATGCTGGGGGTGGGAGGCTGGGGTTTGATTGAGCATTTCCATTGTATTTTAGAAACACAATGACCAATGCTGTGTACTTAAGTTCTTGTTGTCTGAACAGAAGCTGTGGCAAATTCTTGTTTTTCTTGGAATCTATGAATTGTCTGGTAGCCCTTTCACTCTGCACCATGCTGGCATTTTCTGGACAGTAACTTCTTAAAATAAGTCTTGTTTTTTATTCCTCTCGGAGCTCTAATGTGGGAAGTTAATTTAAATGTACATTTTAACTTAGACTGGCACCTTAACAGAAGATGGCCTGGATCTTTGGGGCTTGCTGCCCTCTGAAAGAAACTGGTAAGGCTCCTTGACACACCAATGGCATCTAAATTTGGTGGGGTAGTGATTGGATTCTGCTACTAGACATAGGACTAAATCTGAAAGACAGTTAACAGTTAAGCAGTTTGAAGTTCCCCATGTTTAGATTTTTAATTTTATTTCTATATCATCTGGAAAATGAATTGTTTGCCTTATCCTAGGGGTTCTGCTCCACATGAAAAGATGCAGCCACTGTTGCCAGCATTTGGCACAGCATGTCTGGGCAGACAGTCTGCAGTAGACAGGCTGGGTTAGATCTCAAAGCTGCAGTGTAACCCCAATCCTTTATGACAGGAAGTCACTGTTACCCACAAGATTGATGCTCTGTTCTTTCAGTGGCCTTGATTTTGCCCATTTACATTTCCAGAAATGTGCATGCACAGAGTTGCTCAAACTTACGTGAGCTTCAGAAGTCAAGAGTTTTTGCACAAGCCTCAAAGAAGATATTTTCTAATAATCTGTTCGTTTCTCCATCCCACTGAACTCCCTAACTAGGCATAACATACCTGTTTTGTGCATGTGCATCCCAGCCTTAATAGGTGCATGAAAAGCAGTTCATGAAGGAGGACAAGTCCCCAGAACATGCCTGTGGTCAGGCCTCAGGATGGGCCTTTAACTGCCCCCAGTTTAGGATTTTTTTTCTGTTTGTCTTATGTTGTTTGGTGTTCTCTGAGAGTAACTTCCATGTTCTCTTTTGCTTTAGCTTTCAGAACATTCACAGTTTCCCTGCAGACCACGGCCTGCCTTGGAGCCCAGTGTTCAAAGCACTGGCAGTTTGTCATTCATTAATTGTTTGGGAGGGCAAGATCCAAGGAGACCCACTGGATGTGAAAATGTTCGAGGCCACTAACTGGGTAAATCTGTGCTTTGTTGTTATGCAAACAGAGGGGAGATCACATTGCCATCTCAGGTTTAGCCAGACACCCATCAGTTATGAAAAACTCAGGAATTCTGTTAAATAACTCCTGTGAAACAGGAATAATCGAGTTTCCTTTGACACCAAAAAATATTTTTGTTCCTCACAATCACGTTGTGATGATAAAAAATTCCAGATGATTTGTGGAATACTTCAAGAGCATAGCTTTCTACATTAATACAAATTCTTGTGTATTGTTTTCTCATTGAGTCTACGTTATGTCTAAAGATTTTTTGTTTATTTAAGTGTGTTGTAATGAATAAAGGATTTATTGTCAGTGAGACGACATAATCTATTTGCTGTGCAAGAGTACAGCAGTGTCTTAGTGAACCTGGTGAGGCTTTCTATTTGATTGTCAAGAGGCAGTGGATTTTCCATTATTGGAAGTTTTAGTTTGACATCAGACAGACCCCTCCCAGGAATGAATAAGATACCTTGTTTAGAGGCAAGGAAAAGCTCTAAATGGATCCTCGAGGTTCCTTTTAGCTATACTGGTGTTGCAGTCTGAAATATTTTTGTCTTTCAATACACAGGTGATAGATGATTTCAATGGACACCAGACTGAAGGTCAAGGATCCACACATGCCACAGTTGTTAGACCTGGTCCTAAAGCCACCACTGTAAGCTATTTGCAAGATTCACATCCATGATCAAGTCAGACTATCAGTGTAAGGGTTACCTTTCAGTATAGGAGTGCGTGGGTGTCCTTGTCCAAGAGAGCTCTTCCCCACTTTGTCTTTCCTGTCCTGCTTGCAGAGGAAGAGATTGCCTTGCTCTTTCTGATTACAGATGCCTGGGGGAGCTTGCTGCTCACACCAGCAGCAAAGGGTGCTGGAATAGAGATTGTCCAGCTCAGGGATTTGCCTGTCCTTGTGGCTTGAGACTCAACCCAAACTCAGCTGAGTGGGGAATGCAGTGGAGTCTGGTGGCTGATGTCAGACCTTTACTGGTGACATACACTGGCAGGACACTTTCTGACAACCATTTTCCCTTTGCAAGACCAGTGTAAGACCTAATAGAGTCTTACTAAAGAAACAGGACTAGTGAGTTCCTTTCAGTAAATTACATTTAGTATTCTGCTAAAATTGTCAGTGAACTTTTCCTACTGCTTAAGCTGAATATTTCTGCACAAATTTAATCTCATCTTTATGTACCAGTTTCTGTCTAAGCGAGACAAATTAGCCCGTTATACATGGTTAGCTTCTTACTAAGAAGGCCTAAAATCCTTCGGTCTGAGTTTAAAGTCCTTGCTAGAGTGTGTAATCCACTTGCTTTCCTCCTAGGCCCCAGTGGAAGGAATTACCATTTTACATCAGTTTCCATTTTCCTCAGCCTTGCAAAGAATGTCTGTCATTGCCCAGGAAATTGGTGGGGATCCACAGGCCTTCATAAAAGGGGCTCCAGAAATAGTAGCCATGCTGTGCAGAGCAGAAACAGGTAACAAACATTTATAAATGCTTCCTAGAAACACATACGTATAAGTGACTTCTGATGGTGCAATGAAATGGAAGGTCCAAATGAGGTTTCTGTGTCTAAGATTTTATACTAAAGCCTGAAAAGTGTCTCTGTTGTACTCCAAGTCTAAGGCTAAGCTCTCACACAGCCCTTCTCAATAAGGAAGGACTGCTAAGAGATAAAAGTAACTACCAACTCCTGTACAAGGTGTACAGCCTCTGGCAGAATAATATTTGAAAAAGTTGTCTGCAAGTCTGCCCCCTTCAAAAAAGTTGATTTTTTTTTTCCTCCATACCTTGGGAGGGCAGCTAGAGAAGCACAGATCCTTCATGACACCCTGTAAAAAGGTACGTCTTTGCAGTTTAAGTTTTGAACTTTTAAGTTCAAAATGATAAAGGAGAGGCAAAGATTTTCTCATTGAACAAATTTAAGTTCAGCTCCTTTCTTTGATGTGCTTGGCCTATCAGTAGACTCTAGGTCTGCAGGCCCTCTGGGACATAAACCTCCCCTGCTCCAAGGCTTCCTTTTATTAGAAAGCAGTTAAATACTGTGATAAAATATCTTTTCCTCTTTTGCACAGTCCCATCGAACTTTGAAAGCAAGCTCCTGCTCTACACAGCACAGGGCTTTAGGGTCATTGGACTGGCCTGTAAATCTCTCCAGGCAGGGAAGCTGCCTGCTACTCTAACAAGGTAAGCGACAAGAAGACTGCTTCTGGCCATGTTCAGCCATGGGCCAGTGGTGCCTCACAAAACACCATCACCACATCACCCCTGCCAAGAGCAGGGTCATAGTACAGAGTTTTGTTAGATTCAGGCCAGACAGAATCTGATTTAAATCTGGATATAGGTCTGGGAATAGATAGAGGGCACTCCTATAGCACATGCCTAGAATCCCTGTACATTTCTTAACTTTTTTTACTCTGGATTAACATAGGAAGCATAATTCTATTACACTCTGAAGACTAGTACACGCCCCCCCTCATCCCATCATTTCCACTAGTCTCCTTGCAGATTTACCCAGGCTTTCAGTTGAAGAGAAGTCTTTTTAAGATTTTTTTATTATCCACACTCTGATTAAGTAAAGGCAGCAGATGACCCCCATTACTGTTCCCTACCCCAGTCAAAGTCAGCAAACTATCTTCTGCTGTTGTGTTGGTCCAATCATTTAGCTTTCTAGCTTTAGCCGTGTCTTGGTTTAAAAGGCAGGTATCTATCAAAGGGAGGCAGAAGCCCCCTCTGGAATGGGTAATGTAACCCCCGTCCCCCCAAAGAATTATTATAAATTTGAAATTGAGGGGCTTTCAGGCACAGACATATAAAAGATAAAAATAACAGTTCTTTTACTAATATATATATATATATAGCAATGATACAGAAAACACTGGTTTAACCCAACAGAGTTGGGGTACAACCTGGCACCCTGCCAGGCAGGGTGGTGGTAGCAGTCCAAATGAAGTAGTTCAGGTGAAGCGGTGATCCTGTAGAATATCTGGTCTCCAGCTGAAGGTCCAAGAGTAGCTGTGCTCCTCTGGAGACCCAATAGGCAGGGCTGTCTTGGGCAGTTCCAAGGCCAGGTTATATCCAGGTGGGAATGCCCGGCTCCTCCCTCCTGGGCGGAGCATCCCACGATAGTATCAGATAAGCCATGAGTCATCTGATGGGTCTTAATTGCCTATTGGCTGTTATCAACGAGGAGTCGTTAACAAGAGATAACAGGTTAATGGCCCAGCTGCTGGTAATAGAATACAGCTATGTTGTAACCTAGGACAAGCCGTCTTTAGTTTCTAAAGAAGTCAGCAAACTCTTCTATTATGCTCATGGTATTAGTTTTTCACAAGCCTCAGAAAAGAGCACTTACACACAAATCCATATAGTTTTTCCCAAATCCCTTTCACTTTTGCCTGTGATACTCCAGAAACACCACTTCTGAAATATCTGCACTTACTGAGCATCTGCTATCCTCTCTCTTTACTAGCTGCAGGTCCTAGTCCAGGTGAGGCTCACTTGCTGTTTCACAGGGTTTTTTCTTTGTTGAAAGGGCCAATGGACACTGACGCAGAGTGAAAGTGGATACACAACTCTTGTAACAAACCTATCCAACCCAATGAGCAAGTGTGTGTGAAATGGCCCAGATTTTGCAGTTGTGTGTGCAGTTACAGCATGTGTGATGTTTATGCTGCCAGGAGAAAGGAGAAAGCTGCTGATCAAACACAAGATCTGCAGTGAAAGCAGTGACTATTCAGGCATCACTTGACTCAGCTACTCTGACTGCCATGCAAGTGTTTGGCATTGCCTTCTCCTTGGTGGCTAAAATAAGTGCTTGAAAGCTTTTCTTCTTTTCAGATTCTTCAGAATCAACCTGTGTCCCTGAGAGACATCTAGTTCATGACTCAGGGATGGGGTGTTTACCAAATTCTGTTCTCAACTGCATGTGTTCAACTGTAAAAAAGCAATAGCACAGGTGAAAAGAAAAATGTGGGGGAAAACAGAATTGGAGTTGCCACAGGCTGTTTGCTCAGGTCCAGCTGTCAAGAGGAGCAGACACATTAACTAAGGTGTGTTTCTTTGTTGTACAGTCCTCAAATGAGAAGGTCTAGTGTGCAGGAACTTTCCGAATCAGTCCACCACAGTTTGGGAGTCCTGAAGTACATTTGGGGTTCTGGTACTGAATTAGCACTGCTGGTATTGAAAGCACCACAAAAGGCAGACTTCCTGGGACTGCAGAAAATAGACAAATTATTTTAGTTCTTTTGAGTTAGGTAGGATGGTTGATAGTTGTAACTGGCTATCACCAAATCCAATGGTGATAAGGGCAAAATTAATAATTAAATCTGTCTGTCTCTTTTTGACTGTTAGGGAGGAGGTAGAATCTGATCTGACATTCCTGGGTCTGCTGATAATGGAGAATCGATTGAAGAGGGAGACAAAGCCTGTCCTGGAAGAGCTCAGTGCTGCCTGCATCAGGAGTGTTATGGTCACAGGTATCTAAAAATGGTGGATTATTTGTATGGTGACTGGCCCAGACAGGTAGTCCAACAATATTTAAGTGAAATGTCTGCTGTTTTCACTACCACTGGTAGAAAGGCACAGATATTTAATCCAAGAAGCATCTGTGTTTTAATAATGACATAAGGTGAACCGTGTTGTCCCTGGCAACTTCACCAGGCTGTGTGTGATTCTAATAAAGGCATGTCATGCAAGATCCCTTTTTTATAGGGCCTCCTGAAATGAGCAGAGATGGAGCATGCGTGCTCAGGATGAATCTCCAAACCTTTTTGACATCTCTAACTCATGCCTACCAGTGCCTGTTTATCCCTTTTTTTTTTTTTTTTCAAGGGTTATTCTACCCAAATCCAAACCAGGGTTTGGATAAAATAACCCCAAGTTTTTCCATTGTCCAAAGACTTGGGCCTCACCCCTTTCAGCCCACAAACACCAAAGCCGATCAATGAGAATCAGGGATACCAGCAGCCACTTAGCACTGAACCCCTTATTGTTTTTCATCTAAAACAAATAATCTAGGAGCACATTTGCCATCTGGATTTCTTCAAGGTGAATATGAAAATATTTCATCTCCAAGTCAAATATTTATTTTCCAAATGAAAATATGTTTAATGACTGAGACAAACCTTATCTGGAAAGTTTTAGTCTTTATCAAAACTTTCTTATCCACAGACACTGAAATCTCACTGATTCTTCTGGATATGTTTGAAAATTCAGAATTCAAGCTAATGAATACACAATTCCTCACTGCAGAAATTTTTAGATAACACTCCCTTTGATTTTTGTAGGGGACAACATTCAGACAGCTATAACAGTTGCCAAAAATGCTGGCATGATTGCTCCAACACACAGAGTGATTCTTGTGGAAGCAAACAAAGTGCCTGGATCTTTTTCAGCATCTATAACCTGGAAATCCCTAGAAGAAAACAAATCTGAAGATTACAGAAGCCTGGTGAGCATATCAGAAGCAGGCTTTGTGCAGCAGGAAAGCAAACTAAGATGGAATGCTTCAAATAAGGAGTGGGATTATGCTAGTATAACAGAGAACTGCCATTCACCATTAGGATATGTGCTAGAAGAGTATTTAGGAAGAGGGGATCTTTATAAAAATGTACTCCCCTAGAGCTTACTTCCTAGCATATTATCCTGTGAGCACGTTTTTGCTAACTGCCTAGCTGGGTTTGAGAACAGCTTTGCAGAAATCCCAGAAAGATTTGTCTCTAGGCCTCATGCTTAACTGATGCCAGTTAAAATGATTCTTTTCCCTGCAAGATAAATTTGATGGCATAAATGTGGACTTAAAATCTGTGGAGCTGCATTGAATGAACCAGTTCTGTTCAAACAGGTAGAGTGCTAGCACTTCCCCTTACCTGCAGAATTAAAACAGATCCACTGTTGAGAAATTGCATATACACAGTGAGTGTGTATAGGCAAGCCAGGCTAGGAAATTTATTTCATCAGGCATCTCCACAGAGAAGCTGGGATGAAGACCAGTTGTTCTCTTCCTGAAGAGTCAATCTGAGGCTGCTGACCCTTCTCTGGGAAGTATAGAGTCAGGCAGATGGTGGAGAATATCTGCAGGGGCTGTTGAGTGGCTCCTCAGCCTGAACAATTTCTGCCCTGTGTTTCACTGCAGAAAGACTTGCTTAGATGTGGCATCCATCTGCTGCCTCTAGCCCTTCTCATTTCCAGTGCAGCCCACCAGACTGGCACTGTTGCATGAATTCCATCAAATGCAACAATCCATTTGCAGTTAACACTGAAATTATTGGCATTATATGCCTCAATCCCTTTACAAATCCAAGCAAAGGGAATGGGCCTTGAACCCAAGTCTCCCAGAGTCTTCAAAAACACCCTCCTCACGGTATCTCCTTCACTTTGTCTGTAGTAGTGTCTGTGTAAACACAGATTAGCTTTTGAGGGCCTGGGCACAGCACTCATTCTGTCTTCTTTTATAGGAGGATGACAGTCAGACCGAACCAGGAGTCAGGCTGGCAATGGGATCAGGCCAGTATCATTTTGCCATGAGTGGAAAATCTTACCAAATTGTAGCACAGCATTTCAGGCACTTGCTTCCAATGGTAAGATCTGGATTATTTAACTGGAGTAGCCTTGCCGTTCAGGAGATATGAATTGTCCCCGTACAATTAGGTGAAGAGACCTGTATCAGGATATCCTTTTGGGAACAATTATAACCCTGAAATACTTATAGGCTGGATGAATATCTGATATTATTACATGGGGAAGGATCTGAAAATCCCTGTATTTTTCTCTGCACATCAGTGGAGCAGGCATTCCTTATGGTGTGAGGACATGATTTAAAACATTTGTGCCTGTATTCCTACCCCTTGCACAGCACTGACTCTGACCTGTTTTGGAGAATAGGAGAAAACGTGGTATTACACTTGGTGCAACGCAGCATAGGTTGTCTGTTCCATGGACAGAATAGTCTCATGAATTCTCTTCTTATAACTCCCTGCCTGGCAACCTGTGTTCATCAGGTAGCTCTTGTCCTTATTGTCATTGTTACTTTTTCAAAATATTGATTAAGATCCCCTTTATCTTTGATCATCAGCCTTCCCTGCTTCAGAGTCTAGAATCAGTTGTTTATAAATATGATATTTGGTGATTTTGGTTCAGATTATTACTGAAATAATTTACTTCAAGTGTTTTAAAAATAATTTCATTTTTTTCTACTTATAGCTCTTGCTGAATGGAACAGTTTTTGCTAGAATGTCTCCTAGTCAGAAATCCAGCCTTGTAGAAGAGTTTCAAAAGCTGGAGTAAGTTCCTAATGAATTTGAAAGTGTTTGTTGAATTTCCAGGCTTGAAAAGAGTCTAGTAAGAGCTAGTTTTTATCTAGCATACAGTTGTATGGAACTGCAAAAAACTGAAACTCCACAGATCTACAACTTGGCAATTAAATTCCAAAAGTCTGTTAAAAAAGTGACACTGTACTCCATGATGATTTGGCAACCTGTTGAAGATCGAACACTCCCATGGTCCTGGCTGTTGTTCGTTCACATCATCCTTCATTTTTACTTCTCTCTGGGCCTGAAGGATTGAGACTTGTCTCCCCAAGATTTTTAAGAATCTCTCCCAGCACTGCAGCTTCTCTGATGCTTGCTGTCGTTTTACTGTGCTACTACTGGCTCAGTGTGATGGGTTAGGAAATGTGGCGGGGCAGTCTGGATTTCTGGATTGCTCACAGTCACAGTTGTGCATATATATATATATATA
>VWZT01005193.1:8721-21419 GCA_013397055.1 Pachycephala philippinensis | reverse complement strand
TATATATTCCTCTGTCCCAGGCATCTTGTTGCCTGCTGTTCAGCTGTTTCCCAACTCTTTTGAAGACCTCACCCTTCACCTAGCTAGCCCCAGGCCTTGTCCTAGAGCAAGGTGAGCTTTAGGCCGTTTCAGATTGTGTACAGTTGTGAGCACCTCAACTGCTGTCGGGCCAGACAGGCTTTAACTTTCCAGAAAGGCTCTTGACAAAAAGCTTGTATGACTTGCATAAATGACTTGCATGGAGCAGGCTCTGATTCCTCACTTGCCTTATCACTTTATTTCTTAGTTATTTTGTGGGTATGTGTGGAGATGGAGCCAATGACTGTGGGGTAAGTGAATTTTTTTTACCATATATTTTAAAAATGAGAAATTATTGCAATGCCAGTAGAATATTCCAAACTGAGCACATGCTGGAGATGGGAGTGTAACACTTATTCACAGACCAGCTGTACTATCACCAGTATTGATTTAGACCTGATCCCATCGTGTGGTCCTCACCATGCAAGAGCTGTCCTAGGCAGAGATTTTTACAGTTTGTGATCTCAAAGACTGAATCATTTTCCTTGCAAAAACCACCAGAAGATTCTCCTGGGGTGAACTATAGCAAGGTCCGGGAGCGGCTTGTCGTTGTTCGAGCTGCTATCCGAGGCACTAGGAGTTGGGTGGAGTCGTTGTCACAGGACCCGAACAAGAGCAGGTTCATTATTTTGAACAACGACACTGGGGGAAGCAAGCAGAGAACCTAGACTAGCTGCATAAGGTGTGGGAGCAAATAAGTGCTAAAAAAGGAGGCAGAGCCAAACCTGTCTTCTGCAGCTGGTAGTGGATGGCTCTGGGGTCTGTGGAAAATGAACTTTCCCATGCTCTCATCCCCATTCTTTCCCTGGACTCAACATCTTACTGGAGGAACCCTCAGGGTGGAGCACACCCAGGGAGTGAAGAGGGACTGCTGTGCACAGAACACATCCTGTAATAAGGGGTCACTGCTTGGCTGACATGTGAGTTGCTGTGTCTTCCTGGTGAGCACTGAGGAGGAATGTGACTTTCAGGCTTTGAAAGTGGCACATGCAGGGATATCACTGTCGGAGCAGGAGGCATCTGTGGCTTCACCTTTCACATCCCGAACTCCCAGCATAGCCTGTGTTCCAGAGCTAATCAGGTAAGCATGGGGTTTTGTTTCCTATTTCGTAAAGAAGAAAGTTCCCGCTCCTCTCAAACATAAGTCTTGGGTGTTCTCATCAAGTCACAATATGCATATCTAGAGAAAAATAAATGTCTTTGACCTTGAAATTGCCATTTGCCTGGTCCCTCTCTGAAATTCCTTTAAGATGCATTAATCATCACAAGAGGAGGACATTTACAGTTGAACTTCATGTCATTGAAAGTATTTTAAATGCAAAAGAAATAACAAAATAAACAATGCTCCATAAAGCTGAATCAAATGTCCACCAGCCAACCTGTACACAAATGTTAGGTCCTACCTCTGATACCCTATGCAAGCAAAGTTTGACACATATTATGCCAGGATCCTGATTTTGCTTACTGGGGCATTTGAGCAGCCAGGGAGAGAGCATTATCCTCATTGGATACTGTATGTTCACTGTAAGAGGAGAGGACTTGTTAGTTTTGAACTCACTGAGTAGCTGCTTGGCTTTATAAGTTTTTCCTCATACAAAGTTGTTACCTACACTATTAATGTCAGCAGAAAAAGTTGCTGGGGTAAATTGTAGCCTACAGAACACAGGTGACTGGAATTAAGCACATTTAATTGAACAAGATACCTGCCAGTGAAGATTTTACTTTCATTTCAGTGAGATTTTGTTTATTTCACCTCCCAGCAGGATACTGGTGGAGGCTTCTCTGCTTGTGACACATGCCTTGCTTTTCAGCAGCCTTTTGAGAGGACTGGCACCAGGAGCAGACCCATCACCTAATTGCTGTCCTTTATTTATGCCTTCACAGGGAAGGCCGTGCTGCTCTTGTCACGTCCTTCTGCATGTTCAAGTACATGGCACTGTACAGCACAATTCAGTACATTGGTGTTCTCCTGCTTTACTGGGTACGTACTGGGAACACGTTGGCTGGAACTGGATGAGCTACTGCTCCCTTGTAGGAGAAACAGGGTGTTAAAGCCACATGAAACCGGGAGATGGAGCTTTACCTTTACCCGAGCTGCAAACTTCTGTGGTGTCATCATATGATCTTCCTGTACCCTCAGCAGAAAACTGGAAAGATTCTTCCCATTTACTTCAGCCAGAGGGCTCAAGATCCAAGCTGGGCAAAAAGAAAGCTGAGATACTGAATGGTGTTTTGGATGAGGGCATATGTCTGTGAAAAGGAAGAATCTGGTGTAAGCATATGCTGTTACAATTTATTCAGCATTTAAAGCATGAATTAACTTGACAGTAAGCAAATCCCCTGGAGTGCCTTAAACCACTTTTGCATGGCTTTTTCCCAGATGGAGAGGAGGGCTTTGTGTTCAGAAGTAACCCAGCAGTGGGAAAGTAGTCTCTTCAAATATTCTTCTCTTTTATTGCCTGGAGTGAACTGAAAGTGTAGTTAGTCCAAACAATGTGAAAACTGAGAATATTCACTGCAGGCCCAATGGTGAGGAACCTATTGGCAGGGTGGTGAAATGTGTGGTCTCCTTATCTGC
Organism: Pachycephala philippinensis; assembly: GCA_013397055.1. NCBI lineage: Eukaryota > Metazoa > Chordata > Aves > Passeriformes > Pachycephala > Pachycephala philippinensis. The sequence continues at coordinate 18,763 of VWZT01005193.1, read as the reverse complement.
AGAGTAGCATTTCAGAACAAACAGCAGAGCAGTAGCTCCACAGATATAAATGGCTTTCTGGAGACGATATAAATGTGCCCATGGCAAATGTCTGATTTGTGATTTTTTTTCTTTGTTTTCCTCTTTTCAGCAACTAAACTCCTTTGGGAATTACCAATTTTTGTTCCAAGATCTGGCTATTACCACAGTAATTGGTGTGACAAGTAAGCCCCTTAGTCATCCTATGTATTAATGAGAGAACGATCTCAAATATTTTTCTTCTCCTTGGAAATGCATAATTCTATGTACAGAAAGGAAGAAAATGGCTTCCTGCAGACTAAACATCCTCTATGTAGAATACAGGTTATTTAGATTAGTAGAAGAGGGCTCTTGTTTGAGAAAAGCCCTGAAGATGGGTAATATTTAGTGGTGCATTTGCTGAGCATGTAGGTTGTTGCTAACTGGGGTGCTATATTTAGAAGGAATAAACCCACACCTAGTGCAGTGGAAAGTATTCAGGCATTTTCCTGTTGACTCAGGAAGGCAGATTAAGAAGATACCTGACTCCGTGCCAAATGAAAAAGTAGGGATTAACCTTTTTGAGGCCAACTCACATTTGAAGCCATGTAGGCCAGAGCCCCAAAAGGAAAGAGAGGTGAAAATGGAGAAGAAAGAAATGACAAATGTCAGACACTACAGAGCAGGGAGTTGTCAGCCAAGAATAGGAGGGGAAACCAGTGCTGAGGCAGAAGGAGAAAGACAATGTTATTGAGATAGGATAAGTGCAGGGAGAGGTTTAGAAGCAGGAATGGCAAGGACAGGGCCATGAAAAGCATATAGCAAAACCACATCCTGGAACGTTCCATCCTTGCTGGAGCACAGACAACAGGAAAAGACTTTGATGAAATAAAGCCTAAAAAGGTCAGCCACAACACTGGGTGCCAAAAGCTACGTTGCTGTAAGTAGTGCATCTGGAATTGCATCAAAACTTTGTGCACAGCTCTTTTACTCAAAGTCTGGATAACTCTGTTAAACCTAAGAACAGAGGAAACCTGTTGTGTCAGGTAATGCTGTCCTGCTCCAGCTCAAATAACCAGCCACTAGGTGTTTAGTGCAGGACGATACACAGAACATGGGCAGCAAAAACTCCCAAGCCACAGCTGACAAGTGACAGAAAGACAACAAAAGAGCATAAGTATATGTTCGTATTATTGGGCCAGTAGCCAAATAAAAAAGCCAACATTTTATTTTTAAAAAATGTCTCATGATAGTCAGATGCCATTAATTAACTCTTCTGTGTCAATACAATTTTGTAAGAAAACAGCTCTGTATTTTGTACTTGATACAATCTTTGTATGTTTTATAAAGAGTATTACAGACTGTAAAAGTGCCATTGATACGGTCGAGATTATACAGCAGCACTGTTTGTATTTTAAACACACTTCTAAACACATCTGTGCATGTTTCAGTGAGTTTCACAGGTGCCTATCCAAAGCTGGTCCCCTACAGACCTCCAAGCCAGCTCACCTCGCCCCCGTTGCTGCTCTCTGTTGTACTTAACATCCTCTTCAGCCTCAGCGTGCAGGTCTTTGGGTTTGTGGTGGTCCAGAAGCAGCCTTGGTATTCCAAGACTGATATACACAGGTAAGTCCCCTTTCTGGGACTCTGGATGGCACAGGGTTGACCTAGTGGGGCAGGTCTGCATGAAACTATTGATCAGCTGAACTGCAGGCCTGATGAGCAGCTGCAGCACCCTGTGCTGCCCACAGGGTGCAAACACTTTAACCAGTGTTGTCTGAGGTCCCTAAGCTCTCCAGCAACCTGCCACACACAGTTCATGTGGTGAGAATGCTTCTGCTGAGCACGGAGAGGAGGATTTGATTGCAGGAGAGACCAGTTTGAGCTCAAGCTCTGACAAGTTCAGCAAGCTTAACCAGTGGTGAGATTGAGGACACTGCCAATAATCTGTATCAAGGCTGTGAGGGAGGATTCCTGATAGTTAATAGTGGAAGCTGGGGGAAATAGCCAGAATAATGATTATTCCCTGACTAGTGTGACACTCTTTTTCAGTGCCTGCCTGTCAGTGAACAATCATGAGAGGAATTCATCCTCCAGTCTGGGGCTCCACGGGGCAAGAGATGGAGCCCAGGAGCAAACAGACAATGGCTTCAAGAGCTATGAAAACACCACAGTGTGGCTGCTGAGTACCATCAACTGCCTCATCGTTGCACTAGTGTTTTCCAAGGGAAAGCCTTTCAGGCAACCCATCTACACCAACTGTAAGTATGGGGAGAGAAGAAGAGATATGTAAGTCAACTCAGGAGGTCAGTTTAATAGGGAAAAATTAAACTTGACCCAAATTATGTCAGCCAAAAAATCAGGAGAAAGACTGTGATATGAAGGGAGGACGAGCACACAGGTTTGTGACAGTTCCAGAAGTTGCAGTGAGTCATGAAAGAGCTGTTCTTTTTCTCTGTGGGACAAATCCTGCAGCTCTTAGACAAAATCATGCTCTTAGACAAAACTCTTTTTTTTTTTTTTTTTTTTTCCTGAAGAGTTAAAATAATGCTGCAGGTTTCATGGCTTTGATGTTTTGGTATAGTAATAGTGAGGAGGGGACATTCCTCCTAGATAGCAGAAAAGTGGGTCGTCAGTCTCCCAGAACAAGGCAAAACAAAAATGAGTGGTTGAAGGATGAAGGTCGGTGCAGCTGAAGAGAAGATGAATTTACTCATCATTGGAACGTTTGCCTACAGATGGGGAAGGTAATAGGTTCTCCATTACTTAGACTCTTTAGATCCTGATCAAGAGCAAAGTCTTGACATCACTGAAGGCAGCATTCCTAATCATATTAACAAAATCAAGACTGCATCTTGAATGCTTTTCTGAATCACAAGATATACTGTGATCAGAGAGAGACTCACTGGAAGGCTATAAAGCTTCTCAGATGTGAAAGGTCAAACCAAATGTTCAAAATACCCATTTGGTGTCTTAAATCTGTGGCTACGATGCTTGTCCCACACTCATGTATAGCTACTTGACTGAGTAAGTCTGGGGTTTTACTCTGTTCACTTTTCTTTTGCTGAAAATTTGTTTCTATCCCATGGATTCTTTTGATGACTGTGTAACACAGAAAATTATTACAATCTTCTACAGTAATGGCAAGCAGCTGAGATTGCTCATAAACCCGTGGGTTTGTTTCTTTGCTCTTGTCCCTTCAGATGTGTTCATACTGGTGCTCATAGGGCAGCTGGGCATTTGCCTCTTCTTGATGTTTGCTGACATTGATGATCTCTACTCCAAGATGGATGTGAGTATTGTGCCAAAGGGGATTTTCTTCCTCCTGCCCGTCCATTATAAGCACACTGGGATTGTTTTAACAAAAGGCACAGACTTTTGCAGGGATACATGGCACCTCTAAAGGCAAATAAAATTTAAAGAGGTGGATTTTAGACTATGGGATTGTAGAAACTTCTGGAAATACGGTGACTCCAAACCAACACCTATGCATCCAGCGGGACAGATAAACATGTAATTTTGATTGTTTCAGCACATTGTCCAAGCAACAGAAGATGACATCACTAAGCTTAAGATGTGTGGTGTGTCTGTGGCTTGCGAAGCCAGGAGCAGAACAGGGCTGGGCTCTGCAAGTTTAAAATAAAGCACCATGTTCTTGTGTTTCTCAAGCTGTGCTACTCTGAACAAAGGTCCTCTTGCCAAGATCTGTCAGTTGGCACTGAGAGCAGCAGTTCCAGTCCCCAATCTTTTCAGGCTCCCCATTTAAATCTCAGAGAGCCTGCAGTTTCCCAAAGCAGGATTTGGGTTTAGAACAGTTGTAGAGAAAGACTAGTGGGGCTACCATGGCAAGAGAGGATCTATCTTGATCCTTGATCAATAAATACCAATAAGGCTTGACTTATGTAGTCTGGCAGAATGCAAGCTGGGAGTTGTCTTGTGCAAATCCATCCCAAGGGAAATGTGAGGGAAGGATAAGATCTACATCAGCTGAAGGACGAGGTTGTCAGTGGACCTGGCAATTAGTATGTTGAGGCCGGGAGATGTTAACCTCCTCTGCTGTGACACTCTCACAGTCTTGCTGTAGGAGTCACAGGAACAAAACAACAAAAGCACCATACAGCTACTTTTTTCTGTACATTTGCATTGAGAGCAAGGAAATGCTGTCTTTGAGTCACAAGTGCTGAACACGATGCAGCTTCCAGTCCTGTATGTTTGCATGTCAGTTGGCAAGTCGGTTTAGAAATGGAAATAATGAAACATGGAAAGAGAAACAGAGCCAAAGGATCGGGGGCTCGATATAAGTGTTAAACAGCCCCGCTAAAGTTGTCTCACTGTGTAAATATTTGCAGAGCCCGGCTCAGCGGGCAGACCCATTTAGAGAACCTGCCACGAGATGGCACTTTAAAGCAAGTCATCGTCCTGTTGTGGACTCTGGCGGCACAGGACATTTTTCAGCACTGCAGCTGCAAGGGGATAAAATGCTTTTGAGGAGAACTGCAAAACTCCCAGCCCAAGCAGTCTGGAGGGAATACACCGGAATTGCTGAGAAGAGAAAAGGAGGGAATAGCAATAAAAACCTCTGCAATAGCCTAGCCCTGGAGAAACTGCTGATCCAAATTTTGGATCTGCGCTGCATCTCCAAAAGCAGTTGAGCTACAGCCAGAAAGCCAGTCCCATCTATGGGAAGCTGGAACTGGGTTTGGGGCTGAAATACTCAGTTTGAATATTTCTTAATATTAGAAAGTAAAAAGGCAGTTAGAATTCCTCTTGCAGTTCTAAAGAATGGTTTTCTCTGTTTTCCCTACTGCATCATAGATTTAAAAGCATCTTTATCAGTAATTCTTCAAGACAAATAGCAGTATTAGCTCATCAGCAGAGTAAGCCAGTTTGGGAGTCTGGCTTTTCATGACACGAAGCTGCTGAAGGTTTGGAGCACAAGTCATATAAGGAATGGCTGAGGGAGCTGCGTTTTTTTAGTCTGGGGTAAAAGGAGGCTCAGGGGAGACCTTAATTCTTTCTACAGTTATCTGACAGGAGGTTGTAGCAAGGCGGGGGTCACCTTTTTTCTCCCGTGTAACAAGTGATAGAGAGGAAATGGCCTCAGGTTTTGCCAAGGGAAGTTTAGACTGGAGAGTAGGAAAAATTTCTTAACTGAAAGGGTTACAGACTGGAACAGACTGCTCAGGGAGGTGGTTGAGCCATCATCCCTGGAAGTATTTAAAAGAAGTGTAGTTGTGGCACTTAGGGACACGGTGGACTTGGCAGTGCCAGGTTTATGGTTGGGCTCAATGATCTTTAGGGGTTTTTCAACCTAAATGATTCTCTGTTCTATTACACAAGTACCCACAACTGTTTACTGCAGACACGTTGCTGAATAGCTTCTCCTGCTTTTTTCCCAGCTCGTTTGCACCCCTACCACGTGGCGAATCTCCATGGTGATAATGCTTGCAGTCACACTTGCTGTGTCCTTCCTTGTGGAGGTGAGTGTGCTTCACTGGATGTGCTGGTCAGCACTAACTGGAGAGGCAAAAGGGTCGAGTCTTGCTTCTTCTCCCTCCTCCTCAGCCCAGTTTGGGAATATCTAGTACAACAGCAGTAATTTCTGCTACCTCACCCCTGCTCCCTTTTCTTAAAGCCCTCCACCTAAATGATAAGGGAATGCAAGGTCTGGCCACCTTTTCTTTCCTTTGGTGAGTGGGATCTATCAGGCCCTGCCCCAGGCTAGAGAAATATGGGCAGTCAGTGGTGTTTTCTGCTTGGATCCTGAAGACTCTTACGAGGAGCTGGTCACAGTCCCCTGGTGGAGAACTCTGGTGGACCTGGAATGAAAAGTGGTCCATAAAAGGCTGTTTAAGGGATGTGGATGAACAGGGCAGGTGGGAGATCTAGGTCTCCGTTGTTTGCCCTGTGTGTGTACTCTGGATGAAGAGTAAACTGCTGTCCAGGCCCTCTTAAACCTTCTTTTTGCTTTTGCCTTTACAGGAAGCTGTCATTGAGAACAGATCCCTGTGGCTGCTTCTGAAAAAGACCTTCCGGTACCACTCAAAGAGCCACTACAAGAGGCTGCAGCATGTGTTAGAGCAGGACTCAGCCTGGCCACCTCTGAATGAAACCTTCTTCTCAGATTCTGTGGCAGTAACAGTAGAGGGAAATATGGGAGGCCATAGCAATCCAACATTTGACAGCAGTGAGGACACACTCTGAAGAAAACTGCAGTGGACACATGTCCAGGACAGTTGCATTTGACCTTAAAAGGACTCAGTGACTTAAAAAGAGGAAGGACTTACTCATCTCTGCTCTCCCATTCTAGGACTAAACAGCTCTTGCTTACATTTAAATTAATTGGAAGCACAAAATCTGCTGCAGTAACATAAAGCCACAATGATGTTTCCTCTGTCCCCTTGCCCATGCACAAATGGCTGCCAGCTGTAAATTGAACACCTTGGTGAATATTGGTGAAGTATTTGTGGTTGAAACAACCCTTTGCTGCATCCTCTTTTGAACTGCATTATGCAGTCCCTAAGGGTGGGAGATGCTCCAGATGAAAAGTAGCCAACAGCAATAGCAGCACTCCTCAGAGCAGATCCCCTTTGAGAAAATTGTGATCTCATCCTGTGGGTCTTCAAGGACACACTGTCTCTTGTGGTATGAGCTTCCTTTACTAGGACAGGTGCTGCACAGCTGGACTGCCTCCTGGCATCAGCTTTACCAGCGCAAAAAGAAGCAAACATTGAAGGGGTTATTACCCTCAAGGACCTAAGGCCTGAAATAAAAGATGTGGAGCCAAATAAGTCTCAAAATTATTTTTTTAAATTCTGTGGCATGCCCTTAAGTCGAACCATCTGAGGTTTTGTCTCTGGTTTCTCCATAATTGCAGATGCAATCCATTCATCAGCTCATATCCCTCATCTGTTAACCTTTGATAGTGACTTTTACTCACTTTGCTGTGCTGTGTTTGCCATACATAAATGCAAAAACACTGCACATTCCTGCAAGTGTTACCTACGCGAAAAAATGCAGCTTCTACCTGCACATATTCTCTTAGCCCACCGAGGTTCATCTGCCTTTCTCCTCAGTGCATTTTGCCATCTTGGTCCCCAGCTGGGTGAAACAACAAGACAGTCAATCAGAAGGGCTTAGGACCAAGAGGAACTCTTCCTTCTTTGGGTAAGGTGTGCAGGGGAGCTGTGCCTTCTGAGTTGACTGCACAGTTTGTTTTCTACGGTTGGAACTTACCCATGCTTTTACTGGGTGAGGCACAGAAGCACTTTATTACTGGAAGCTGTGTTTTCCCACAACACACTGTTGTGTGCTAAAGCATTCTTGTGCTGCCACAGAAAGCCAGGAATCGGGAAGGCTGGGAATCATGGGAAAAACTTCTTTGGTTTTTAGACTTAAAAAGTAGCTTAGGAAACCAAGAGCAAATCAGAAGAAATTATGAATTGTTTTGTGTCAACATATCTGCACCAGAGTGGAGTCTGAAAATAATTCAGCTTGAATCTAAAAATAACTAAGAAAAGAAATAAATAATAGCTAAGAAGAAGAAAAAAACCTCAACAAACTCAACCAAACAATATTTTAACTTGAACAAAACATTTACTTGACTCAAAGCAATCTTTTTATCCGTTTTTGACAAGTTAGACATAAGCTCTTGGAGTAAATACCTTCCTACCCGCAGTAGTTTACCTAATGGTAAATGACTGTCACAAAGCCACACAACTTGACACAAACTAGAAATATTTAATATTAATTCCTAGGAGTGTCTCCAAAGTTTTCATGGGTACCCAGTTCACAGCAAAATCCCCCGGAAGGAGAAGGCTGGATACCCTCTGGATTCCTCATAGCTTGAGGCACCAAAGTGCAGGTTAGTGGAGTTACTCCTGACAGCCTGTCTTTTAGATACAGTAACATTTTTTTTGAAGATGAAAGTCACTGTCCTATTTATGAACTCCCTCACAAAACTAATATGTTGCTGCATGTGTTACAGTGACAGCTGCAGTAGTATTGCATACTGGGCATGTGATTTATATTTAGGTACCACTGACTCTATAAAAGTATCAAATCTTGGCAAACCTGCGTGTGGTAATTGTTGGGTTGATGAGATAAAGACCTGCTTGCCTGCTGCTGAAGTACAGCCTTGCTTGCAAGAGAACAGAATTCAGATGCTAGCTAATGTTTAACCCCTGCCACTCTAAGCACTCTTAATCACCTCCGCCACTTTAACCTCTGCTCCTTTTCAAAGAGGTCAGTGAGTCAGGCTAGCACTTGGTGGGACAGTTATGAAGATTTCGCCTGGGTGCTTTGGGATGTGGTGACTGATACTTCGTAGACATAATCCATGGGGGAAAGCTGGTGAACCTCTTTTTTGGCTATTAGCCCACATTCCTGGCAGAAGGTTGCAGGGAAGAACAGGAAGCTAAGAAGATGCTGCATACTTTTAACAGCTAAATATTTCCCTTATGATGACTGTGTCCCTTCTTGGAGAGCTGTTCTGTCAAAGACTGAGCTCCTCCTCCTCTGCTGTTGGCCTTTATTCCCAACAGAACTTTTCCTGTGGACAGGGACATCTTGCCTCCTGACTGAGCAGCAGCACAGACCTGGAGTGCTCGTGCTTTTTGCAGCTGCCAGGACTGCAGCCAAATCATAACTGCCCTTTCATGGAGGCTCTTGATAATGAACTTGAGTGGAATTTCTTTGGTACAGCTAAGGCACACTCATTCCTCTTTAACAGCCTTGTTTTAGTAGTCCAGAGACTACAAGGCACCAGAGAAATGCTGCTGCTGCTGCTGCAGCTTGCTTGTGGCCTCAACAGCAGAGTAAAGCAGAAGTGTGTTTTAGAACAGAGGGAAATATTTGCAATGCTGCTCATTTTGATGGTTTTATTCACCTCATAACTTCCTTTTCTCCTATGACGTAGACACAGGATGTTTTTTTTCCTGCATAGATAAGGACACACTGCAGGACTGATTTTCCTCTACAGAGGACAAAACAAACGCATCTTGTGGATAAGAGGGGAAGCAGTTATGGATGGTTGCTCGCAGAGTTTGTGTATAGAAATGCCAAGCATGTGTTTCTGCATACAGGATACTGTTGTGTCATCAGCGTTCACTTTACTGGGCTACAGATGCTACATGAGTGTCCTTAAAATGGGAAAGACCTATGCATGCTGGGACTCTGAACTAGTGTGTGCCTGAACTTTTACTGGAGTATGTTTGAATCCCTACAAAATACACGAATAGTTCCAGGGCTCCTGAAATTGGCTAGATTTGATGTTACCAACCTTTCAGTGCCCTCTGGAGAGGGATTTTGAAGAGAACTCCAGTATGGCAGTCTGAAAAGTTTATCTAATTTGAACTTTTCACTTCCATCCAAGGCTGAAACTTCATGTTTGAAATATTAATGGTAGTGCCTGCAGGCAGACTGGTCCTCATAAGCTTGTGGTATTTCAGTCCAGATACAGCTTCAGTGTCAAAAGGCTGGCACCCTGATTTAGTGTCTGTCTCTTTGTCCTGGTGAGTGTCGAAGAATGTATTAAATTTTCAATGAGGGACCAAATTTGTCAGATGAATAATTCATTTCAGTTCCAATCTTTATGCAGAAAGCACTTTCACTGGCTATTTTAGTTCCACTAGCTCTACAGAATAGTCTGTCACTACTTTAGAAAAGCCAAGGGGTGGGTAAATTTCAGAAAACTTCATCTTAATCGTTTGCTGTTAGTTAGGTACCACAACAAGCAAAATTATGTTCTCAGATATCTGTGGGGCTTGTGGCCTGTTTTAACATAACTCATAAAAGTGAGTGATGACTTGTTCTAAGGCTGACACAACATAGGGTAGCTAAAAGTATGGAAGTACAAGTGAATCAAACCATCATTTTAGCAGTAGTCTAAGGGTGATTACTGCTGACCTCACAGACCATTAGGTACACTTTACGATTTTCCTTTCTCCAAATAATTGTCATATTCACAGTGACTTTCTTAAATCACAAAATATTAAGGACTTCTACGTTTATTTAGTCTTCCGCCCCCCCCCCCCCACCCCGCCCC
>VWZT01005188.1:14375-35315 GCA_013397055.1 Pachycephala philippinensis | reverse complement strand
AAGGGAGTCACCCACTACGACTAACCTTCTTTCCTTTTTAATGTTAGAGGGGGTGATCTGTCTGACAGGTGAAGCATAACTGGGAGGCTCACTGGACAGATTATTCTCTTCTATGTTCTCTAGCTGATCTTCTAGATCCAGGGCCTCATACCTGTTCTGAAGTGGCACCTGGGTAGGTGATGGGGATAGGGAGGAATTTCTATTACCTCCTCGAGCGGGGACCCATTTCCACTCCCCTTCATCCACCAGGTGTCCTCTTATTGCCTGACAGTGGGAGGCATGGGAGTCCTCTGACTCCTGGGGGGCTTCTCTCAAGGATGGAAGGGTGAAACTCCACCAGTCTATTTCCCTTTCACTTTCCCTAATACTCTTTAGCCTTTCTACTTCCTCCCTAAGCTCAGCTACCAGTGAAAGCAGATTGTTCACCTGGTCGCATCGCTTCTTCTGCACAGCCCCCTGGTACCACTGGTAAGCTCAAACACTCCGCACAGGAATAGGTCTGGACAGACGCACCCTTTTTGGAGGATTCTATTTGGCTACCTACGCTAGTAGTAACTGCAGTTTTTGATCGTGTAGAAACTATTACTAATAGAAAAACAGAAACGCAATACCAACCAACCAACAAAACACAACTAACCAACTAAAAACCCCGCTAGCAGGGGGGAACCTGCTGCCCTGCCTGCTTGTCCTGCCTGAGCAAACTGCCGCACAAACTGCTGCGCCACGCCCTCAGAGACGTGCCACATCCCTGTTTGCCTGCTCCGGGTCTCCGCACTCCCTAGGGCCTGTTTTTAATCGTCCCACCACACTCCGGAGGAAGCCCCACCCTGCGTGACTCACAAGACCGAATTTAAGAAAACTCTTGGTATCATAGGATAACTCCAACGGAAGGAACCTTGAGAGGTGTCTAATCCAACCTCCTGTTCACAGCAAGGACATCTTTGAGGTCAGACCAGGTTGCTCAGGGCTTTATCTTGTCTTTGCATTGTAAACCCCAGAGGACAGAGACTGTACAAGCCCTCTGGGCAGCCTGCTGCACTGCTTGACTGTACCCAAGGTAGGAAAGTGTCACCATACACGGGGCAACATAGTTCCAGATATTGCCTTACACCAGGCCAGCATAGTTTGCAGTATAACATTGCAGCACCATCTGCAGCAATCACGCATGGGAAGAGCTACAGCGGCTCACCGACCTTATGGGCAAGAGCTACANAGGCTCAGCCAGTTATCACCGTGATACATACAAACATGGGGCACCAGATGTCAGAGTCCAAAAAAGTCCAGCATAGCGCAGGGTGGCAGGCAGAGGCAGGCATCAGCAGGCAGAGCCAGCACCTGCAGGCATCAGCAAGCAGTGGAAGACATCCACAGGCACCAGCTCAGTATCTGCTGCTCTGTGATCCTACAGCACAGCCCTTTATACCCATCATCCCTTGGGCTACTCATGTGCTTCTTGTTGTAGGAATCACCACACCTGCATTCAATGCTTGGCCTTCCCTCCTCCCAGGGACTCAGCCGCAAGCCATCAAGGCCAAGGCTGCCTACAGCCTACTCTTGTAACCCCACAGGAAAGCCATGAGATGATGCGTGCAAAAGCAATTTAACTCTCTTTCAATATGTTGGAATCATATATTCAGGCAACTTAACTTTTCTGATCTGCTGGTTTTTTCATATGGCATTTGAAAAACTCCTGTAAGACACTCCGTAAGAATTTTCCAAATCTTTGAGGAAAAAGACCACAGTCTTTTTTGAGGTTTCTGGAGCAGAAACGTTTCCTGTTCAGAAACTTTCTGAGTGAAGCTTTCTTCAGTACTATAAACCAAAACCTCTTTCGTGTAGGGGTCTCTGCAATCTTCCCAGCAAATATGCCTGGGGCTGTGGTCTCCAGCCCGAAGGTATGAGGCTTAATCCTCCTGTGAATGTATTCTCCTCCCCCAGCCCAGACTTGAATACTTTATCTTACCTCCATCAAAGTGCAGTCCAGGGCCTCAGTCAGGGCCCCATTCAGAGTGTGCTGGTCTTCCATGCAGCTTTTGTGATACAGTTTTTGCTATAATAGGTAAAAGTACTTCATGAAGATGTTTAAGCCATAAAATATAACATTTCAGTCTTTGACAGTCCAACACCGTAAAATAGTCTATATTCAGTTGGTTTTCTCCTTGCCTCCTCAAGTCTAACATCTCAGACCTGTGTGTACCAAAGAAAAATCTTTGATGTCAAATGTACCTGGTTTTCTAACAGTGTGTGATATTTGAAGACATTTTAACAATGTTAACTAAATCATAATGTCTGCTACTGTTTAAAAAGTCAATACAACTTTCAAGGAGGGCAAAGTTAGCAAGCCAAAGACCAATTGCTATAATCTATTTCTTCAATATTACATGACGACACACTGTGGTTACATGGAGGCATAAAAGCTTTTGGCATATGATTTCTTTAATAATTTAAAGATTTTTCAAACTACTATATCAAAGTGGTACCTCTGAGTATATAAATTTTAAAAAGTAAGATAATTAAAACATGCTTAACTAATAATACTGTTTCTCAGACTGAATCTCTTTTGAATGAACCCATTCAAAGCAAAAAAAAGAAATAAGGGTGGTTCTTTGTCATATTATTACTTTCCCACAAGACTTATTGAATTTTAATTATGTTATAATGTGCTTAATAACAAGAGCTGGGTTTTAATGAAAATCTTGTCAGAAAAAAATGCTTTAAGGGAGATCTTTGATTTCTTTTTAATACCAAATATAGATATAGCATGTAATGCTGTTGTACTTTGTAGCCCTGAGCAAAAGAATCTGTTACTACTCTGCTCATTTTCTTTCCATAAAATAATTTTGCTGTTGAAAGATTCATGCTGGTTTGCTTGTAAGAATTCTCTAATGCAGCTAAAGAGAAAGGTTATTTCCATCTTACATATATCCAAGAAGTTTCAAGTGCCTTTCAGTTGCCACTTCTCACAGTATCTGATACCTTCTCCCCCCTTTTCCACATATATGTCCTAGTTATTTTCCATGGAGCATAAGAATCTCTTCTGCAACATAAGTGTTAGCAGAAAAACCCCTAGAAAGACTCCATTAGAAGCTATTATAGTATTAAGTGGCTTAGGTGTTTGGATTCTATGGTAGTGGAACAGGCTGAGAACATGAATAGAGAAGAAGACACTTAATGCATCTTCTGTCCAGGGGCAAGGGGACATGGAGGGAGGTGAGGGGGCAAGGCTGAGAACTTCCCCCAGTTGCAACTGTAAAAGCTACACAGGAGGAATCCTTCCACACAAAAACATTGCTGGAAAACCAAGCAGCTGGTTCAAGTCAGGGCTTGGTGGAACACAACGGGACACAGAATTAGTACCACTTTCCATCATGCTCTGAAACTGGACATAAGGAGAGATGAGCTGGAGGGCATGACATTGGATGATGGAGATTTAAGCTCCCCAGTTTATGCAGAGGGCCTCTCACAGTGGGCTGAAAAATCTTGAATGAATGATGACACTCTCTTCCCTACCTTACAAGTTTGGTGTGCTCAAGTCAGATTTTCAAAAATTGCCATGAAGGCACAGTGCTTGTAACAGAGCAAAGAGAAAATTCCTAAGTATTGAACAGCATCAGTGGTGGAGTGAAGTCAATTTTCATGTGTGTTTAGGAAACTTATTGGCAGTTTTATCAGGGATGACATAAAAAAGAGATAAGCCTCAGTCACAAGCATGCACAAAAACAACAGATGAAGTAATGGACTGATAAAAACATTATGCGTGAGAAAGTTGTACTTTAGTACTAAACTAACCTGCCAACAGGATTTTTCTTTGGGCTGAAACCTTAAAAAATATAATAAAATCCCAATATATATCAGATCTTCCCTTCTGCCCCTTTCTGCTTTCCACATTCTCAATTCAGTTTGAAAAAATAGAAATATGTTTGAAAAATTAGAAAATCTCAAAAAAAAGCCAACCCCCCAAAAAATAAAAAAAATCCCCAAACCAAACCAACCAATCAACCAAAATAGATAACATACATCTTTTTTCTGTGGTTCTGTGGTTTTTTATTCCTTCTTCTCACACTGTCAACAAAACAAAACACTCAGAAGAACCAAGACTTTACCTAGTGATTCCAGCAGCATAGTTAAAGGCTAAGAAATTTAGTTACAGATTTCTTCTCATGCAGATCCTTTCTTCTAAATGTGGATCAAATATAACATAACTTCATGTCAAGAACACTTTCTGCAGAAACACTTGTTCTCCCTGACAAAGAATTCTCTAACAGGAAGAGTAACTCCAAAGTCTACATTTCCACAACACTGTTACAAATCTCTTTAAGCTGGAAGGTGAAGTAATAATTCTAGTGAAATAGGACAGAGACTTCCATATACCTAAAAGGGAGATGCATTTATATGAATGAAAATACAGCTTCTGGCTTTTTCTCATCTCCCTCTAATTCATTTCAATTTCCCTTCCTTGAATCTCCATTTCATCTTGATTCCCACCCTCAGGTGACTTACGTGTTTTGCACAGACCTTGTTGATACCCCAGCCTGGACTCAATGTGGTTTAAATAATTAATAACTGAGCTATTCTTTTAACTCACGTTAAATGAATAAATCATTTGCCTGAAGGAGAACACCATCCTTAAAACTTTGTAAGTCTGAAGTACAGATAGATTTTACTTGTGAAAAAACATACTTTTCAACTTTCTAGGTTCCTGTATTATTTGATATAACAAATCAGCAACGATGTTGACTATTCACTTGTCAACAATAATCCTGAAGTTGTTGACAAGTAAATCTTGTTTGTGACAATATGACAAACATCTTTCAAAAGCCGGAGTACAGACCACCCCAGCTGGCACTAGTATGGCAACAACCAGGCTCCTTTCCTGCAAAAATTTACTTTGATAAGGAGCATGGTATCCAAGATGTAAAATATTGCAATATTGTCTTCACATCATTTTTTATTAAATTGGCTGGAAACGGTGGTACATTTATACAAAAACACCTTTACCTACATGTAATAGGAATCCAGGTAGGCATCTGTAACACCTAAAGAGGTGTTGTTGCCAACCACAGTTGCACTGAAATCATTACACATTCTTCATTTTCCCAATCTCAATGATGATTCCAAGGGGCTGCATACAGAAAAGTCCTATGTTCTTCAGGTAATATATACCAAAGCGTTTCAGATATCTAAACTCCTGGTTTGTTTTGAAAACATCACATGTGGACATTTAAAATACAGATACAGGAAAAAAACAGAATATAAATGCTTTTTATAGAAAAATCTATAGAACTCTTGTACTAAATAGTTCCATTATATCAGCAGAAGATTTATATAGATTTTCTCTGCTTGCCTTCTTTCCTTGATGGAAAATCCCTGCCAGTAAATAGCAAATGCCACACAGTATCTGATTTGAAATGTTTTCAGTAAGCACAGTGCAGCCAGTGCTGAATTACTGCATCATTACTATCAAGATATGATACTATCATTCACTGTGCACTCAAATTATTCAGGCCAGTTGAATGTCGTATTTCCCATTTGCAATATGCCCCTTGTCATTGTACAACTATTCCAGTATTTATTTGCCCTATCTCTACATATCCTGACTCATTACATTAAAAATCACAATTTCTGTGTATCAGTCCTGTAAGTTCTTCTCTGACGTGCTGAAACATCCTACTGAAATAAATCAGAATTCTTCCCTGAATAAATAATTCATGTATGCATTGTGCAGATTTGGTATCAAAGCAGATAAATTAAATGCACACTACTGTCAAAGCGGTGTCTGGTATCAGCACAAATTCTCAATAATATTAAGTAAAACATAATTTACAGTGTTTGTAAAAGTTCTGTTTTTAAAGCAGCATCAGAACTCTACATTCTTCAACTCTGTAGCTTCTCTAATCATAAAAGCTACATGCACCAATATAAGCCATATTTGTGGTGTATTTTTTAGAGCTTTTCTCAGGAATTTCCTGTAGCTTACATAGTTATACTGTAACTATTACTGTATAAACCCTAAGAAAAAATTCAGATGCCTTTATAAAGATTTGACAGCATTAAGAGGTAGCATTTTGTGATGGTAGTTAAGGTGTTCCGGAATGGCAAAATCAAAAATATTTAAGCTTCTAAAATCCCAAGAATTATAAAGTAAAAATGTATCAAACCAAGTAGTTAAGAATCGAGCTTATATCAAACCAATCTCCTGACAGCTGATCTTTCTGCTCGTGCTGTGCATGCACGGCTGTTCTGTTCCAGTGGTTGACTTGCTTCTAGTCCACCATATCCAAGGCTCAATCTTTATGCTTCTTCAATTGCACTTTTTATAAAAACTGTTTTCAATAATTTTTTTTTTCTCATTACCATATTCAATACTTTTCTCATTGTAGTCTTGGCATGTATCTCCATATTACCATCACTACATAACTCCTGAGAAAAGTGTTAATCCTAAGAGTGCTCTACATCTGTACATAATTATATAACCAAATGTGAAATGAATTAATATATAGATCTTTAAACATTCATAGAAAATAAGAATCTATTTGAAACTGAGTGATGGCAGCTTCCATAAATAATGATGAAAAGACAAAGAATTGAAAATCCATTTCCATGTTATAGCCTGCATTTAGAACTACTGCCTGTTCACAGTAAGAGAAGTACAATACAATCATGACACACCCCACATTGATAAATTTCATCCAAATTCAATCACAATACTAATCACATTACGTGCCAACATTCAATGACATGTATCTAATACAAAATTACCACACACTACTAAAAACTGAAGGGCTAGTACAGTGCTATCACCTCATTAGGGCTAAAGGGGGGCTGTAGCCTTGTGAAAATCCAGACCCTTAGAGCACAATAATTGTGTAGTAGGGATGCTGTATCCTACCAGGAGAGAGAGCAGCATAGGTAATGTATGTAATGAGCCCAAGGGACCAGATGGGATGCATTTGAATGTGTTAGGAGAGCTGGTCAATATTATTGCCATACCTTTCTCCATCATTTTTGAAACATCATGGTGATAGGGACAGGACGTATCTTGGAGAATGGAAGAAAGAGGATTCCTGGACCTACAGGTGGATCAGCCTCCACTTAATCCCCTGGATATTTACAGGGCAAATCTGAAAGTAATTTCTAAGTACATATAATACAAAATGATGGTTCACAACAGCCAATATGAATTATCAGCTTCAAATGTTGCCCAAATCCAATGATGAGACAAATGAGTTTGTGGATATGGGGGATGCAACATACATATTTTTTACTGTGACAACAGTGAGGCTTTTGCCACTGTCTTCCATACTATCTCTATATTCAAGTTGGTGAGATGCAAATGAGTTGGATATTAGAGATATCAGAAAGACAATAAATAAATAAATATCATAAAAACTACGCAGGACCAAAGAACCAAAAACCTCACAGTAAGTAGCTGTTTAGAGAATACCTTTGGAGAAAACTATTTTTTTATATTTATTTGCCTTAGCCCCAGGTTTGGACAATATGCTTCAATGCAACGAATTTTTATCTGCCTCCCCAGGAAGAACTATAAGTGTATTATCAGTCTTTTATCACACAGCCTCTCTTCTGCCTATTTCTAGAATTTTATTATTATAAGAAAGTCAATTTATAAAATCTACTCTTAAAAATTCTTATTTTATTTTAATGTGTTATTAAACTGTACCACTGCATTTTCTGAACATTTAATACAACACATAATCTTTACACAAAAGAGGTTTCACTCAAGAAACACTTCAGTCTTGATTCCTGCTTATCTAGCTGCTTGACTATTGAAATGTCTGTCCTCAGCCTAACTAATATGTAAAATAACACCAATCAAATACTTCAGACTAATCTCTTAATCAGTTAAGTATGTGATATTGTCAAAAAGAAGAATCTGAAAATTCACCTATTGAAATACCCTAGTTGCTTTTAAATAACAGGATCAAAAGCTTAAATCAAAAAGTCAATCTACTTGAATGAAAACCAAGGCATAAAAAAAATGCAGCTAAATCAGCAACACAGTGAGTTAACAAAATGCTCAATCTCACTAACAGGTTGCTACTCACAACAAGCCATTTTGAAACACTGGTAAACAATACATGTTGATCAATCAGCAAACTATGCAATCAAGTCATACAGCTGTAAGAAACACAAACTACTGAAGTAGAAAGTTCTACCACAGAAAAGGAAAGCAAGCTCCCTTAGCTAAAAACATGATATATTTCTTTCAAATGGCAATTGATATCTCTTTCCACAGTTTCAAATCCCCTACTGCAGGAAAAATAGTAATAATAGGCTTGATTATTAAAACATATGAAACCATAAGAAAATTGGAGTGTGTACTTACAACTTGATGATATACTGAATTATTTTTTGATGTTCTTCCTTAGACTGTCCCAAATGGAATTGCTGTCTGCTCTTTCAAACTCAAGGTAAATAAAAAGGGTGAATATTAGCTAAAAAGGCCTTCTTAAAGCCTCTCATCATTCACAGGTCTCACTGACAAACTGTAATCAAAGTAATCTGAAAATACTGTGAATTTCATTATTGACCTTCAGAAAAGGAAAAGTTTAAAAAAAAAAAAAAAGAGAGACCACAAGTCAGCAACTCAGAGAATCTGCCCTTTTACAAGGTTAACTTGCAGGAGATCAGAATACATGCTCATTAAATGTAAAAACTTAATTTGGAGAGAAATGCAGTAAACATTCTAAAGCAGTCTTACATTTCATTTCTGCATGCTTGAACTGACTAGCAAGTCAATATTTTCATAGCTGTGAACCACATAAAGTATATGTTTGTCCAGACACACAAATAATGAACATGAGCAGGGGAACAGTGGCTAACTGGGGCCACAACAATAAATTGAAAAACAGGCTTACTTGCTTTTTTTGGTAATGTCTTTATTGGGTAAAGCCTTTTTTTCCACAGAAACAGTTATTTCCCAATATAAAGAAATAAGTTTTACTACTCCGCTTTAGTTGTTCTCTAATTTCAAGTTCATGACTAGTTCATTGGCTACAAGTAGGGTTAATAATCCACTATGGTATATTTTACCTTGAGTGTCAAAATTTTAAGCTTTTGCTGTGTGTTTACTATAACACACAAACTCCTCTGAAATGTATTCTATGATATATAACAAGACAGTTCTTTGTAGTGTTACATCATTTCACTTTTTCTCAATAAATAAAAGTTGTGTGCATTATTTACCAAGAGTACTGCTGTTAAGTCCTCTAAAACAAAGGCTTTCAGATATTCATTAAGGTACTGATGGTGATGGGTGATACTTACGCAATGACTGACAAAAATTAGACACCCAATTTGGTATCTGACAAAACAGTTTTAATCCAGGCCTCCAGGTCTGAAATAATGTCCTCTTAACTTTGATACTTATTTTGTAACAACTGCAATTTATCATTGCACTGCAAAATATTACAAAACATATCAGGAACCTGGGATGCAATCCCTTGATGTAATTTGCCTGCTACTTTCCTTTAAAAGAGATTACCCTGTTCCATGAAAAAGCTTTAAGAACTCTATTATTGGTAGCAAGTAGACTGGAAATGTCTTTGGGCTACCAAAGCACCTTTTCTGACCAGCTCCTCCTGAGATTAAAATTTTTCATATTTCTTTCGTTGCTCATGATCTTCAGCAAAAATGTGGCGTTGCCTCCAACTCGCTACAAGAATCCACCTTCGAGGTTATTACAATAGCCCTGCTGGAAGTCGTATCTTCCCAGGCAACACCAGCGGTCGGTTATTGTAATAATGCACCCCACGCCAGCAGATCAGTAAGGGGAGCACAAGGCCAGGTACTCCTGTAGCAGCTGCAACTCACACCTTCAGCAGGACAGACAGTACCCACTTGGTGCAATGACATCAAAGATGTGCTTATGGCACCCTGTAGTAAACAAAATAAAGCATGCACGCAGTGATAGAAGTCTTTAAATCAAATCTGTGTTCTCCTAACTTCCCAGTTTTTCATTTTACGATCCAACTTACTGGCTTTTTCTGGTGACCATGGCATGGATCAGATACCTGAAGGAAATCAGCTACCTACTCAAACTCAGAACCTTCCCTTGGTACTTGAAGCTAACTTATAAGTTTGATTCTGTTTGCAAAATTTAGACCTGTCTTTTCTGTGCAATAGATCATGTTTTATATGGGAGCAATGGACAGGAGAGGAAATCAAAATATTGGCTTTAGGACTGATTTCATGCAACACTGCATGATCTTCAGGTGTGCAGAAAAAGACTAAAAGCAAGAATCACATCTTGTTGACTTGTTAGCAGCATTCTCTAAAAGTTTTACTAGTTTCAATGTCCCCCCGGCAAACTATATTCCACCATGTCTGTAAAGAAGACCTTAGAAATTGCCTTTGCAAACCTTTTTCTTTTTTCCAATTCTACTTTACACAGGAGCTGCTCACAGCTCTGCTCAGTCAGCTGAGCTCTCTTTGTCCTGTCTATATTTTATGCAGGATCATATTAGCCAGAATAAGGAATGAATAAGCGTTTAATCCAAAGGCTGATGTATCAAGTGAACACAAGCCAGAAATATGCCCTTGTGGCAGGAAAAGCTGCTTGTCTATCTCTACCCAACTGCAGTTCTCAGTGCTTACTCTGAATAGCACTGAAGTTTCTTTAGATATGAATTTATGTTTCTGTGTGCAATGAAAGGCAAGCGAGAAGGGTATTGTTGTCCTTGCTATATCTTAGCAGTTTAAAATCAAGTCAAAGTATCTTTTCAGTTTTTACACAATGGCTGGAACTCTCATTTTCTAAATAATAACATTTTATTGGAAATACTCTTTTGAGATCTTCCTCCATAGTAAGAGAAATCACAGAATACTTCCTGTCATTAGAATTTTTAGCTCTCTGTGGTTAGGATTAACTTCAAGGACCTTAGCCTCACTGTTCTGCTCCAGTTTATCCACCAGGAATACATTTCTGAAGACAAATACCATTCATTTATTAGCAGAAGAGTGCTGTAATGATGTTAGAAACCTGTAAAACCAAGCTGGTTGTCATCAGCTCTGTGAGATCATAATGTATAAAAGCCTTTTGTGCCTTTGAATTCACGCACTAGCAAGAACTTCCAATTTTGTTTTATCTTTAAACCTCAAACCAAAATGATCTACATCTAGCTCTGCCTGAAGGTAAACAGCAACTTCCTTCCTAACTTTTCTAGTAGTCTACTCATTTACTTTAAGTGATACTTAACAAAAAAAGATTGAAATACAAATTAATTTTTTTCAATTGTAGAGCAGTCACGTTTCCTTATGATTTTTTTTGTGCTTCTTGCAACCCCCTTTTTTTTCTCAAATATTAGGTATATGCAATCTGTAGGACTGATGCATTTTTGTCCTCTCAATGTTCCTCTTAGCACTGTAGTTTTTCTTTTGGGGTAATCTTACTGAGAAACATAGCTAGACTGTATGTCTAAAATAAAGAGCATAAGTAGATTCAAAAATGCAAAATTAACCTTTTGGGCTTATCACTAAAAATTCCTTGTACTCAAAATAGCATTTTTGCATCAGTAAGGATTCACTGTCTTAGTAAATGGGTATCCATGAACATGCTTTTACTGCAAATTCTGTGGAAGCCTATAGGTGCAGTGAAAGTGAATAATCAGGATGTTCTGTAGATACACTGCACCTCTCTGGACTAGCTGAACCAGTCTGCCAAAAACACAAGAGAACCTTGTTGCAGTGCACCTCTTAGAGGCAAGGGTTTCTATTACATCAAAGCCCCCAAAAAAGGGCTGACACCCAGAATTTTCCATCTACCCTGAATCGTGGTTCGCCCAATTTTGCTGCAGTGCCTCTGCCATCAAACCCACTGGACCCCTGACCTGTAGGTCTCCCACTTCTGTAATCCTACAGGACAATACCTTCTGTGATTCCACCCAACCTACCTGTTAAAAACCTGTTCCCAAAGTCACATGCTCTTTCATCTCTTCCCCCTGGGGTGAGTGCTTTTGTTAGTATCTGCCTCAGGTGCCTTTTGTTTGTTATTTTCACGTTATTAAATCCTTTTATTCTGGAAGCAGGCGATCTAGCTTGTCTCTCTTTTAAGCCACTGCCTCCAACTCACTACAAGAATCCACCTTCGAGGTTATTACAATAACCCTGCTGGAAGTCATATCTTTCCTGGCAAAACCAGCTGGGTCTATTATTATAATAGAACCTATGTGATATTGATGCCTAAAGATTTTTAGTTTTTTATATATTCTTTATATATTTTTAGCTTTGTAGATTTTTAATATATAGCTGTATAGTTTCAAAGACTTTCTCACACTTTAGAATAGTAGGTTACCCTTTCTCACACATTACACCACTTTCTTGATACTCTCTTTACTCTTATTTTCAAGAAAAGAATTTCTAAAAAGGACACCCTGTTTTGCACCAGCACTTGGGAGACATAACAAAATACAGGGCTGAGATCCCCTGGAGAGACTCCAAGAGGCAGGCCCAAGGGTGGTATGTGTTATGACAGCCTCAACAAACCCATTGAGCTTGACCAACTGCCCACTCCTAAACCTTAAGCTACTAAGATCTTAAGCATTATTGTAGCTGTTATGACTTAGATTTTAATTCATTAATCGTCTTACTTCAAAAGAAATAATATATATAAACATGATTTTTATTAAATTGAACCAGAATCCATTTGCAAGGCGAAAATATAGATAACTCTGTAAGATAGCAAAGTTCCCTGGTCAGTCAAAAAGTTGCCTGGTACAAAAAAATCCAAGCCAAAACCCTGTGCTATGCATATTATTTTTTCTCAGTACTCTTCAGTTCCTGATCCTGAAATTCAGTATGTACATAAGAAAAGCTGCCAGAAAAAAACAGGGGTTTTTAAAAGCTACAACTATCAATTTTACCTTCTTAACAAACTGAAATAATGTCATCAATTCAGTACTCTCAGTGAAATTTTGCAAAGATCAAGAAAATAAAAAGCAAGTTGATAGCCATCTGAAGAGGTGTTTCAGAGGTAATACAATTCTCTCTCAGGGCTTTTCTTAAAGCTGTTATAAATGTCCTCTCACAGTAGCTTTGCCAAAAAAACAAACGAGCCTGCCACTATTGTAACTCCAAATGGAAGAAAAAGTGAAAAAAAAAACCACAATTGATTTAGAGAGTTTTTATATCATCATAGTTTCAACTGAAAGAAAAAAATTATTGGTGCTAACTTCATTGTCAGCTTCTGAAGGAGTGTGTTTAATTCAGAATGAAAGCATAAATAGATAAGATATATGTGAACCAAGGAGAAATTACTGAAACCAAAACGAAAAGAGACATTTTATGAATGAATTTTTATATTTTTACTTATTTTATGAGATCTTTTAAACTACTGTAAGGAAATATATCATTCAATAGTCAATATTTTAGTTCTCCCACTCCAAAAGGAAGGTGAATAGATTCATCATAGGCAAATGAACATTCACTGTGTAGATGTTTTAAAGCCTGATTCAAAAAATTGTTTGGCACTTCTATTGAAAAGACCACATATAAAAAATGTCAGGAGCAAGAAAGAAAAAATTGGTGTTATTTTTCCCACTTAATTATCTTATTTGGTCCCTTGGGGACCTCCAGAAAGGAAGAATTGCTTGTGGTTACAAAAACAAAGGCTCTAGATATGGTATTTGGGAAACAGGGAAAGCATTAGAACATCAACAGTGCGAAAGGATCTTTGAACATGTAAGAGAACAAAGAAAATGGGAGAATAAGCATTTATGAGGCTACTGTGCTAACCAAGGCTTTCTTTTCTCTCTGAAGGAACTGGGATGGCCTGTTACAGTCCACAAGACAAGAATCAATGTGCAGAATCTTATCTTTGTGAAAGGAGGTCAGAAATAGTTTTCTGCATATTGAAATTAGTATGAATAACAAATGAAGAAAATTCCAACACAGATCAGTATAGAATCCTGAAGACAAGTTGTAATCTTAATTCTACATCGTTTTCTGTTGGTATTATAGTGAATGAGCAGATGTGAAGGTAACAAGTGAAATATTTCCCTGTTCATGGAACTGTTCTATTTTCCTGAATCAGTCATTCTGCACAGGTGAAGAGGTGAAGAGATATAATGGAAGCAATAATGGTGCTTTGCAGAGTGGAACATCTCTATTGAAGTAAAACTAGAGCTGGTGTCAGCACCTATCTGGCTGTCTTGCAACTGAGCAAACCTTAGAAATGGGTCTCTCAAGTTTTTTTAATGACAGAAGTACTCCCTGCTTTCCAAATGAGGCAGATATAGGATGAGCAGTGCTGTGCTATGGATATCACTTTGCATGTTCAGAAGTGAATATGATAAGCTCTGGAGCAGCATCCAGCTCATTACTCAAAAGGCAAAATGTGTTCTTTGTAGTTGCTATTTAGCATAATCAGAGAATGAGTACAAAGGAATACAAGTGTATTTAGAAAAACAGGATTAGCAGGAGCTTTCTGTCTAATGAACAGCACTTCATTATCTCAGGTAAGTGCACTGTGTAAGCCTTTTCAAAAACACATCAACTTTATCTTACAATTAATAAGAGGAATTTGTCCCCTAACAACTCTACTAAAAGACTGCATTATACCTGATTGCATTGATGGTTAGGAATATTATTACGGTATCTTCTAATTGTCAGCATAAATATGTTCAAAAAATACCCACACCTGTTTCTGACAACATTGTGATTCCCGGGTGTAAGTGCTATGATAGATTTACAATGAGACAGTCTCTCTTCTTAGTTATTTTGCTGAACTGTGCAACTGGAGATGGAGATGGTAAGTCATGAATGTATGTTTCAGAAACAGTCAGGAATAATTATTTTTTCTACTTCTGCATTCTACATCTCTGACAGAAGAACTGCAATCGTTTTTATGCACAAAAAACTTGCACAGAAAAAAAATGCAAATGAACCCTTGCAAAGGTTGTAGATTCTGAGACTGTTTGTATAGTAAGTCGACAGAGTATTAAACATGAGAATGAATCCAGAGATAAATAAGTACTTTTTTCCCTCTGATTTTCATCCATTCCAATCTTCTCTCTGCTCCCACTGAAAAAATGCTTTTAGATTGGAACATATCTACGAAACAAACAGGTTGTTTTTCATGCTGGAGCTAAAACTCTAAAATACGTAAGCCTCAACCTTTTCCTACTGAAATGAATCTGAGCCTGAATCTGAACTAGTTACTCTGGGGCAAAAAACTCCTGCAAAATATATTCCAACAATCTTCAGCATCTCAAATATAGAAAGGGAGATTAATACAGCAAACTAAGTAAGGGAAGCGAAGAGAAATTAAATTTCTGTATTTAGCAAGGACTACACTTCAGTTTCATGACTCTGAGTAAAGAATTACAGGGGTTGCATCACAAAATATTTTGTTTCTTTGTTTAGTTAAGGTAACTCAGAAGTGGCTGATGCTTTAAATTTAAAATAAACAGCTGTATGTAGTTTAGTCCTTCAAAAGACCTTATGAATTCTCCACTAAATCTGAACTGCCCATAGCACTAAATCCTAGCCCCAACCTGCCTCCCCCTATGTAAATCAGAGACATTCTGAACTTCAACTATAGTCGAGCATAATTGTTTATAATTTTGATTTGGTTTTCTAAAACACAATTCTTACAATTAGAAGACAATAAAATAAAGACTAACCAAAGATATAGGGCCAAATTCAGCTTCTGAGAGACAGGAATATTCAACATGTTTGGGTATCAGGAACTTTCAGGCATTTGGAAGAGAAAACACATCTTTACTGTCCCAGACTCCTACAGTAATTCTAAATGTTGATGTTTTCTCCTGCTTTTCCAATGCTACTCTGCTGCATAATTCTCAGGTTCAAACCCTTCCTATCTCTCAATCAAATTGGGCTGTTGGATCATCTGAAGCCATGTGTCATGAGAGATTTTTGTCTTTATATGAACGGCATTTATTTCCTTAACCTAGTATTTTTTTCCTGTGGTATTTTCAAAACCAACATTCACACAGATGCCCAGAAATATGTACCAATTGTCCAAGAGCATTTTTGGCCACATTGTCAATGATTTTGTCTCTGAGAGGTGAGTTTCCAAGGTCACAACTGAAGATACCTCTTTTTTTTTCTGTAGCTACTTATTCCAGAATTGCTGACTAGAGGAAAAATATGCTTTTATTAACCATGCAAGGCATCACAGATATGCATTATACACTCTGCAGCTCTCAGAAGTGTTCCTCTTTACAGTGAGGTATCATTCTTTTCCAAGTTTTGTAAATGAAGACGTTTGAATATTTTACAGAACATATTTTTGTCTCAGAATGATATCAAATATGCTAATGTGTGAAAATGGTAACAGACCCTCACAAAACCTTTAAGGAAACAGATGTTAAAATTGTAAATGTGAATGAGTAGGTGTAAAGTATTTGAGATTTCATGGGAATAATAACCTACCATAATGAACACTATGTTCCTATACATGGGTGGTTGTAAAGAGAATATGTTATAGAATATTCTTGAATTAATTTATTTAATATTTTTCAACAAATTAATTATTTTCAGAGCTTAGCATGACTAGTGGTTTAAAAGTTGTTGTAAGGGAAGATTACATGATTTGGAATAGAACAAAGTCTCATTGTGAGTAAGCAACTTCTTACACTGCTTTAAAATCCTGTGGTTTGTTTAACAGTGGCTCTAGCAGGTGCCATATGGCTAATACTGAGTCTGTCAGTATCTCCAGGGTGCCAGACATTCCTTAAATTTTCTGTGAGATGAATTTTTTGGTAGACTTGGATTGTAAAGGCACACGAGCATCTGCTGCCTGCTCAGTCTCATTATCATCAGCAGAGTTAACTCCTACTGCTCTCAGCCCAGCAGACAGAGCCAGGAGCTCAATTTCTCTTTCACCAAGCAGTGAGTTTGACAATATCTCTTAAACAAATTCTCCTTTTGAAGACAAAGGAAGATTATTTTGCTGTAAGATTATGCAAATTTTTGCTGGTATATTATAAATTAGAAACTCAAATAATTTAATACGATTTCTTGAGAAATATTACTATTATTAAGATAAACTATTAAACTGGGATTAAAAATTTTGCATTGTCTTTTCTTGGTCACTGTTTAAAAGAAAACTGAGACCTAAACCAAAACATTTAATCCAAAATTATCTGGAGTTCAGAACATCTTTTAAATTGAGTTTTATGTTACCATCAGACACAGTCAGATTTAAATGACTCCAAATAAAATCAAGCACCATGAAGTCACAAAATGTGCTAGGAGTTTGAAAATTTTTCTGTTCCCTACTTTCGACATGTCTTTTGGTTTTACAGAATGATTTTTTTTTTTTAATTTCTGTTGCTATTAAATCACTGACAGTTTTAAGTCAGAAACATGAAAGGCATTGGAGGAATTAAGTTAAAGGAAGTATCAGTGTCCTCTTAACCTTTGTGTACTGCTTTTCTTAGGGACTATTTAAACTCAGTGTCTCCCAATAAAAACACACCTATTTTTTACCACTGATGAATTAGAACAGAGAAAAGTTTCCTAATAATCAGCCATGGCTGTTAGAGAAATTCTGGTAAGATGCTTGGTGAAAAAAATGGGAAAAAATCAGGTGAAATATCGCAGTGTACAACCTTGGGCTCTCAAAGCAGACACTGAGGGGGAATGTGATGCTTTAGGTCTATGAACTCCCCATTTTTCACTCCCCAGGCAACAAAGAGTTTTGAAATGTGGAGCACAGGTAGACAAATGCATCATGTCCTTGGCCAGTCCACGTCTTTGATACCTGCAAGATACCAAGTTTGACTCCTGAAAGTTAATCTTCCTACTATTTATCTATTCTATAATTCCTCTATAAAAGGTATTAAATCCAGAGCAGATTCAAAACCTAAAATAAATCTTCAACACATGTCCCAAAAATACACCTCTTCAACGAGCAAGGTCCAGAAATGTTCCATCTAAAGAGCTTTTTGAACAAGATAAAAAGCGTGGTATAATGGCAATGCTTGATGCTTGAGATGCCATGTGTCACTGCAGTCTACTTCAAAGTATACCATCTCCAGCGAAGCAGAGAACAGCATGTCTTAATTTTAGGATGTCTAATTCTGTTTTTAAAAAAAAAAAAACCAACAAAGCAAAACAAAACAAAACAACAACAACAACAGCAGCAACAAAAAAACACACACAAAAAAAAAAAAACAAAACAAAAAAACCCACCAAAAGAAAATAAAACAAAACCTTCACTGTAATAGCTTCTGTTTTGGAGGGTTATGACAACCAGTTCCTCTGGATTAGGGCCCAAGCCCAGGCGTTTTCATCTCTAGGGCAGTATAGGTGAAGCAGTTTTATGGGCTGGGAAATGCCATCTCCAGGACAGCTGCAAATACTGCCAAGAGATGTGGCATATGAGCAGGAAAGATGTTACTAATTTTAAAGAAACCGGAGAAGCAGAGAAATCTCTCTTTAGGAACTAGTAATCCTCTGTTTATTTGCCTTTATGACAGATCAAACTGGGGCTAGTATCCAGCCTACAGGAGGAAAAACATGACTTTCCTTTAAAAACATTTATGGAAGGAAAGCTTTCACAGAGAAAGCATCTTTGCTTATTTGCTTTTTTTATGAAGTAAAAAAAAAAGCTTTCATACACAATTCCATTTACTGGTTTTGACCTGTCACAAAGAACAAGCCAGATGTACTCAATACAGTGATTTACATATTTTTCTTCATCACAAAATGTTGCCAGTGACAGTTCTTTAAAAACTTTGAAAAGGAATGCATATGTACTTAGAGTCTGTAAATGCTTACAAGGACCATATGCGCCCAGCATTAATCTCAGATGTCTCATTACAAATTTAATGACTAACAACAGGACTTCTAATGAGCCTTTTGAGGGAGGAGCAGCTGAGAGAGCAACTAGAGAGCAACTAAAACTTGGGCAGGCCAGAAGCAGAAGTAATATTGTGCACTTGGAAGCCTGTACTTCCATGGGATTTTTGGAACAGGTGAGAAGAGTTGCCTGAGTAAAAGGATGGTAGTTTGTTTCTGCTGGCCCTTGGCATAAATCAGCAGGTACTGTTTATACTGTCCCAAAACAGATAACCACAACAATACAGAAATTATAAGAAAATTATTACAATAGTAATTGTGAAGTATAAAAATTGTCAAAAGACATGCTGTTTATCTTACCAGAGACATAGCTGATATACATTCTGTTCAGCATGGTGGCCAGAGGCAGATTCCTTATTTCCCTGACGTTTTAGCAGTCCAGACCAAGAAACACAGTGGCTGCATGCAGAGAACAACCTTATATTTGGGTTTGGATTAACTAGACATACATTTATGCACACAATTCTGAGCACGTAAGCATCTGATCAAAACTGTCCTGAAGCATCCTAGTTTTTTACTCCTACATATGAATCCTACTTCTCTCTCTGTTTATACTTGACAAAAAATATGCAAAGGTCTAGGGGAAAAAAAATTAATTAATTGGAGCATATATAAAATAAAGAAAAACTTAAAGAAATACAATACTTATCTATAACTAAAGGCTCAGTCACGTGGAATACTCCAGTCAACAAGGTCTTTCCTTCATTAACATGCAAAGTGTTGTGAAACTCATGTAGACAATAGTATGTTGTTTCTCACAGAATTTTTACATTTGAGATTTTGTTTTTATCCAGTTCAGGATATAAGTCAGAGAACCACTGGAGCTTTCAAACATTTGCCCTAAGACAAAAACATATTTCATGAAGCAAATCTGAACATCCAGCCTTGACTTGTAAGTTTTCCTAATATCATGGATCCTCAGGCTGTGGATTCCCTAATGTTTTCCTGAGCCGTTCCTCCGCAAATCATGTAGTAAGAGAAAACTACATTGAAAGGGTTTTCTTTAGAAAGTCAGAGAGATTTAGGCAAACAGCCTAAAGAGACGGTCAGGCTCAAAGCCAGAAAACTCTTCACAAGCACATTGTTCTGTAACCCTGCCTAGCTTTGGCCATTACTTCAGTGTTATAAAAATATCCAATTTTGATGACTGAGCAAAGCTTTAATGCTTTTTTTTTCCTAAATGTCTCTCAAAGTGTTCATTACCTGAAGGAGATTTGTCTAACATTTGTGAAGATATATGGTTCTTTGTTCTATATATGTTTTGAATAATCTCTCTGTGGAAGACAAATGGTACGCCATTAATCATATGTGTGACAGTTTCATATATTTAACGTCTTACGTTAGAAATGAGAAACTGTGAGGCAAGGGAATAAATCCCAGAATAAGTGTTCTGTATGCTTGTCATAGGTACCTGCTCTACCTCTGCAGCTGGTGTCAATATAGTAATATGTGAGACAGAGAATAGGTACAGTGTACTGTTCATTTCAGGTGTAGAAATCAATTATTCTCATTTTCCATGTCTAATACTATTGATCTGGCAAAACAACCCCAAAAATCTTGCAAAACACATTAAAAAAAAAAATCTCAAGAGGTGCCTATTTTTGTTGGGTTTTGAAAGTCACTTACACTATGGCATTAACACAAAATTTCAGAACTATTTATGTGTGTTTTCTTGCAGTGGGATAGTACAAAAGACACACTTGCTGTCGTGGTTTGATACCGGCCCAACGCCAGGCACCCACGAGAGTCACTCGCTCCCCCTCACCTACCACAGCTGGGCAAAAGGAGGGAAAAGAGGAAAAAGGGTTAACGGAGGCTCCATGGGTGAGATAAGGAGAGTGGGAGAAATATTTCAAGGGCAAAACAGGGTCAGCCTTAATTACTAAGTGAAATTTATTACTAACAGAATCAGAGGAGGGTAATGAGAAGTAAAATAAGCCTTTAAAACACCTTTCCCCCCCAGGCCCTTCCTCCTTCCCACTGACAGCGCAGGGAGGCAGGGCAGGGGGGTTTTGGTCAGTCCATCACCAAGATTTTCTTCCACCGCTCCGGGAGAAGAGTCCATCCCCTGTGAGGCCATGGGGTCCCTCCCAC
>VWZT01005188.1:0-14067 GCA_013397055.1 Pachycephala philippinensis | reverse complement strand
TGGAGCACCTCCTCCTCCTCCTTCTCCACTGACCTTAGTGTGTCCATGGTGTTTTGCTCACATGTTCTCACCTCCTCCTCTTCTCTGACTAGGAGCAAAACAACCGTGACTTTGTTTTGATTTTCTTCTTAAATATGTTATCACAGAGGCGTTTCCAGCCTCTCTCATCGGCCCAGTTCTGGCCAGCAGCATGTCCATCCTCAGAGCCATCAGCCACTGGCTCTGCTGGACACGGTGGAAGCTTCCAGCAGCTTCCTCACAGGACCCACCTTTGTGCCCCCCCTGCTACCCAAAACCAGGCCGTGCCAAACCAGTGCACTTGCTAAGGTTGTTGTTGATTCATGATGTGGCATTTCCAAGAAATAGCCCTTGGGGAGCTATCCTGTCTAGAGCACATAGTCTGCAGTGTATGGCTGAATCACAGTGTATCTCAAACACTTTCCCAATGCACAAAAGGAAAAAAAACCCTCCAAGGATGCCATATTACCCTCTAAATCCTTTAAAAGATCAAGACTACACTCATTCTGACATTTAAGTTACTTCCTACTCATGATGTGTCTTACCTAAAGCCAAAGGCACGTAAAGTCCCCTTTTGCAATGTAGGACACTTTCAAACGTGGGCAGACTCTGTTAAATACCCGCATGCGCAATCATATATTGAAAATACTCCATTCTGATGGATCCATTATAAAACACTCAAAGAACAGATTGGTTAATTGTTTTCCTGAAACATGCATGATATTAGCTTTTGTTATAGCCAAAAATTGTCTCGATTTTAAAGTTAGTTATGTTGCTGAGAGTAAAAGTCTTTGTAATTTGCTAACTATAGTCAAACCAGTCTGCATACAAAAGATAGGTTCTAAATTTTTTGTAGCTGGATTTGACTTCTGTCATTTCTACATTTAACTTCCTACTTGCACAATTACCAGAGCAATTGTTTGATTTTATTTTTTAGTTCCTCACCCCTCAGAAACTCATAAATTCTCTATTATTATAATTTCCAGAATGGTCAGTTTGCTTCTGAATTTCTGTTTAGGCACTAACAGCTGTGAATAAAAATATTGCTTATGAAAATGATCTTAACATCATCCTGGCATCAAAAACATTCTTAATGTTCTGATCAAGTTTCAACATTACATATGAACACAGTTTGACAATCAGATTTGTGAACAAATCTACAAATGTGTTGTAAATGAAGAAAAGGGTCTTGGCTCACCTTTCCAGAACTTCTCTGTTACAGGAAAGTAAAAGAAGGCATAGCAAAAGTGTCATATTTCGGGCACACATTGAGTTGAAATTCATTTACTCAACTGGTTACAAGTGGCTAAAGCTACTGTTGGATGGAGCAAATTCTGCATTGGTCTTCCCCTCACTCTTTCAGCCAGCCAACCCCTTTTTGTATACAGAAGCCACCACTAGCATGTGTTTTTAACACTCAGAAAAAACAAGGCAGAGGCAGAGATAGGTTGGTAGAGCAGTGGACTGAGAATTGCTGTTAAAAGGTGCAGGTAATGCTTATTTTTATGTCAGAGCACAAAATATGTTAATGAAAATCCTTCCCAAGGTCTCTACAAAGGACTTACAATATCAAGCAAACCTTGTTATAGTCCTTGAAACTAAATATTTCTTCTCTTTAAGCAAGAACATCAGCCACCAGTTAAGGCTTTAATCCAGGGCATCTTGCTACATCAGCAATTATGGCATTCATGAGAGTGCTGGACTAGACAGTACAAAAATTGCTTTATCTGGGACAGCACGGCTTTTACAGTGAAGGCTACAAATAAACAGCCAGACCCCTTAAAGCCTGTCCTGAGCTGGCAACACAGGTTGCCCATATGCCACTTACTTCTAGCCAAGAGAATAAAGATGTCTTCTAAATAACTGGATGAGATTATGAAGTTGACAGATGTTAATCCTCCCTCTCAGCTTGGTCTCGAATCACTCTCTGAAATTAGATAACAAAACTGAGATGTGGGAGTAGGACTGAAGCAGTAATAAAGCTGCAGGCAACCGTGGTGTCAAAGATTTCAGACCTTGTCAAAGCCAAGAAGAAAATCTGTTCAAAAGCAGACACATTACAAAATACTTGACTCCAGTAATACTCTGAGGCCGTGGCTACATGCATTCCCATGGGATATCCAACTTCAGCATAGCATTTAGCTGCTTAAACAAGGTGTCCTATAGGGTACAAATCCATCCTAAACATAATCTCTTTCATAATTCCTGGCATAAAGAAGAGCTATTTTCATGTGACCATTAGGCAGTATAAAATATTGGGTAAAATGCTAAGCAGAAAGCAAAGCTAATTTGTACCTTCAAGTGCTAGAAATGCTGGAGTTATCTCAGTCTCACATACGGGCTTGAGGGACATTCCTCTTGAAAATACTGTATTGTTTTGTATGTTTTTATTTCATAGACATAGCCAAAATATTTTATTATGTGAATAACATTTTGTTTTGAAACTAGGAATGTCAGCCTGCACCTTCCAAAATATTTTTCTCCTTATGTAAGTAAAATACAAAAAAGGTAATTTTGATATGTAAACATTGAAGAGCTATGTAATGTGCAAGAGATTGTATGTTTTTGGTGTGGGATATAGTAATGAAAATAGAAATAGAAACCATAAATGTCTATTATTGAGATAATCTTTCTTATATAGTAATTTTTGTTTATCCTCCTTGAATGAAAGAAAAACCTGGATATCCTCTGCAATTTAAAATATGCTTTATTATTACTATGACACAGATGAATAGATATAAAGAAATTTATGCTTCTGAAATGTTGAAAAAGCAGAATAATTTCCTTAGGAATTTTACTAATCAAATTATTTTTGGTTTTCTTCTTAAACGATGGTTTTTTTAATTGAAATTTTGATTTGGTTCCCAACTTTTGACATCTTGATAGGCTTTCCAGGGGTGTTTTTTGGGTTTTTTAACCCCCTTGTTATTTATGCAATTTTACTTAAGGTATTCCCTTTTTTATGTTTTGGTGAAAACTTCTCTAGAATTTTGCCTTCTATAATTTTGCTTATCAATTGCATCATTGAAATGTCTAGTTTTCAAAGCTTCATAAGTTTACTGAACATAATGTGCAAGTCATACTAAAAGATCTTTCAGTGAACATGGAATTATCTGAGAAGGCTGCACATGTTAAGCAGAGGGGAGAGGTGAAAAAACAAGCATTCCAGAAAATGTGTACACAAATAGTAACAGATGTATAGCAAAGAAAAACATGCTGATTATTACTAAAAGAGACTGTAACATGTCTTTTGTAGTCTTGAGACATTCCTTGCCTTTCTCGCTTTGACTTTGGAAAGATTTATAGTCACTTTCTGGCAAAGATGATCTTAAGCAACAGGTTCGTCCAGGACTCAGTATGATACCACTTTTTTTGTGGTAAGAATGGAGTTCCTTGATTATATTGTTGAATCCAGATGCTGACTTTTTTTTCTTTCCTTTTCAGACAAAAAAATGCT
Source organism: Pachycephala philippinensis (assembly GCA_013397055.1). Lineage (NCBI taxonomy): Eukaryota > Metazoa > Chordata > Aves > Passeriformes > Pachycephala > Pachycephala philippinensis. Next base: position 10,592 of record VWZT01005188.1, on the reverse strand, counting down.
CTTAATACTTCTATCATATTCTTCATTTCGTGCAAAAGCAACAAAATGTCGTATTTCTGCATTTTTTTACATAAGGAAAAATGACCATTTATGGAAATAATACTGTAAAAGGTAACATGCTCTTTCCAGTCTTATTACAGTGCTATACAGATGCCCTTATTCAAGGCAGGTAGCAGTGGTGGTGTCTTTGGTTCCACTATACACAAAAAGTGGTTATCTGGTAGCATCTGAACATTTGGGGTTTTTCTAAAACCCAGGCAGGAATACAAATTCCATTGATATTTTATTTCTGAATCTGAGCAGAATATTATAAAAGGCTTGCAGACTGATTCAAGACTTCAGATCTTGAACTTAGTGATGTTTCTAATAAAGTGACCTAATTCTTCGTATATCATATGAAAAACCTCCCTTATTGAGTGGCCTAAAAAGACAAGGTTAAAGCGTGTATAAGCTTTCTGATTAGAATAAAACAGGTTTAAAGTTTATATTTTCTGTAACTAGAAACTTTCTGCACAAAGTTGTACTCTACCTGGGTAGAAATGTAGGGATATACTTTTTATGTACTCAGACTAGAATTTCTCTCATTTCAGAACAAAAAAGTGCTCATATGATTTTTACAGAAAAAGGAGCTACAAAAAAGGTAACATTTCTACAACAATAAACCTTTCTTATTTCCTGTTCTATTCACACTAATTGGTTCTCTCTTAGCCAGTTCTGGCATTTTTGCAACCAAGAAAAAAAGAAGGACAACAAAATTTACTTCCTGAAATTGTGCAGGTAACTCTTCAAATGTGCCTCTCAGGCTGGAATTTGCTTCAAAGGCATGTAATTAATTATCACAAAATAACTGTTGGGATAGAAATGATGTTTTAAAAATTTTTCACTTCTACCACAATCTCTGTGTTGCTAGAAAACAAAATACGGATTAACTTCAAATCAATATACAGAAAATGCCCTGTGAAAAATATCTTTTGCAGCTGGATGTATTAGAAAAATGGGAAAAAGTAATTTCTATACTTAAATATCCCTTTTCTCCTTACTGATATAGTTAATAGACTTTCAGAACTGCTTAGTTTTTAATTTATATTAATTAAATTTCTTCTTCCCTGACTTATACCTTCAATCTGCTTACACCTATTGAGAATGATTGGATGTTATATTCTGTCTTGTTTCTGTGAAGTACTTCTAAATAACCTCGCAGCTACCCCTTTTATATTACTTCTTGTTCTTCTATGGTACAGTGTTGAAAATAAGTAAGTAAAATTTCTACAGTACGTAGACTGAAGTCTTCACTGGTGCCTGATCTTTTTGCAAGATGAATAGCAATTTATTTTCATAGCCTATGACTTATCTGTGATACTGGTGCAAAGCTATCCAGCTGTCAGCATCACTTCTGGTAGTACAATAAAGGCTATAATTGAAGAACGCTCTTTAAATAATGTAAGAGTTGCAGTGAAAATCTGAAATGAAGAAGAAGGGGAAGGAAATTAGGGCGTTTGTTTGTTTGGAGGAGAGAGCTTGTTTGGTTTGGGGACTTTTTTGATGGTTTGTTTTGCTTTGTTTTGTTTTGGGTAGTTTTCTTTTTTAAATTAATTCCTGGGGAAAACAAATCTAAAACATTGGATTTTTGTTGGCTAAGTCTGATGAATTCCTTTTGTCAGGGTTATTTGAAACTAGCTCAAACATCAGGCATAAACTTCCTGCTGCATTATCTTAAATAATGCTGAATTAGCTAACATTCACATGCTGTAGCAGACTGAAAATGGAGAGATGATTAAAGTTCAGCTTCTGCTCCTTGAACTATTTGCCCCCAAACCAGAATTTACACTTACACAGCAGGAAATATGCATCAACAATAAAGAAAGAGTTTATAGTTAAAAAAAAAAAAAAAAAAAGCTTTTCATGCAGAGAAGAATAATATAGATAATATTGTTGGGTTTTTTGTGGTTTTGTGTTTTGTTTTGGTTTGGTTTTTTTCCCTAAAAAAAATAAAAATCGTTTTCCTTAGAAAAGAGGAATTTCCAATATTCATATTAAGTGCCATTCAGCACTGCTAAGATGAAGAGTTCTGGAAACTATGCCAAAGCTTTTCAGCTGTCTCAAAACATAGCAAAGTTCCCAAATGGGAGCAGATTTATGAAGTATCTGTATCAATAATCTTTAAAATTCTTCCTTCTTTTAGAGATTTAATGCATGTTAAATTGTATGAGAAGTCAATAGGAGCTGGTGCAGACCTGTGTGCCTTTTAAAGTATTTTCAAATATCTTTTATCAGCAAAACCTTGTTTGTATGTTATGCATACATTGCATAATTTATAAACTCTTGCCTTTAAAACTTTAAAAATTTTAATGAGACAAAGTTTTTCTTGAAATTGCTTTATGTACCTGCCTTGAAGCAATTTTGCCATGAAGTTATTACATGTACTAACATAAAAAGACAAACCATTTATTGGTAAATGAATCCCTTAACACATAAAGGAATATCCCTCTTTTTTCCTATTTTTTTCCCTCCTCCATTTCAAGCTATTTACAATCTACTTTGTTTAATTAACCTCAATTGTTACAATTCTTCAAAAATAGCATGATTGAAAATGAATAGTAAGGCAGGAGACTTAACACGGCTTTTACCATAATGAGTGCTCTATATTATATTCTTAGTGGGCTTTTAGGAAGGGAATGGTAGAGCTATCTTCAAGTCTGAGAAACAACCTTTCCTGTGAATAAATATAATTTGGGGGGACAGAGTTGCTCTGCAAAGCAAAATTACTTCTTAAGCTTCTGCCACCACCTGGAGAAGTAAAGAGATGTTTTTTTCCTTTAATTGTCAACTTTATTTGGGCTTCCAGAAGCCTTGCCTCTCCTGGGCTTCCTTAGCTACTGCTGTATGCTTTTTTTTAATACGATATTGGTAGTTACTAACTAGCACCTCAAGATAAAAAGAAAGAGCATGTGTTAATTAACTGAGCACCTCATAAGATCCAGGCTGGGGGGAAAGGAGAGCTCTCCTGTTATTAGCTTGGATTTTCTTTATCTTATTTGCAGGTCAAAATGTGTTTTAGTAAAGTATAAAGGCTCTATTATCAATCATAAACATTCACTTTGTAATTTTCATGATGCATTAAACCAAATATTCAGTAACAAAAATATTTAAGTATTGTTGAAATATGCTTAGAATCCTTTGTGGATGTATAACAAAGTTAGCAATTTTGAGAAATGCTAATGTGCAAAGTTTCATAAATGAAGCTTCATTTACCTCCAAATCTTATTCTTAGGATTGAATGGAAGAACAGATACAGAATATTGAAGGTCTGTTCCAAAACTTTCAGTCCAGTCTAATACAAGCAAGTGCTCACTTTTGTTGATTATTCTATGAAGGGACCATTTTACTGAATGAGTGCAGACTTGATGGTGGGGACAACAGAATAAGCACCTTGCTGCCAGGTGCTAAGGCAGAAACAAATAACTGAATCTAGGCATATTCAGGAGGTCTGCAGGGGGCAGGTTTTGACATAAACAACCTTTAACCACACACACTGCTAGGCAAACAGCTTGGTAATGAAAGAAGACCTTGTGCTATGGAGAAAGAAGGGTACTTTCTTTGGGATATATCATCAGCTGTAGAACTTCTGTCTGAACACCATTCAGGTCTAGTGATTGGTAATTAATCTTATCAGTTTCTCCTGCTCTACTGATACTGCTGAGAAATAATGATTCTGAATATTTATTTTTTTGTTACACAGATGACTGTTTAATAGCCCCTGATCAGCATGTTTTCCCATGAATTTTAACTAGGTACTGTTTGAATACATTTATATTTTTGGTGACTGTAGCGTTCTTTGCCAAAGACAATTTAGTTACCTCCTTTTTTTTGTACAGAATGTCTCTGCAATAATTCTCTTGCTGTGTTGCCCTGGACAATCTGCTTGACACCTGAAAAAATTAACTGCTTTAGCTGATCCTCTAATTTTCTGTTAAAATACCCTTAATTTTGATGTAGTTCACACATTTACTTGGAATCATTACTAGATGGACATTTTTGCTTTGGCAAAAATATTGAATTTGAATAATGTACAGTCACTCTTAGGTTTTTCATTAGCATATCTTCATGCAGGGTTTAAGCAAGAAATGTTTTGTCGCTTCTGAATTCTCTTATTAGCTGCTCCTAACATACAAGTTCAGGATGCCTCAAGTGTTAGTCTCTGCATTATTTTCTTTCCTAACACTGTTTGCTGGTTTTGGTTGGGGTAGATTTAATTTTCTTCCCAGTGGCTGCTATGGGGCTGTGTTTTGGATTTGTGCTGCACACAGGGTTGATAACACAGAGATGTTTTTGTTATTGCTGAGCAGGGCTCACACAGAGCCAAGGCCTTTTCCACTTTTCGTGCTGCCACACTGGTGCCGAAGCTGGGCTTGCCTGGGAGGGTGGGAGGAGACACAGCCCGGACAGGTGACCCCAACTGACCACAGGGATATTCCAGACCATGGGACACCATGCTCAGTATATGAAGCAGGGGGAAGGAGGAAGCAGGGGAAATTTGGAGTGATGGCGTTTGTCTTCCCATGTCACCATTGGGCATGATGAGGCCCTGCTCTCCTGGAGATGGCTGAACACCTGTCTGCCCAGGGGAAGCAGTGAATTAATGCCTTGTTATTCTTTTATTCTGTGCATGGCTTTTGCTTTCCCTATTAAACTGTCTTTATCTCAAGCCATGACTTTTCTTGCTTTTACCCTTCCCATTTTCTCCCCAGTCCTGCTGGTGGGGGAGTGAGTGAGTGGCCACCTGGGCTGAAACCACAACAAACACTTGCCTCTAAAATACATGTACCTTGGATTTCACTGGATGCACACCTAATTTCAGTCTAATTACTTCTTCCTCCATCATATAATTAAGTTAATTTTGTGATTTGATTACATCAAGTGCCAGAGAGGTGGTCACCCCAAAACAAAAACAACAGAATTTTTCTGAGCACCCAGCCTACTAAAAAAAGCCCCTCAGTTTTTCGTGGTAAAATGGTGGTAAAGCCCATTTTACAGGCTAATTTGTGCTCCCTTTCCTTCTCCTTGCTTTCCGGCAATGCCTGTGGCAGGCAGTGAGGTGCCATCCGGCCGTGCACCAGCAGGTGTCTCCCCTACACGCGCCCTGCGATTCCATGGTCCGGGATGCACGTACACATCCATGTCCGTAGGGATTGTGCTGTGTGGAGAGCAGAAGGGGCACATGGACCGTGCGCTTCGTTTCTGTAAGGCTAGAAATACAGAGAAATAAAAGGTAATTTCATACAATTCAAGTTTTCCTGAGTCCTTTCAAAACACTCCATGCCATAGTAGAAATTTTAGGGAAATAAGGTGTTAGTCTTACCCACCCACCCTCCCCCCCCCTCCCCAGAGCATATTCATAGCTTTTTGCTGAGTATGTACTGCACTAGTTATGCCCCAGAAAAAGCCTCAACCAGCACGGCTGAGATAGCTTTTAGTAGTAAATATTCTGTAGTATTTCTCAACGTAGTTCTAACTATTGAATTAGTTAGTAATGTGACAGACCAGAATGGGGCTTTCACGTTTCTATAAAACTTATTTTTTTATTTAATGAATCTATTCTATCGAATATGTTTGACAGCAGCAATACTCATTAGAATGGCAAACTAGCTACAAAAAGGAATGGGGTTTTAATTAAAAGTAATTTATTAATAACAACTCTGTTTTATCTTGTTTCCAAATTATTGTTAAAACATAAACCCCAACTCATTTGCAAAGTTATACAATAAATAATTTAAAGATTCACTGGCTTTAAAGCTTTTGTAGGTCCACTTCTGACTAAAATTTCACCCATCACTACCCTCAGAGCTCTGTCTTGAGTTTTGTATATGAAATACACCTGGATTTCTGAAAACCCAGGAGAGCAAATGATTATGCTTTCTGAGATCCTGGAAACAGGGAGAATTTGGCTGGCTACAAAGGCCATGGGAAGAAGTGCCCACGCAGAGAGTGTTGCTAGCAAAATCTGAAGGAATAACATCTGCATACAACCCCAAAGAGCAGGGGGAAGCATGTAACTTGAGCAGGCTTGGAAACTGTAAACTGAGAAAGGATTTGATTAGCATGGGAGGAAATATGGGACAAAAATATGGGAAGGAAGTGCTGAAGAGTGAGGGGAGCTTTATGAGCTCACAAGAGGGCTGGTGAGAAGGAAGTCTGAGGTGGGAAAATTTGTGTGGGAAGGCACTGGAATGAGGATGAGAAAAAGGGCATAACAGATGACAGGTCGGACAGGAAATGCTGGGGTGTTTAAGACCCAGTTCCATAGAACAAGGAGAGGATTGGGATTTGGGGCACAAATGGTATGAGACCAAGAGATGGATTTGTATCTTCACTACCTCAGTGCCTTCTTTTTTTAATATTAGAATTTAAGTAATTATTTTAGCTTTATATAACGTCTCTGTATAAAACGCTTCAGAGTCTGCAATGGGGTAGATGGTAGTAAGTTCATACAGGCAAAGCTATGAGATATTGTACCTGGATAACTTAATTTGAAGTGTGGATTATGATATCCAACCTCCATTGTAAACCGCAGAGACACATTCACCATCAGCACGATCTTGTTATAACAGCTTATAAAAAAACCACAATCCTTGAAGCACCTGATATATTTACTTTGTTTCAGATTGGCAATAATGGAGAACTCTCAGTATTTTGTGGCTTCTTTTAAAAGTGAAGAGAGTGCATTCTAATCATACCCAACAAAGCACGACAGCTGAAAGTAACAACAAATATTGCAAGTTTGTTGAAGAGTGCAGCTTCAGAAGAAGAAAATCTCTGTTAAATTCAAATTGGAGCACTATTTCGGTTCAAAAAATGCTTCCATGCAAACCCAAGAATATTTCTATTTTGACAGCTAAAGTATTTTTTTTCCTCAGAGTGATCCTTTCAATTTTTAGCTGCACTATTTTTTAAAAATATAACTTCTTCTAAAACAGTTATTAAACACTTCAAGATAAAGAAATTATTTTGGGTCAGAAAGCTTCCCACCACCCTTCAAAAAGGCTTGTGATTTTTTTCTGGCTCCTGAACTAAAAATACCAGTACTTGCAAATATATAGAAAGAGAACACAGTTGGTAGCAAACCCATATGCTCTGGGAATAGTTTAATGCATCTCTCCATCTTCCGCCCCTGCCCACCAGTCTTCTCATCCTTATATCAACACCAAAACAAAGCAAAAACAAACAAGCTGTTACAAGTTCTGAAATTATTTAAGATCCCCATGTCTGCTCTAAAAATAACTTGTATATCTGATTGCAGAGATAGTAAGTGACTTCTAACAAACCATAGTGAAGATCTGTGAGGACACAGCAGGAACGGGACAGCAAGGAATGGAGCAAGGCCCTTCACAGCATCCAGGAAGGGAAGGAGATGGAGACAGAGAGAAAATATATTTTCTGCCTGAGAGACTCACACAGGAGAAAAGCTAGGCATAGAACAGGTCCAGAGATCCTCTAAGAGGCAGGGCTAGATATCATAGGCTGAGCTTAAATAGGGCTCTTTGGCTCATAAGCTGAGCATCCCAGGTGAGGCCAGTCAGGGACAGTAAATCCCATTAGCACCCTCAGGGGTCTTCCATTATTCTGCAACAGATGAATTTTGATTAATCATATGTTTTTTTAAGAAGCTCAGAGCACATGACTATTATGTGTGTTAAATAAGAGTGAAAGAGGTTAATGTCTCTTACTTAAAATTTGTGACATACTAAAGGTATGCCTAAGTCATATGTCAAAAGGCAAATCTAGTGATTTTTTATTTAATTGGATTTGGGACTGAACCCTCAGCTAGGCTGTCAAGTGCAAGATACTAAAATGCATTGGAGCCTTTTGGAGTAAACAGATAATTTGAAAATTCCATAAGGGTATATTAAAAGAGTGTAATGGTTAGCCATTTTTAAAGTTAGTCTGGCCACTCTGTGCATGCATAGGACTGGATTAGTGAAGCTTTGTTTTAAGTGTCTGCAAATAAAGGGATACCACAAAGCAAATATAAAATGCCTAAGTACCATATATCCTTTAGGAGTTAGCATTATAAATGGTTTTGAAACACTTAACCAGCAACCTCCCTGAATCCCTCAAGAGCTAAATATCACTAAAAATTGGCCAGAAGTGTATCAAATGTAATGATCAGAGGTTACTTTGAAATATAGACTTATTTTCTTTAGACATTTCTGTCCCTTTCTATCTTTACTTAAATGCAAGATGATTTTCAAAGTATTGCCAATAAGGAAATATTCACTGTTCTAAACATTAAGAACCTTCCTGGAAACTTGTCAAAGAACCCTCACAAAAGTGTTGCTTTTTTCTTTTACTTCACATGAGTGCAGTTTCAAGTCTCAGATTAAGCTCATAAACTATATTCTTATATTACTTCTCTATAGTTGCCAGCATTCAAAGCCAAAAGAAGCAGGGAAGATACTTCTTTGTTTTTCTGTTTTACTTTATGGAAGGGTTTTTTTTTTTTTGGTCCTGTCTTTTCTGTTTGCTTCTTTTCCAGTCCAAATCTCTTGACTGGGTTGAATACATGATCCAAATAACAGCTTATTTACCATGCTGTTTGGTGATGGATGCTTGGTGATTGCCTCCTATTCTTTTCTGACTGTAAAACTGAATTAGATTCTACACCGTGCAAATGTACACAATGCACATTGTAATGGCAGCTGGTGGAGAGCTGCTATAGCCAATTCTGGGTCTTTTTCCAGTTACAACTTCTGTTTCTTGTCTTCTGTGTGCAGTTTTCTGCCACCCCTCCTCCCAACCAGCACCTTAAAGAAAATGTGAAAAGTATCAGGCGAGGGCACCAGCTGGTCCTATTTTCTGTCCACCGATATTCAGAGTCTCTGATTGGAGTCATGGTCCCCTAAAAGCCCTATTTACACAGGAGAAAAAAAAATCACTTTACTTTTTTCATCACAAAATATTACACAGTTTAGAAAATAGGCTCATGTAGTTCCTGTTCAAAAGGTGGTCCTTCTTAAAATAATAAAATGTCAGATTCTTCAAAACATTAATGCATACATGTACAGAAACACTATAAGCATGTAGCAGCATGACATTGGTAAATTTTCCACATAACAGTATTTTCTTGGAAGGAATGAGCTGCTGTCTATTTTTAACTAAAAGAGGTTTAAACTTAGAAGTACTGTTATTATTGGTTTCAAACACCAAAGGTGTTCTTAATAGTTATGGAAATTTGTTGCACAGTAAGGAACTACAAGACTAGCAGTCCTGTGAAATTTGTGCATGGAACGTAAAGGAATACAAAAAACATAACTGCAATCCATCCTCTTTTTGTTTCATTTTTTTTAGATGTCTCTGCTTTCTTTGTGGATTGCTGTTTGGTGGGTTTTTTAAGGATCAAGGTTCCTTTGTCTCTAAGCAAAGGGACAAGGGTTTTAGTTTTAGACCTTGGATTGTTTTCTCATTTCGATTAAGAGGTAGTGATCTGAGCTGATCCCTGCAGGTTCCATTTTTGGATTTCCCAGTGTAATACCACCCCATGTAAACCTACTGTTGGTCAATATATGACAGTACATACCTTGAGGTGGCTACATAAGTCACGGGCCAAAGGCATTCTGCAAACTGCTGCAAGGTGACTAACCATGATTGATTTACTGTTCAATGGTGTAACTGTTAAATAGATTCTCTCTTTTTAGCAGCCAGTTTCTTACAGTTATTGAGACAGCAGCTGAACTGCTTTTCCCATTCTCCTTGGTGAATTATCACCTTATTTAAACTGCAAAAAATGGTATGTATTTCTGAAATTCTGTGATAAGTCATGTCTACTTCACTGCAAGTCTAAGGATAGGTTTTACTTTCCATATTCATCATTAGTGTAAAGAAGTGCTTCAAGAACACTTTTTAATGCGTAAGGTTTTTAAACCTTAGTTCATTTGTGTTTCCCTCTGTAACAGCTTTTTTTCTGCCTATGCACTTTCTCATACACTATAGAATATAGAAATTTTACCTGTATCCCCATTCTGACTAACCTCTCTTGGTGGCCTTTTTAATTTTCAGGGATGTATATTTACAGTTTGTAGTTGGGTGTCTTCGGGTATCTTTATGATGCTGTATTCCCTATCGCCTGCTCTATGCCAGACAGGAGTTCTGTGTCTTTAAACCAGATCCGAGGTGGGGGGAGGGGGGAAAGTGGTGGAATTCCTTCAGTGGTTGTGTTCAAAAACACAGATAACTTGCTTGCTCTCCCCACAGCTCTCGGCTTTGCAGCAGGGAAGACAGAGGGGAGGGGGAGGGGAAGGCAGCCTGGAGGGGCCCTGCCTCTAGTCAGGCAGAGGCCAGGGAAAACTGCGTCTTTTGGACTGTGTGGATTCATTGGCCTGGCACATCAGAACCACAAAAATATGATGCCTTGGTTGACACTGGTGCGCAGTGCACACTAATTCCATCACACCGTGTGGCGGAAGAACCTGTTTCTATTGCTGGTGTGACAGGTGGATCACAGGATTTGATCCTGGTGGAAGCTGAGGTGAGCCTGACTGGAAATGAGTGGAGAAACATCTCATTGTGACTGAACCAGAGGCCCCGTGCATTTTGGG
>VWZT01005187.1:100666-113944 GCA_013397055.1 Pachycephala philippinensis | reverse complement strand
TGGCGGGGCAGCGGGGTGGCAGCGGCCCGGGCAGCCGCCGCGGGTGGCCGTGCCGGTGACGGTGACAGTGACGGTGGCGGCGGGGGCAGGTCTGGTTCCAGAACCGACGGACCANTTTCGGAGATGTACAGATCTATTTTTCTAGACTCTACGCGCCCGGGAGGAGGAGGAGACGCCGGAGGGGGAGCAGAGAGGACTGCGGGCAGCGAGCCCCGGCGGGCGCGTCCGGTCCCCGGCGCCGCGTGTTGTTGTAGGGTGGCGGGCGGAGGGGAGCAGCGGGGGCTGCCCCGACCTCCGGCCCCGCTCCCGGCCGTGCGGCGGCCGCGTCTTGCCGGCTCTTTGTAAATAAACCGTGAGTCACCGCGACCATAGGCGTTCCTTACTGTGAATATTTAAAATGTAAAATACCTTCTTTTTTTTGTACAGCGGGGGCCGGGGGCGCAGCCGCCCCGCCCGCCCCGCACTCCCCGGCACCGGGGGCATCGCAGGAGCTCCCGAGACGGCGGCAGCGGGGCCGCCGAGCAAAGAGCCGCCGTGGCCGGCACCGGGCCCTCCCTCGGGCCGGAACTTCAGCAGCCCCGCGTGCTATTTATTAGTATTTTTGAAACACTTTCTGTTGCGGTCGTCGTGCAGGGGAGGGGGGAGGAGGGCGGAGGGTGAAGGGACAGATTTTGCTTTCATCTACACCGTTTCCAATCAACCGCGTGTTGAAAAAGTAGCTGGTGGGAATTGTCACAACCACTGTCAGTCAAAATATAAAATTCATTTAGTTGCTGTATTTGAATTTAAAGTGTGTTTTCTTTTGTATCATACGGAATACTAGAGAATGTAAATTGTTTTCTTTTTTTTTTTAAGCTAATAACGATGATATATCGTGATATAGCATCTTAACATTTATTAATTTATATTAAAAATAATTCGGTTTGTAAAGAGAAGAAAAGCCCTTTGCAAGACCAGTTAAATGTAATGCACTTTCTGTTAAAAAACAAAACAAAACAACAAAACGATAAATCAATTAAACCAGTTTAAAGACGTCTGCTGCCTTCACTAAAGGGTACAGATAATCTCATCTCATCAGAGATTAAATAATGAAACCACGGTACAGGGGGAGGAAAAAAAAGAAGAGACAATTTTCATGGACTTTTGTTGATTCTTAGTAGTAGGGTTTTTTGTTGTTGTTTGGTTTGTTGGAAGATTTTTGTTGTTTGGGCGGTTTTGTTGTTGTTGGTTTTTTTTTTGTTTTTTTNACTCTTTTCTTTTTTTTTCTTTTTTCTTTTTTTTTTTTTTTAAGACTGGAAGTTGACCACTTTGCTGTGGGAGTTCAAGAAAGATACAAATAAAATAAGCCGCTGGTTGTTCGGGGCCGTGAACGGGCAGGCAGTTTCCACCCGACCACTGGAGCGGTTCGGCTCAGCCTAAATTAGGCTGTTTCAACTTTTTCAGAGGCGGGCGACGCAGGGTTTTATTAACGGCAGAGTGTTACCATTATTATGGGAAAGAAACCGCTTTCCAAGAAGAAAACAGTGAATAAAATAAGAGCCCGGCTCAGCGTCTAGAACAAATAGACCCAATACCAGAACAACTGGTTTAAATTGAAACTCATTATCTGACGCGATCATTTCCATATCTAAACAGTCCAGAAACAATCGCTGTTTTTTTTTCTTCCCAAGGACCAGCAGACCAAACAGAATCGCTGACATGAGAGCGAAAAAGAGCCAGTTATGCTGGAGGGAAAAAAAAATAATTCTATTTGGGAATAATTTTCTAAACAGAAAAAAAAAAGAAAGAAAGAAAAAAAGAAAAAAAGTAGAGCAGGGTTTTATTCCTCTTTCGGCTTAGACAATGTCGGGGCCGGGAGGAGGGAACGAGCCCGGCGCTCGGCGGCTGCCTCGGCAAGGCTGCCCCGGCTCTCCCGGACCGGCGTGCCGGGGGCTGTCCATCGTCCACCGACACTCCCACCCCCACCCCCATCTTTCCCGACTCGTTGTAAAGGCAGGAAAGGAAAGGCCGGTCGTTTTCCAGAGTGCTGGCTCGGCCCTTCCAGCCCTCTCCGTTACGATTTCCCCGCGGGTTTTGCGGGGTGGCGGGAGAGAAATCAAAATACCGCGGGGTCCGGATCACCGGGGTGGGGACCCGCCGGAGCCCGGCTGGGGGTCTCGGCCGGGAGGGGAGCGCCCGGACGCCCGCAGCCCCTTCCTCCGGCGGCCACTCCGCCAGCCCCGCTCCCCCGCAGCCCGGCCCCGGCCCGCGCCCTCCCGTGTGCCCCCGGGCTGCCGCGAGTGCCGCCCGCCCCGGCCGTCCCCGACCCCTTTTCCAGTTCACTGCAGCACCGACTGAGGCTTTCCAGTTAATTTACTTCTGCACAGAGACCCAGCTGGCCACCAGTCGCAGTTGGCACCGTCAAAGTGGAATCGCAGGGAAAAGAGCCCAGCGCTGCCCGCTTGGTTAGGCTAGTTTTGTCTGGGGCGCTGGAAGAAAGAGCAGGGGATTCACACGAGCTCACGATCCCCCTTTTCGGGGCATATTTTGGAAGCCAAAGCAGGCTGGGCTCCCTCTCCTCCAGGAAAGGACTTTTTAGGAAGAGATTCAATAGCTAATCTCGGGATCGCTGCCACGGACAGCGCGGTGAACAATTAGAAGACAAATGTCAGCGGGCTTCACGGGGCGTGAGGTTCCCCCCGTGCGCGGGGGCCCGGCTGAGACCAGCCGCGGTTTCGGCTCAGTCCTTCATGCAGGCAGGAATTTGTGGCGGAACTGTGTAAACTCCGGGATAACGGTATTTAAAAAGTGCTGCACAACCATGTCCGTAGGGAAGGGGGCCGGCGGAGCCGCTCCCCGGCAGCCGCCCCGCGCTCGGGCCCGGGCCGAACCCCTGCGGGGAGTGAGCGGCCGCGCACACGCGTGGGGAGCGGCGGGCGCCGGCTGCGGGGCCGCGGAGCTGGGCGGGCGGTCCCTGCCTAAGTGGTGAGAGACCACCGCAGGCCGGTCCCGACAGCTGCCTTCGCACACAGCTTTTGGCTTTCCCTTCTTTCTGTCACAGAGCTCTCGGTTTTAAACCTCACTCCCTTCTGCGTGCGTGTGCGGGATTTCCCGGCTCAGGGGAAATAAAGGCGGCTGTTTCTGGGTTTACTCTGCCTCCGTCCCTGCCATGTGCCTTCTCTGGCGTGCAGAAGATACCGCGGGCGAAGTTCCTGGCTGTGCAACCCCAGGGTGCCCAAAGCATCCTCCCTACTTTTCCAACGCCTCTGCTTTGTCGAGGTACTTAGCAAAGGGAACCCCCTGCGGTCCCTCTCCAGCCCCAGCGAGCATCACCGTGGGCAGAGGAAAAACTTTTTCTTTCCCGCAGAAGCGCCCCAGGCGCAGCACCCACTCGGCGCCCTGCAATAGCCGTGGGCACCGCGGGGCTGCGGAGAGGGATGAAGGGAGGGAGGCAGGGGAGTTACGGGAAGCAGAAGAGGGGCCGGAGGTCACCCCGCCGCCCGTACCCCGCTCCCGGCCGGCAGCTGCTGCCTGTGGGACGCATGCATATGGATGCGGGACATATGGACGCGGGTAGGATCTGCACCGCCGTGCCACAGGGGGGACACAGGTTACAGGGGGAAGCCCGCGGCCGGCGGGCGGGCGGGAGTGGCCGCAGAGAGCGGGGGAAGGAAGAGCTCTCCTCCCGCGGGGTAATGAAGGGATCTCTCTACTCGTGGCGTGTGCTCTGGGGGGAAGCCCACTCCGTAGGCCACTGTCACCCGGCCCCTGACAAGGCCCTACACCAGCGCTGTCACAGCCCCGAGGCCTTTGGGCTCTCTCATTTCGACAGCAACTCCCACCCAGAGCCCCCGGCGCAGCCAGCAGGCAAGGCAATGCCTACACCCTGCCAGACCGAGCGCCACGCGGGGACAGGGCGACCATTTCAGCGAGCGATGACTTCTCCCGCCCTTTCCCTCACGCATGGTCTCCTGTTATGAGCTTCTGAAATCCCGTTATCGCTTATCGCTTCTCAGCGCTATTAATTTTTAACGCTTCCCATGTTACACACAAGCCGTGTTCCCTCCTTTCTCCCTCCGTTTGCCGCCGTAATGTTGTTCCGTGCAAGACTTCCGTTGTACCCCTGCCAGCCGCCCCGAGGCTTTGCTTTGGGCACCCTTTCCCCCCGGGACACGAGTCGTCCCGCAGGCCAGAGAACCCGGGGTTTAAAATGAGGGTGGTGGGCTTTCACCCCCGTCCCGGACCCTCCGAGTCCCTCCCCGTTTGGGGCCGCGGGGAGAGGCGCCGGCGCTTGCTGCGGGATCCACCGCTCAGAGCCGGCGTCGCTAGCCGCAAATTAAAAAGTAAGATGAACTGCTCCCTCCTAATTGCAGCTCCGCCTTTACCTTCTGCAGCGATAGGTATTTCCCAGATACACGTTTCTGGCGGTGTTTGCCAGCTGTCTCCAACAGCGGTTACAAGTCTCCGTGAGGGATGCAAAGCTCTCCTCCCGCGGAGGCGGCGCTGCCGCGGGGAGCAGCAGGAATCCCGCACCGCGCCCGCACCGCACTCGCCACGGGCCCGGCAGCGGCCCCGCGCCCCAGCGAACGTAGCTGATAAGAATAAAGTTATCGATACAAGGGCAAGAGCAGGCGGCAACCCGCCTCTCCGCATCCCCCGGGGGTTCAAGCCCTGCCCGGAGGCCCGGGGCTTGCGGGAGGCGCTCGGCGGGGCTGGTCGGTACCCACGCTGCCTTCCGGGGCCGGCGGGCTGCGGGGAGCGCTTGGCACCGGCCCCGCGGCAATAACCCGCTTCCGCACACCCAAGTGCATCCCTATAATAACGTCCTCGATCATTTATTAAAAGTCGTGTCAAGCGAGCCCATATAATTCATCTTTATGCAAATACATCAATGTCAAGCCATTAGTGTATTGCTCGGGTTTTTTATTAAAGTGCATTCTTTTTAATTCAGCTCAGTAAAATACGAGCCCTATTGCTCAAGAATTATAGCAACTATTAGAGTAACATATGGGCAACATGCACTCAGAAAATAAAAATCAACAGATAAAGTGGCAGGGTCACAACGGGGAGCAAACACTTAACAAAATGGCAGCGGGGTAATAGATTTTCCGCCCGCGCCCCCGGCTCTGGGGTGTCAGGAGGAGCCCGCCGGCGCGATCGTGGGCCGGCCCTGCCCAGAGCCCGCGGCCATCCCCGCCCGGCCCCGGCTCCAGCCCCTTCCTCGATTCCTTCCTGGCCGCGGCTGCGGGAGCGCAGCCCTGCCCCACCGACACACACCTCCGCGCCGCCCCCCTCCGCATCCCCCCAAGTCTATCCCGGATTTAATGAGAGAGTTGCCCACATCCTCATCACCCCAGCATGGTAATTGAGCAGATCTATTAACTTGTTACACTAGATTTGTTTAAAGAGACTATTACACAGTCATTTAATCAATTTGTTACACTGGAGGTCCTGACTTATGAGACACTTGCCGTATGATTCCTTAATGACTGAATTAATTTGTTTTAATAAAACCAACATTGTGTACAAGCACATTTCGAGAAATGTAATTTTGGAGACGGAACAGTCCAATGCTTCATCTGATTAAGTCTTTTCTATGGTTTATCAAAGTCGGGACTTGCCGTCATAAACTGCATGTATGGGGTATTTTTCTTTTTTATAGCGTCATTAATTTAATATGGATCATTAGTTCTTTATACACATGCATGTTCTGACAAATGTACCCAATGAATAATGCACCTAATGTGTTTGGGCTCAAATGCATCACGCCATAAACAGAAACTGCCGCAATACAAATAATAAACAATAACAACAACAATTAATACCGCAGCCGCCCCGTTCCCTCCCGTCCGGCTGCGCTCCGGGCCGGTGTCGGGCCGGAGGAGCCGGGGCGCTCCCCACTCCCCCCCATCACACCGGGCTCACGGCGGCGAGAGAGCCGATAGATTTACGGTGAGTTAAGGTTATCCCGAGAGCAGATGTAGGACAAGAAAATCGGTTTTGCTCCTGATGGAAACTGACGTGTGTGGAATAAGTGTAAATAAACACGAGGGTCCCCAAGAAAAGGAACTTGATGGTATCGATTATGTAAAATAATCGCCGCATTACAAATGTTAATGTACTATGGTAATATACTGCAAACAGCCGGCGTGCGAGGGCCGGCGCTGCGCACGGGAAGGAAGGAGCAGCCTCGGGAATGCTCCGGGAACCGGGACGGCCGCAGCAATACCGACAGCGTTACCGACAGTAGTGTCGCTGTGGCGGTGACGGGAGCGATGCCCCACGCGGGGCACCACGGGCGCGGTGTGTCCCCACGCCCAGCCGGGACCCCCGCCGGGCCGCGGCATCGCCACACGCGGGGCCGTGCACGACGTCAAGAGCCAAAACGACTTCTGTACAGAACGTCCCAGAGCCTTAATATCCGTCAGAGGAGGCCCCTGAACAGATTCTTCTCATCTAAATCCTTACATGCTGCCTTTGAAATTCTTCGCCCCGACAGTGTGGTTTGTTTTTGATTTTTTAAAGTAATTTCCACCAGTGACCTTGTGGTCCAGGAAGTCAGCTGGGCACCTACTTCTTCGTAGACACTGGGCATCTCCTTGATTTTAAACATGAGCATGTATTTCTCGGACCCCAGCGGAACATAAACCTCAGCCCAAAACGTGACACTGCCGCTACACCTGGCACCTCCTGCCCCGGATAAGCAGCCACCGGCCTCCCACCTTCCTCTGCGAACAGCTGAGAGCCTCAGCTGCAGAGCCCACTGAGCAGCAGCATTTTCCACACTGTAATGATTTGCACATAGCAGAACTTAAAATTGAAAGCTGAAGAGGCTTACTGCTTGAGAAAATAAAACGAGATGGTGAGAACACATCTTCAGAGCCGTTTTCCATCCTCCTCACACGATTTCTCACAGAAAAACTGCCCTTTATCCTCAAAGCTACATCTTCTATCCCCTTTATAAACACGGGCAGCACACTCACCAGCAATGTGTGCAGGAGGTGTATTTAAGTAAATGGATACGACCTTTTGGCCATTTTAACAGATGCTGCTTCTGACCACCCCAAAAAGCTTGTTTAAAGTTAACAACATTAAGCATTGGAGGTCACAAGGCCAATTCAAGGTCATTTTAATTCTGGCTAAAGGTTAATTAGATCACTGCATTAAAGCAAAAATAGACTATACTCAACATTAATGAGGACAGACAGGTTTTTTTATATACCTCTTAACTGCTCCCTTTATGATAAGGATATAAGGTATGTATCAGAGAAGAAATCTTGCTGTCAGTTCCACAAATCAAGTTACAGGAGCTCCTCTAGCTTTACACTGGCAAGGCATAAATACAGCTCTTGGTTCGTTTGAATTCTTTTTTTGTTTGCGGGATTTGGCATCTGGGTTTCCCGCTACTCTTTCCCCTGTCCTCTCACAGAGTCCAGGGTTGCTTTGCCCTGCTCTGAGGAACATCAGCCTCAATGTCCAGACGTGCATGCTGGAGGTGTGATCGTTGAAGCCAGCAGAAGTCACGGACGGTGCGGCACTTTCCTGGAAATTATGTTGTCAACTCACAGAGACAACAAACCTCGTTTGGAAAACTTCACAGTACTGTGCTTACGAGTGCTGAACGAAATGGGAAGGTAGTTCCTGATCTGGCAAGTATTTCTGAGCTATCATAATACTTTGCACTCTGCATTTGGCAAATCCAGGTTTTTTTTTGGGAAAGGTTTATTTTACAAAAAAAAAATCCAGATAGAAGAGACCATGGAAATGAGAGAACTTGGTTCAAACCTCATCATCCTTTCTGAGGGAAAGCAAGGACCTCTACCTGTGTCTCCTTCCTCCCATGCAATCCCCTGCTGCTGGGCTGCAGGATACTCTGGTGTGGACTTCTCTCTGGATGGAGCTGTTCAGCTTTGAGTCAGCAACTACATCAGAGCTGAGCAGAGAGGCCAGACATGCTTTCTTTTTAGGGAAATACCCTCATTGCTGGGCCTCTGGCTAATCAAGACTCTTATCCCTCATATCTTCCCAAACTGGATGTATAATTCCAATCTCCTTCAGAGAAACTTTCTACAGGAGAATTTAACCCCAATGGTGGTTTCTAGGGAAAAGATGTGGCTTTGCAGATACTTTTTCCAAGCAAAAACCCGCATTGCAATGAAAATTCCTAATCAGTTCAACATATAAAATCAAGCCAGAACATCAGGCTAGAAATTAGGGTTTGTATTGATTATTAGACTACAAGTATTGGATGAATCACTGACACAAGGACAATGGTATGACTTATGTTTCCAATATGACCATTCCACCAGAACAATTGCCCAAGACCACCAGGGCTGGACATACTCGAGATCTCTCACTTTGACTTGTCATGGAAGCATGACTGGAGTCACCAGGAAAGGCAAGACATCTGAGGGCTGAGAGATACAGAGACACAGGAAGGTGTCGGAGCAGCAGGCAAGTCACCAGAGGGAAAAAAGTGAGGAAAAGCAAGCCGAGGAGCTTATGTGCCAGACAAAACAACGAAAAAACTGAATTATCAGTTTGCAGCACCTGGTCATTAACGTTATTTTCATCTTAAAAGCAAAGAGTGTGAATGGCACAACAATATCTAGTGAGGTACCCTCAAAAGAAATAGCCTAGAAACAGCCCCTTTTTCACACACTTCTGGGTACCAAAAACATCTACTGAAATCAGGATCAGGTTGTTAGTTATTTATGATCACTGAAAGGGCTACATTTATTTTATAATTTATTTATAATGAATAATTCAACCAGTTTTATATGGAAGAGTTTCATTTCCTCGGGCTGCTCACTTGGGAAGCAGCAAGGCTGCATCACTACACATTTTTCAGAGAGCCTTCAATTCCTAAATCTTGTTGTTCTGTTACTTAAGCTACAACACAATCACCAAATTCAAACCTATTTTATGTATGTATTTTTCTGTCTTGATACAGTGATTTCAGACACTCACAGCTTCCATCTACAGCATAAAACATCAGTAGGAGAGAGACTTGCTCTTGTAGCATTTTTGGGGTTTGCACTGTGTTTTTAAATGTATTGCGTTATTAAAACAGTATTATTGGTACATGCTGCTGGTGTCCTGCTATCCCTGCATGCTACACCACTGTTTCCTTGTGCTCTGCTCCCACAGCCACCCTGAGACTCTCATCTCACCCTGAGACCCTTTGCAGACCAGAGTTAGCTCCTGACTGGGCCAGCCAAATGCTTCCCCAATACTTCTATCAGGACTAATCCAAACGAGAACTTGTCCCACCTTCTGTTTTCCCTGTAGTGCAGGTGATTCAGACACAAGCCACAGACTGCACCCTCACTGGATTTTCCCTTCCCAGTCACCTTAGCTTATCAAGAAGTTTATCAAGAAGCTTACTTCAGTTTTTTGGGAGTTCACTTTTTTTCTTATTAAAGAGGTATGATGCTCCCAGTCAACATCCCACTGGAACGGGAGCTCTGTGGTCCATCTTCTCACTCATGTCACGAGGACATATTTGTAGAAGACTGTTGCTTGGTTTCTCTCTTGGGTTTAAGCATTTTTCCACAAAGTTTTCCAAGATCTATCTCCCACACTTAAAAAAAAAAAAAAAAGGGATAAAATGAATACTTGCAATGGACAACCATGCAATAAATAAACGGATAAGCCAAGCAGTCATGAATGTGATTCTCTGCTAGGAGAAACTATCCTTGATTTGTCAGGCCACCTGCTGAGGACTTTGTCAAGTGTCTTTTTTCTGGGGTCTGACGAGCTCCTCACCAGGTAGTCCAACAATACCTTTCTATTTTGGTAGAAATATCTTCCACTGGAAAAAAAGGTGCCCAGGTCTAATACATATATAAAAATACATAAAATAGGTGTGTATGTAAAATAAACCTTTACCTATCTAGGCATATCCCTGCACACATCTTTATTTGAATAGCTGTTAATCGCTGACGTTCTCCAAGGAGACCAGCAGAAAGAATGTCAGGGGCCCTGCTCATAACCCAGCTGAATACCTGACTATTTTAAGGTACTCTGGAGCTGCATGAATCAGAAAGAAAACAGCTCCCCCTACCCATTTTATTAGAAGGCAATAAAATCTGGTGGTGTCTCATTAAATTTAATGAGCCTTCATAAAATAACCATTACACTGTGGAGGTAATGAAAAGAATAACTCTGATGGTTAGTAAATAAACCAGCAAGGGTGATAGTACTAGATGTCCCAGATACCTACCAGGTATGCAACAGGTAAATGACTCTCAGAGAGGATTACGATGCCTTACACCGCTTTTCATGCATTGATACATTCTTCTGCATCAGGTGTGAGGAATTTCTTTCCCCCTTCCCATATGACAACAACGCCATTTGTTTTTATAGCCCCAGGCTGCACGTGTAAAACCCTGAACAAATCAGTGCACAGGGATCCTTAAAAACTCCATGCAAATTTCCTTCAGTGGCCATGGGTTCAGTGCCTCCTCATTTCTGAAGTTTCTTTTGAACTAGCCATCACTTCTGGAAATGTCACTGCAGAAGCCTCTTGGGAAAAAGTTCTCATTTGGTGTAAATCAGCACCGTCCCATTCTGCGCATTCTCTAATCACGGTGACAGCTGCAGGCACTCAGATTTAAATAGCTGGCCCTAAGTCCAAGTCTTTCTTACCTGGCTCATGCATGCCTCAGAAATAAAAGAGTTAAGCTAATTATGTGATCAGCTCCACTGAGAGTTTATGACTGCCCACCAAAAAGTGAGAAGAGGGGCTGAGTAGAGGCTGGCATAAAACTCTGGAAGTTTGCTGCAGGAAATGCACCTTTTGCATTTCCCATTTCACCTGAAATAACACAAGGAAAGATTTCATCACGGTGGGATTATTCACAGGAGCAAGCAATCTGATCTGTGGTCTTATTTCTATATCTGTGCTTCCTTCTGAGATTCCTCTTGCTCCTACTGAGGGCAACTGTAGTACAACACCATGCTCCTCTGGGAGAGGAGACTTTTGTACCAGCATAGCAGCATGGGAAGTGGTCTTACCAATAAGCCCCTGGCTTACCCAAAAGCCATTTCTTAGCAATTCACAGTCATTATTGTTATTTTATGGTAGAGGCAGTGCAATTTTTGTTGAATTATAAATATTGCAGATCTATTTCGCCCCCATCCCCACCAGTTCCCAAAGACATGTAAACCCATGGTGTGATTCCTCCCTAATCTAGTTGAGGTGATGAAATGGTGCCAAAACTCTCATTGCAATTTCATTAGCATATTCATGAGTGGCACTTTTGCAGTGTTGCAGAAACAACACAAATTGGTTTGTGAATTGTGAACTCCCCCTTCTTTGCCGTCATCATAATCTTTTTCTTCAGAATCACAAACTGTGGATTAGCAAGGCAAGTGTGCTTGGGTGACTTTGGGACTCCGCTGCTGAAGTTTGTTAATGCACACGTCTCTGTGTCTCACTGTGGTTTTCCCCTTGCCTGGCATCGGAGTGGAAGTGCTCTGTGAAGGGAGGAGTGGGAAGCAGGGCAGCTGTGGGGCTTCTAGCTCTGCCGAGCTGCTGTACTACCACAGCTCTGTTTCCTCACTAGTGACAGGAATAACCATGTCACTGGCAAAAGGGATTAAATGCAACAGGCACAGGCAGTTGCAATTTTCAGAAGAAAGGTACTGAAGAAGAGGCACTCCGTAGCCTCAGCAGGTATAGGTGTCTGTCACTGGTGGTGACATCCTGCTGGTGGTAGGAGGTCATGCAGAGGTTGTCATCTGCAGTTCAGATTACCTGAAGCAATAGAGAACAATGTTCCACTTCCCTCTAGGATTGTTGGGACATACTCCTGAAAGGTCTTTGACCCACCAGCAAGGTCTCTGATATTTGTGGGTGAGACCTGCAGGTCCCAGCTGATGGGATGGTTTGCATTCACAAACTGCAGCAGAGTTTGAGGGAGGGTTTTCCCTGCAGCTGGACAGTAGGTTTGGATGCTGTAAGATAAACGCTGTGGCTTTAGAGCAGGGAACATGTTTGCAGGTGACACCCCAGCCCCTGCCTCCTGCCAGTACTGTCATTAAAGCTCAGTGGGGGCAGTACCCACCCCCTGAGCACATGCAGCTGAATTTTACAATAAGCCAACAGCTTTTAAATATGTTCCACTTTAACTACACATCCAAAGAGACCTATTTTTTAACTTAGCACGGGCTGAAATTACATCTCTTGCAGGGAAATCACTCCTGTATCCATGGGATATTACTCTGGTACCCCGTTTGGAAAACCCAAGGAGCTCCCCAGCTCCATGGTGGGTGCTGATGAGATGGGGAGATGGGAATGCTGCATCTGGGGGGTTCTCACAGCTCACAGTCCTCCTCTGTGCAACCCAAACCTCTTAGGAACACAGGATATGAAATGTATTTGAAATGGCAGACTTTCACATGGAACTTGATTTAATTTTTCTGTGGAAAGATCACTTTAGACTCACATTGTTCACATGAAATAATGAAACATTACTGATTTAATTAGAGCTCAGTTTTCAGTCTGTGCTTTCTATATTGTTGAAATTGCATTTTGCATGGGACAAAACTATCAATAGATAAAGCAATTTAAAAGGCACAGCTATAGAATATATTCTCTTCCCCTTTTCTTTTGCTAGTTTCAATTCATCGCTCAATTTAAGTATGGAAATAATGTTTGTCAAAGATTTCCTGACACATGATTTACAGAAGAAAAAAAAGAAGATGATGGAAGAATGATCTGAAAAAACATCAGGGCATCTCCTGCTTGTACTCCTAACCCATTTATGGTACAATATACAGATAATCCAATCTACCGCTGAAAACAAGGTTTGTGCAGTTATGCTCCACTACTTCACAATGCTTCACTTAAAACTTGATAGCTTTCTCATATTTTCTTTCTCCTTGAACTGACGAAGTGGATTGGGCAGGTTCTAGCTGATGGAAATAACTGTTGACTCTCCGAGGTTTTACATGGGGGCTGTGAGTTCAATTTAGGGAAAACAGGGTGTCAGTTTGTGAGATCACAACATGTCCCTGAGGGCAGGGCAGGGCAGGGCAGGGCAGGGCAGGGCAGGGCAGGGCAGGGCAGGGCAGGGCAGGGCAGCAAGCCCCGCTGCTGGGCCCCAGAGTGGAACAGGAACGGGAAAGTGGTCTGACCTCCAGGGTCCACTCAGAATCACAGAGTCACAAAATGGTTAGGTTTGGAAGGGACCACAGTGGCCCAGCCTTCCTGCTCAAACAGGGTCATGCCAGAGCACATGGCACAGGATTGTGTCCAGATGGTCCTTGATGATGGTATATGAATATCTCCAG
>VWZT01005187.1:66090-99860 GCA_013397055.1 Pachycephala philippinensis | reverse complement strand
GGACAGGCCTCCAACCAGACCCTGTGCAACTGATTATGACCCTCTGAGATCCATCATTCAGCTCAGTTCACCTGACTGTCCACTCATCCAGTCCACACTGAGTTTGTCTGTGAGATGTCGTGAGAGATGATGTCAAAAGCCTTGCTGAAGTCAAGTTAGACAATGTCCACTGCTGTCCCCTTGTCCGTCCAGGCAGTTGTTTCATCACAAAAGGTGATCAGGTTGGTCAAGTATGATTGACCTTTAATGAATCCATGCTGACCACCCCTGAACCCCTTCTTGTCATTCATGTGGGTAGAGATGGCCTCCAAAATGAACTGTTCCACCACTTTCCCAGAGACTGAGGTGAGGCTGACCGGCCAGTAGTTCCCTGAGTCCAGCTTCTTGCCCTTTTTGAAGACTGGAGTGACATTTGCTTTCTTCCAGTCCTCAGGAACCTCTCCTGACCACCAGAGATGATTATGAGAAGCCTCACTGTGGTGTCCACCAGCTCTCACAGCACTTGGGATGCATCCCATCAGGACCCATCCATGCGGATGCCAAATTTACCTAGGTATTCTTTAACCAAACCCTTCCTGGCCAAGGGAAAGCCTTCCTTCCACCATTCCCGTTACCCTGGTCTCCTGGGTCAGAGATTGCTGGTCTTGTCAGTGAAGGCTGATGCACAGAAAAGTGTTCAGCAGCTTTGCCCTCTCTGTGTCCTCTCTTACCAGGGTCCCCCCTCCATCTAGTAATGGGCCCACATTACCCTTAGTTTTCCAAACACTCACTCCAGGCAATATTCCCAGAAAAGGGCCAAACAAACACAACCAGAATTGTGACTTCTGGTTTTTCCTCATGCAGGAAAAAAGCCTGAAATATAGTTTTTGCTAGTCAGTTAAGGGATAGTTGTCTCCCTGCTAGTGCAGGTGAAAAGTAACTGCAGCACACCCAGGAATGGATGCTCAGCACCTCGTTAGACAACTCTCAGCAGGGGCAGTGATTTTGACTCACAAGCCCTACCAGACAACCAAGGCAATTCTCTCCGTTTTCTAGCACAAAGTGAGGCCCCAATTTGAGGCACATGGGGTGAAAACTGAAATAATCCCACTAACTTTACCAGCATAATGTGAATAGTGAAGTGACTCCAAATGAGGACTAAAACCCCCAGAACATAAAATCCTTGAAAACGTACACCCTTGATTCAAGGGTATCATCTGGCCATGTAGCACATCATCTGTGGTGTCACTGCTGGCAAAATCAGCTTGTTTGGACAATAATTTGTCTTGACACTGGTATTTGTGCAAGAATGATGGCACTGGTTGTGTTTCACTGCTAGAGCCACAGGATTCTTCTGTCGGCACCAACAGGGACTAGGGGAAGCTTTCCCTAGAGTAAGGGTTTTTCATCGTCTTGTTTGCAGTAAAGAAGCCTTTCCAAGCAAGCTGACATCCACCCTAAATTACTTCCCTGTGTAGAGTGTCTGTGCTGTATAGTAGGAGACTGCTTATTTCTCATATTGATTTACACAAGGCAGGGTAGTGAACATACAATTAATTAATAGTTGACTTCATTGGAAGCCAGATGTTAGCCCCATAATTTACAATGGGAACAGTTTCAGAATGAGAAGAATTATACTTCTAGAAACTGTATTTCTGGGTTTTAAAGGTCAAATCCAGCTTCCACTAAGGTTCGTGGAGACCCTAATGATCTGAAAGTGATGTTATGTGCTGATGCATACAGCCATGGGTTTCACATCTTGCTGAAAGAATGACTTTTATGGGACACATGATCCTTAGCATAGTCACAGGTATTTCCCCAGGCCAAATCAGAAATGGTACCGTTAAGTCTCTACATCTCTGTCCAGCTTTGCTCCTGGAATAAGTCCAATCCAACAAAGTTTTCTTCAAAATTTCTAGGTTACTAAGCTAAAACTTTCTACTGCTTCTGTTTAAATGTTATTTGTGTCTAAGCACCATGAAATAAATCCATGCAACACAACTTGGCTCCACAACCAATGGATTAATTCATTGACAGAGCCTTCCTCAATATATTGGGTCAGATATTAAGCAGCATTTAATTTGCTGATGCCCTTGAAGCTAAAGCATTATTTCCATGTGTCGTCACATCAGGAATTCATCCTAGAGGGCCATGAACTAATACTTTCTGTGTGATTTGAACATGCTTTTCTCAGCTTCTGTGAAGCACTAGGAAGTTAAATGCTCTGCACTGCAAATAAACTGGCCTCTGTTCCCAGGCCTGATAACCTAAAGGGTGACCATTGCTTCACACGTTCTTTTTCCTGGTGTCAAATACACCGTGGGGAATATTGGAAAGAAGATAAGAGAAGAATGCACGTTTTGCAGGAGAGAATGCCAACACCTGACACCTAGGAAATGAAATCTGGCAGAGTCTCAGGGGTTGGCAAAGAAAACCTAATGATCCCAAGTGACCTAACATACAAGCCTGTTCCTGTGCAACTTTGCCTTCCAGGATTTCTGACGTGGAGGATCAGATGCCTGCATCTTCCTGAAGGACCTGTCATGCACAGCAGTGCATCAAGGCCAGGCTTTGGTATTCCCTGAAGCAGCCAGTGGTTTAAACAACTTCTTCACAAGGCTGTTCTGAGGGGGGGGTTGGGAAGAATATGAAGTCCTCCCAAGCAGGACTGAGGAGCACCTGAAGGTTTTTAGCCTTATGTGGTAGACTCAAAAGTGCTGGAAGTCTTGCAGGGTGTTTGGATCAGTCTCTGCATTTCATATCTCACCCCAGCTAGGTTTGGACCCAGAGGACGTTGTCTAGCTTGTCTGCAGGCAGGCTACCTTCAGTTCAGCTCAGGCAGGAGCCTAAAACGGAAGCAGAAGGAGCTCTGCAGATCCCCTGGGCTCTGGGGAGGGTGGCTGGGTGTGTGCATGGATCCAGCAAGGCTGTGGGACAGCCAGCAGAGCCAAGTGTTACAGTCACAATAACAAACAGAGAGTCCACATGATTAAAAGGAAAGGTTCTCAGAGTTAATATAAGGATGAGCAGCACACTGAGTCACAGACTGAACTAACCCAGAGAGAATGGGGTAGGATTTTTAATAAGTTTTCCAGAGCCTGGCTACAGCTCAATGCCGCTGCTGTTCGGGGTAGAATATGCATGTTCTTGCCGCTTGTGTTTTTATTTTTGCATTTTTATCAGTGTTGCTCATTAAGGAGTTTAAAACTCGAGGTAATGGGGACAGCCAGTCTCTCCTGTGACTTTTGTGGACTTTGTGTCAGCCTGATTTGATGGCAAAAGGTGCTGCTTGCTCACTAGTCTCATGCTCACAGTGTAAAAGCACCATTATAGGACAACCTGTTAGGCTGCAGGGCCTGGCTGGAGAATGGACACAGCTGGATTTTTATCCTTCTGCTTTGGCCTACAGCTCTATAAAAATCAGCCCCATTTCTGCTTGCCAGAGTGTAAGAACATGACTAGAAATTATCTTTCATTGCCATGAAAGGTTTCTATCAAGAAGCAGAAGCTGAACAGAGAAACAAGGTCTAGAAAGACCCTTTTAAATCCTTCTGTTACTCTCTTCAGAGGTGCTTGGTTTGGGGCACAATAGACAGCAGAAGTGCTGCAGCAACAGGAGATTTCTTGCTGCTTTCAATGGATGCTGAACCGACTTCTCTTCAAGAGTTCATCTCAGAAAGGCTTCCCTTTGAGCAAGAAGATGAAGGAAGTTGTGGTTTTGTCTCCCCCAGCCAGCTGAAAGACTTATTTATAATAATAATGACAATGATTTTATAATCATCAATCATTAATCACTATAATAATGATTATTTTATAAATATTAACAGTGAGAATGGAGTGAATAATGAAAGAAAGGAAGTTCCTTGCAAATGAGATTAATAACAATGACTCAAATCAAGAATTTCTGTATTCCAGTTCAAAGCCTGTGGCTCTTATTCATCTCATTAATGTAAAGCAGACTTTTGTTCAGAAAAGGATGAGCCAAAAGTCAATGTTTTGATGCTTATGTTGTTGTCCTTTACTTGGTGACTAAGTCTTTTTTCTGGTACTGGAATCATATTACTTGCTCTTTCACTGCTTTAGGTTCTTTACTGTTCTTACTCCAGACCTTACTTTGTGGATTTGGCATTATTCAAACAAAAAAGTGATGTAAGACGGCTTCCTCTCCGAAGCCCAACCTCAGGTAGGATGTGTGGCTCTTTTGGATAAATCTTGCAGTGATGAAACTGCCATTTTTCTGTGGAGAGGCAACGACAATTCACAGTGGCACAAGGCTGTTTGCTGCCAGCCTCCTGGGTGCACAGTGCTGGGATACCTGATTTGCCAAAACCACCTCATAATATGATGAAGAGGGAAACACTTCACAAATTTCAACTACCCCCATGCTGCGTCCTCCTCTGCTGCTCCCAGGGCTTGCCTTGGGTATTGGAGAGCAGAGCCCACAGCTCTGGCAGCAGGTTTGCAACTTCACTCACTCGCTCTCCAGACCTAAACTCTCTTGGCCAGGCCATGGGAAAGTGGGGTGGGATGAAGAAGAAAAGGCAAAGATATCCAAGTAAAGGCAAATCTTATTGAAATCAACGTACATCCTCACACTCACAGGAAAAAAATGGTTAATGTTTGGCTAATATTTTCAGTGTGCTCACATTCTTTTTTATTGGAAGCATTTATTTCTTTAAAACTTATTTCATTTGATAAAAAAAGACCCCTGATAACAAATGAAATACTTAATTTTCGGTCAAGAAAAACATTCTGTTCAACCACACAAGACTTCCAATGGATCATTTATCATCTGATGAAAAATAAAGTCCCTTTGGTTTTGACTAATTCAAAATACAATCTTAATACCCTACAGAGCAGGGAAATTGAAGGAAGGCCTGGTGCATAGTTTACCTGCAATATTTACTCCTGCAAACACTCCTTGTGGAAGAAAAACTGAGGAGCAAAGTACTTTGCCCAAAGCTTTGTGTTGCTCTGTATCACATTCTTTGGGCTTCCTTGAATTATTTTTTAACATAATTTTGACACCCACACGTACCCACAGAAACACCACCAACACCCTCCACACAGCCAAAATTATTTATGCTGGTTCCCTGTGCGCCTCTGGTAAAGGACGAAATCCAAATCACCTGCTGGGTAAGAAAACTAAATGCAAAACCACTGACAAATGCACAAATGAGGGCAGGGCACTGGAGAGGAGGGAGATCAGCACGGCCATCAGCCCCTTTTGGGAGGATGCCACAAAGAGATGCTGAGTGGTCCTCGCTCAGACAAAGGGCAGCGCAGGCAGGGCCACGGGCAGGACATACCAACGAGGGCAGTAATGACCAGGGAGCTGCTGGCTGCGAGCTGAACCGTGGATTGCACCGACAGTGTGGGGGTTTTCCCTGCCTCTCCCTTCAAGATGGATTTTCTTCTGATCGTTCAATTGTTGTTCTTATTAGAGCATCAATGCTTGCCCCGCTCATTTACAATTGATCAGGGAGCACGCTCCCTCCTAACCCGGTGTTTTCTTCTTCCTCAGCATCAAACCTTTATCTTTATGCAGCGGAAGAGAAAATGTACCTGAAAAATGTACCCGGGGTTTTGTTAGTCTTCCTTGCTTGTTTTGCTTTCTCCCCCAGCAACAAAAGAGTTGTCAAAAGTAATGTTTATAATAATTTAACGGATTATTTGCTTATTAGATATTAATCATTCTGCTGTGGCCGGGGTCCATGCTGGTGCTCCTCTACTAGAACAGTGATTCTGATCTCAATTAGATTATGTCTCTCTCCTTTACCTCCCCATAAATCATTCCGGCAAACTGAAATTAACAGCTACTGGAGCGCATTAATAATCTGCCTCACACATTGGAAAATGCATTAGCCGGAACCCTCCCATCACTCTGACTGTTAAGCACATCATTTTGTTTATGAAATATAAACATTTCATGGAAGAGCTCTCCCACATTTCTCTGGGCCTTGTGACAGCTAAAATGATTGCCCACAATTGCCAGTCACTCAAGCGCCCAAATAAAGTTTGTTTAAAGCCATGGTTCTGTGACTGCCCTATTTTCTCAGGCATTAAAAAACCCATGTTTAAAATAAAATTCCTCTTTATCTGGGAAGAAAGGAAAAAGAATAGCTGTGTATCTGTCGGAGATGTATGGAGACAGATGTACCCTTTGCAAAGGCTCTGCGGTTTCAATATTTGGTTTAGCTTCACAGAGGAGGAAGTGCTGCCAAATTCTTTGCAAAATAAAGCTCCAGAATAATGATTTTAAGGATGATCTAATTAAAACGTTTCATTTCTGACAAACTGACGTTTCGATCAACTTGCCAAGTGACATTCCAACTTGCATTTTGAAAGCTCAGTGTCTTATTGTAAAGCATGTTGAAATAGAATAAACCCCCCCAACCTAAGAGTTTAATTTCAAAATGAAACATTAAAATGCAGCATGCAAAGAGCATTGCAGCAACATGTTATGACAATACTGGGCTTTCTGGTGGTTTTCTTGCAAAACAAAAACCAGCCCATAATCAAATTGCTTCCAAGCCTGATAGCCACACAGCTCAGCAGCAACCCTTCCACCCAGTGCCTCTTCCACCCAGCCCCAACATTCAGATTTGCCACCAGCTGGGTGCTTGGGGTTTTATGACTCTCTTACATGTGCACCGGCACTGCAGGAACACAGGCAGGCCCACAGCCATTTCTCCCTTTCTGGGAAGTGATAACTCCAAGTCTTTTTCAGAATGCAGATAATTTTCACTTGATCTTGGATGAGTTTGCACATCAATACAGTCAGTATCTTGAATATATTGATAACAGCAGTACCTTAGCCCAAAAGATTTGATCCTCGGCTGCTGCTAGGTTAAAGACCATATAGACTGAATCCAGCAGCAAAACCCAGAGAATCTACCCATGAAACATAACATTAAATCTTACAGGGGCTTTAAATTGGTATATGTACTTTACAAGGACTTTATGCCCATCTACTTGCAACAACAAAACCAGGATAGCACCTGCTGTATAATGCATAAATGAAAACCTCACACCTGATTCTATTCAGCAGTCAGAGGTAGTACTTGAAAATAAGCAAACTAACAGCACTGGCACCACCTTCACTTTCACCTTTGCCAAATTCTTGGTCTGAAAATGAGCATTAATACTGTAAGTAAAGCTCTGCATTAAAATAGTTAGGCACCTGTGACCACTTTTGCTGGCTGGGAAACCTGGTGTCCACATTTTTTCTCATCTGTGTCTGGGGAAGTACTGAAGGCTTGGACGGAGCAAGCTTCTTGAAATATGTGCTTGGGCTTCTGGGAGCGTGCTGCCCTCCCTAAAGCCAGGCACACGCTCATGCCCTTTGCTGAATCAGAGCTCGTGTGAGTTCAGCTGTGCAGGTATTGGTATGAGAACAGAGTTTGCAGCTGTAAATTCCTGGGGGTACAGGCCGAGTCGTTCTTGCTGGGCTGTGGTCGTCTGTGCACTGATAAACAATAAATAATTGTAATGAATGGTAGTATTTTTTAAACACAGGAATGAGCCTATTTAAGATTTAGCTGAGTTTTGTTTATTATTCTCAAAATGCATTTGCAGCATATAGAGTAATGTCTCCAGAGGGCTGTTCTGCCATGGAATATTATGCGACTCTCTATCAATAAATGACACAGCTTTTTATATGTTTTAAGTAAAAGAAATAATTGCTGCTCCTTGTGGAGTTAGCCAATTAATTGCCTAATTATTTTGTTAAGTGTCACTACTAAAAGGAAAACATTACTGGAGCTTTATGGGCAAATTCTCATCTGAACTGAGGGTGAAATTCTGGGAAAGAGCATATATGCTGTATATCTGCACCCTATCGAAGTACTAAACTTCTAGTACAAATGTCCTTTACTGGGGGAAAATTCAATTTGTTTCTTTATCTGTAGCTTGGTCTAATTTTTTCATACTTATATTTTTGCTGCCTCATCATTTCTGATCTCTCCCAGGCTTCCTCCATGGTGTTGATGCATCTCGGCAGAGCCAGGCTGGCAGAAAGGCAAAGGGGAAGCTCCCAGTGATGCACTGATTTTTGGTAAAACATGGGGCCTTGGAGCCCCACAGTCCTGTGCACACACTGTGAAATATCTTTTGTGATGAGGAGCAGGAATTGCAGCACCTGCGAGGTAAATAAGCAGACGTCATCCTTCCTAGCCGAGATTTAATACTGAAACCTGGAATTTGGGGTGCTTGATACCTTGATATCTATTCACTCCCTGTAGCGATGCTGTCCCAAGTTGGATCTCTCCCAAGTTACCAAAATTCCCATAATTAGGGATGAAAATGAAGGCACTGTCTGTTCCTTCACGATTTCTACCAGTGATGGCAGCAGGGGCCCGTCAGCCTCCAGGCACTTAATTGCAAATGCAAGCCCAAACTCCAAACTCCTGCTTTAAGCTGGAGTTTGGCTGTCGTTCTTTCAGGAAGTACAAGTGACCTTGTTCACCCAATTAAAAAGGCCGGGATGAAGGAAAACAGAAGGGAATAATGCTACCTTGACTTGAAGCTAGAGACCCGGATGTGCAAACCATACTTCTGATGGTGGTACAAGCCCAGTCGGGTGGGCAAGGACCTCTGGCAGCCCTGTCAGGGCTTTTCTGTTGCTGTGAGAAGGGATCCCAGAGGCTTTTGCCCCAGAAATCACAGTGTCAGGGTCACTTTGCATGGCCAGTGCATCTCCCCATCTGCTGGGGAAGACAGGGTTGAAAGTCCTGGGTTAACAGGACGCTGCCCATAAGCCACAGCCCATGTGTTTGTGCAGCTACATGCAGGCTGTCTCCAAGGGATCCATAAGGCTCATCTCCTGAGCAAGAAAGGGGGAAAGGAAAGCAGGACTGAGAGAAACAGGGCTTTCCGGCAGCTCTCCTGTGAAATCCCTTGGGAGCACCAACAGGAATTTCACACCTCACCTACAGACCCCATCAATTTTCCCTGTGGGTGTGCTTCAGGCTGGAAGAGGCAGCCCGGTCCAGGAACCCAGCCTTCAGTTATTCAGAGGGATATGGAGGACTCTGTCATATAATTATCTTCATAAACCCATCAAGCTTCATCTTAAAGCTGGCCAGGGCTCAGTTCCTTCTTTTCCTATAAGAAATCTCTTCCAGAGCTTGGCTCCTCTGCTGGTTAGAAATAATGCAATTGCTTAAATTTATTCACAGTCAGTTCAAAGCCATTTGTTCTTCTGCCAATATCGTTCTTTAGCTCAAACAGGTCTCCTCTGTTGCACAGCGGGCAGCAAATTTCAGTGTCTAAAAATCCAATGTTTGGGACACATAGGGATTAGACAGGGGCCAACTGTAGCAGATTTGGAGAGGACACAGACAGGTAGCTCTGGTTTGCTGTACTATTCCCACTCTTAGCCCATGTTATCCTACCTCATGCCTTGACTAAAGCTGACTTAGCTCTATTTCCTAAAAGCTTCCAAAGAAACAAGTTGTACCTGAAATTCCGTGGGAAATTTTAATTAGTGCCACAAGAAACAATATTTAACAAGACAATTGCCCTTTCAGGGGGAGTTCTGGGGAAATGTAGCATTTTGTCTGAAGCCCCACACTTTAAACAAAAAAATATGGTTATACATGAGAGACATCAGCTTTATTCTATCCCCACCTAAACTGAAGTAAAATGATTTTTTCCATGGCCTACTACAAGCTGGATGTAAGACAGGCAGAGTCACATCTTGCCAAAATCTGTCCCCTCCAATGTTCACTCCCATCTACCCCTTCCTCTAGTCATCTTATAGCTGAACCAGTAGCACTTGCATAGCATTTGTTTTCCTTCTCCTTCCCTGAGACCTGTAGGAAGCTTTTGAGAAATGGCTGGCACTCAATGTTTATCAATGTTTTTCTCTCACTATGAAGGAGAAAGTATGAGGGATATATTTCATAATGAAGTGGGTTTCTATTTAACAGGACAAAATGAAAGCCAAGCCATAGAGCAACATAAGATGCCAAAAGAGAAAAGAGTTTGATTTATTTTAAATTATATCCAATGCTAGAAATCAAGATCCTGATTTAGGAAAGTACTCCAAGATGTGCTTAAAAAATCAAGCATATAATTCAGCTAGGGCAGCTAAAGGATAGAATTGTTTTCTTCCGTTAAAAAGACCATGAAAAATAAATTTTATTTAGACACTTTTTGGTGTTGCACTTAATGCTGTGCATGCCACATTATAGGAGACAGCGGAGCATTTTATCCCTCTTGTAAAATATTCTAGAAGTATCTGGGACAATATAAAACTTCGTACATATTTTCTGGGCTGCCTTAACATCAGGATAGTAGGAGATGGGTTGTAGGGCTGCAACAAGCACAAGGAGCAGGGCTGAAACCCCAGTGTGTAGTCAGGTTTTTATTGCCCGATTTGACCCTGAAAGGTTGAGGAGAGCTTTGTGCCTTCTGAAGTGAGCAAACACCGGGGTCAAAGAAGAACCGTGCTCATTGTGTTAGTTTTTACAAGGTAAGGGTTTTTTCCCACAGGAAAAAATTTGCCTGGGAGTTTCGCACTTTATCACTGCGCACGTTGCCTTTGTCAACCTGGGTATTTACTGCAGAGCACAACTTCACAAACTGTGTGTTTCACCACCTCAGCTGGTTTTCGTGTTTGCCAGGGTGGAGAAGACTTTGGTGACAATCTCAAACTAAAGACAACAGCTACCAAGAGAACACAATAACTTTTAACCTGCTATTTGTAAACAAACACAACAAAAAGCCTATGGGCAAGAGCTGTAATTTAAAGGAAGTCTGTTACAAACTGCATGTACCAAACCAGCTACATCTGCCATAGGAATCAATAGCATTTGATACAACTACATCAGGATAGGGAATTCATAGCAGATTATCAGCCAACAGCAATGTTATTTTAATTTACAATAAGAAAATAACTGAAGTAGGAAATAATTATTCTAGTTCTACATAGCACCCAGGCATGTTATAGGAAAACAACCTATATTCAGAGTACAGACCAGACGAGAGCATCACTACATTCGTTGGCGTACCTAACATTACTTTCTGAGCTTCATACAACAGAAAGCTACAAAGAAAGATAACAAATCCACACTTGCATCCTCCAGAGTGGATGCTCTCATGTTATGGGGCTTCTGTCTGGCCCAGGCTTCAATGTGGAGGTGATTCAAGCACAATGTTTATGCAGAGACAGGGCAGAGGCATTTCCCCAGCCGTCAGGGCCCTGCACTCCCTCCTTCTCAGCCCCAAGCACTTTGCTGGCCTCTTCCTCTAAATGTTTCCAAACGAAGCATCACCTAAGCCTTCACCACAGCATGCCTTTAGCAGCAGAAAAACTTTGGGAGGCCTCTCTAAGACTCTGCGCTTCTTCAGACCTCCTCTCCCACTCCTTCCTCCACAACTGCTCTGATTTATAGGCCTAGCTTGGCCTCATATGATTTAATGGGATAGACTTATTTTTTTTCAATATAATTTATTGTCGGCAAGTAGGTGTCACTGGATGTTCAAGCAAACAGTCCTCATACAGCCAGGGGTACGGAAAGAAGCTTGCTTAGCTGGAACCATGCTTTAGTGCAGGAGCTCATTTAAAGGAAAGCAAGAAATCCATATTCCTACAGACATAATTACACCAGCAATTACAATCATTACCATAGCTGTGACTCAGGAGACCTCCGTGAGACCTGAGAACACAAGAATGGATTTTGGGCTCACGCCTTTGTGTGCAGTCATGAATGAGACTGGGCAACCCAGGAACTCCAGGAATGCCCTCAAAGTGTTTTCTTACGGAAGGACAATCAGATTTGTCCCATTTAACCTGCAGGCATTAGCTGGTATGGACACAGACAACTCTGCCACTGGATACTGATGAATAACCTGACCTTGCTGTGGTCTAACTGCTGCAGAAACTATCAGCCCACCTATGTCTAGGTCCACCAGTGGGTTGCTGCTGCAAAATTCCCACAGTGCTGGGTAGCCAGAGGTTTGTCACAGCTGCCTGTGTGGGTAGGTGTGCAGTGGCACCAGCAGCTGTGCTCTGCACCGTCCCCCTGAGCTTGTTTTAGCTGCCATAAATAAAAACATGAGCAGAGCAGCGCCACGGAAGTATTTACAGAATAATTTTCAATTGCTGACACCGCCAGGCTAAGCACTGAATGCTAAAGTTTATGATGTGTAATGCCTTGGGCTACCACGGCCCCAATTTGGACAAACCTGCCATTAACACCCGTGTGGCAGTTATTTTACTGGGGGTGACAGATTGTGAGGTAGGGAGAGTAATTCAGACTATTACCCAGGTGAAGGCATGAAAGCTCAGTGATATATGAAGACCACTTAAATTCATTGTATCTTGTACATCACATCTTTGATAGATTATAGCTGTGGCATTAAAATGGAAATGGTTTCTCTGAGGCCTGACAGGGGCTGGGGTGACCCGTGACCTCCCTCTGAGGAATGTGACTGACCGAATTATCAGTTAAGAGAAAAATCTATGGGGAATAGACTCACAGTGATGGAGAATCCACCATGCATATACATTTTTTTTAACTTTTGCTTTGATTGAAAGCTGTGGTACTTGAGCATCCCCCCCAACCTCCTCCTCTCCTTGTCTCCCTGCTTCCCCCCAGCCAATCCCAGACTCCTCCGCTCCGATTCCAGATCAGCCGGGCCCTCGATATTGATTGAAAAATTGTTATTAGAGATAGTAGGTCTTCCTGCATGCTGCCTACTGATTTAATTTGGAAAACACTTAATTTTATGAAGCGGTAAATGATAGTGGCACGCTCTCTCATGTTAGGGAGCAGCTGGCTCTTTAGCTGTGCGCCGTCACTACTCCCAGGTGTCCCCTTTGCAATCATGTGTTCCCTTCCCCTTTGCTTAACAAGTTATTTCAATTTCTAAACGAATGCTGAACAAGAGAAAGACAACATGCAAATTGAGATCCCAGCCGCCATTCACACATGAAAAAGTTCCCCTGGAATTCCCTCAACTCTGCCCGTCCCTCCCGCCCTGCCTCTGCATCTGTCAGGAAAAAACAGAGCCCTTGTTCTCATCAGATTGTTTTTACCAATGACCTGACACCACCATCTATAATTAATTACATCATTTACATTAGACTATTGACTAAACAAATACATAAATCATAGGCAGAGTCAATAGATGCAGACATATTTAATCATGTTCTAAATAATGATTACTGCTCCCATAATGCAATAATTATTTTCAGCAGCTGACTTGAATTAATCTTCTGTCAAAGTGCCATCTGAAAAAAGAGAGCGGACCACGACAAAGATGAAAGCGGCGGCTCTGGTGATGGAGAAGCTGTCTAGCACTTCGCCCTCACCCTCCCCATGTCCCTGCCTGCCTCCCTGTTCCCATGAAGTCTGCAGGTGCTGGATCCTGGAGGATGCTCAGCACTGCTAAGTTGGTGTTCTCACCTTCCACCCCCGCCCCTGCCCACAACAGCACACTGAGCCTCTCACAGGGCTGCCCCCGGCACCTGCTCTACTCCCACAAGACTCAAATCTGCGGGCAGGCAAAAGTTGACCTCCCATTTACTGCAGCGGGTGCCCAGAACTGTCCCTCCACATCTGAAGGGCCCTAGGCTCTGCTCAGGTACCCCTGTATCCATCCTCCCTTCTCTGCATAGACGAGCCTGGTTTGCAAGGTGCCGAACGCATCTGAAACCCAGGCAGACGTGACCCTGAATGGATACTGCTCTCCATAGAGGTTAATGCAATTAGGGTGAATTTAACTCTCATTTACTTAAAAGCATTTCAAAAGGCATTTCATTAATTTGCAAAACACACATCTGGCCTGTCGTGCCGATCTGCCTGGCGTGCTCCCACCATGGCATGTTTTCAAAGGGCCTCGAGGATGGTGCTGCACTCCCCCCGTCATTTCCACAGCAGCCAAAAGCCTCCTCCCAGCAAATTCCATGTGAGCATCAATGTGAAGAGTATGAGGTCAGAGCCCCATCTCTCCACAGGATCCCATCCCCAGAGGTTAGCTTACGGTGCCATGATAATGAAAGCACAGTATTTTACTGGAGAGAGGCTTAATCATTACAGGGGCTGCTGCAGTTCTCAGTAGGAATCATCAGAGAAGAAAGGATACCCTGTGTTTAGGGTCAGGAATCCCCCAAGAAGGAGTTGAGCCTGTCTTGATAATGATCCCTGCTCAAAAACTTGTGGGATGACAGCTCTATCTGACAGCATTTCTAGCTGGGAGAAGTTTGGGTAATTTAGGGGGTTCTTTATGTTGCAGCCAGCACAAGAGTGGATTTAAGGGAGGGAGAAGAAACCTCTTAACAACTTTTCTCCTCCAGCTATTGATGAGATCTAACAACCTTTTGGTCAAGGGGTCATTTTGATAACGTGTAACTTGATAAAGCAGGATTGCACTGCAGGTAACTGCAGCCACTGCAGTTGTTTTTCCGTATTGCTGTGCACTGGGATAGAAATTACTCTGCACCTGACACTGGACAAGGGGTTAAGAGTTCTGGAGGAGACAAACTCTCCTGCCTCAGGTATTATCCAGCTTCCAGCAGAAAGGAGTTAGCACGCCTCTAAATTGCCTACTGCATGGCTTTTCCTGGTCTTCTTGCATCGGCAGGAAACTACATCCAGTAAGTTTCATCCAGCAAAGCCCTTCTGTTTCTGAGGGTGAAGGAAGTGTAACAGTGAACAAGAGATAATTTAACATATGAAACTTTTTAGGAAATCCAATTCTAAAATAAAAAAAAAATAATTCTATTCCTAAAATTAAAAAAAAAACGAGAGGGAANAAGGGAAGGGAAGGGAGGCAGACTTCTATTTGGGAAACCAAAACCTGAGAGTTGAAGGTATTAATTACATAGACTATCCAGTAACACCATCATTATACATGTCTGGCTGACTCTTCCTATCGGTACACATTTGCCGTAAAACTAATCTAAATCATCCCAAGTAGATGTAATGAATGGCATTTGGAAGTATACTTTGGTATTCATAGGACTTCCCAACACGGCACTTTTGAATACTTTTCTAAAATAGAAGAATTGGGCAGACTACACTGAAATATTCATGAAGGATAATGAAAAAAACAGCTGTCAATGGCAGTGTTATAGATTGGTTAATATTGTATGATGAGTGTGTTATAACCATAAATAAACAATAAGTATAAAAGATAGTGAATATAAATAATCATTAATACAAATAATAAATAATAAAATATAAGCTTGAGTGGGTGATGGGATAGAATCAGGAGAGGCACCAACTATGGAACGGTTTTCTGTTCTACTCCTTGGTCTCTCAAAAAGCTTTCAGAAACTGATATTGTTATTCTCTGCAATCAAAACCAGAACAACGCAGTATGCTGCGCTTCTTTCTCT
Source organism: Pachycephala philippinensis (assembly GCA_013397055.1). Taxonomy (NCBI): domain Eukaryota; kingdom Metazoa; phylum Chordata; class Aves; order Passeriformes; genus Pachycephala; species Pachycephala philippinensis. The sequence continues at coordinate 84,532 of VWZT01005187.1, read as the reverse complement.
TTCAACATGCACTGATAGCATTTCAACAATATGTAATTGTAATAAAAAATAGCAATTTCGATTTCCTAGAGGGTATGAACCTTAAATGGGCACAAAAGGAACGAACCAGAAGAATGCATTGCCAATAATGTTTTCTTATTCCCTGGAACTAAAAGGAACTTGTGTGAGCAATGTAAATGCTGCTGGTTTTAATGCAACCTTCAGCCTCAGACTTTAATCACTGGGTGAAAAGGGTAAAATAGTTTGATTGGTTGTACATGGGAAACCTTAAATATAAGGAGAAAGGTGAGAAATCTTCCAAAGAGAAAATACACACAAAAAAATCAGCTTCACTACTGTGACCTGATGAGACTGATCTAACACCCCCTGTCAAATCCCTTTCACCCCTAGTGTACAGAAACCAGCATCCCCCTTGGGAAAATTTTTGGAGTTGCTCTCTCCTTAAACTGGTGCTTAGCAGTCACTGAGCATCTTGACAAGCAACCTGCAGGACACTGGTGGAAGCTCACAAGAAGGTGGAGAGCTTGAATGATTGCCCCAAGACCGTGCAGGTGCCTGCATACAGGAAAACATGAAATATTCTCATCAAGGAATTCACATTCACTCCCTGTTTACGTGATGCCTTCTGAATTTATCTTATCTAAACAACCTGCTGTGTCCACCCAAAGGCCACACCTTAACAACCCCATCACAGCTAGGCTTTTGAACCCATTTATTATCTTGGCCAATCTTCTGGTTCCCTACCAGCCTGAACACATTTGTGAGCAGTAGATGGCTGTTGAGAGGCTGCAGTGCAGATGGAGACTGTTGCAGGGAGATGCCTTGTCTAAAGTAGCTGCTTGAAGCCCATTAACCAGAGCCATGACTGAGTTCAGATGACAACTGCCCACTCAGGAGCTACGGCATGCCTGTCCCTCCTCACTAGCAGGTTTTCCCATGCCTGGAGCAGGTGAAGCAGCCAGGACCCTAACTGTTTTGTGCAGCATTCCAAGACACTCAGGTGCTGTGTTAAAAAAATATTCTCTCCGGAACAGGAATCACAGTCGCACCAATTTGAACCAGGTGTTTGCGCTGTAAACATCTTTTTTGGCTCTTCCCTTCTTGCATTCCTATTTTGCTATTGTCAGGGTTAAAGCACTTCTCTCAGCTTTCCAGGTCTTGTGGAATGGTGTTTATTAGGGACCACTTCTCCCTGATTTGTTTGTCTTTATTACAACTAGATTTTAAAATGACTCCTCCGCTGACGTTTGGTTTTTCAAAGCCAAAGGACAAGTCATGGCCAAGCCCCTGTTATCTGAGATAGTGGAGAAATCTTCTTGCCTTCCCATCACTTGAATGTTATCCTGGGGGCTGGTTGCCCACTGGTGTAAACAGCAGCATGGATATGAGCTCATAGCCCCCAAAATCTTTAATAAAGAAATAAGGTTCACTTATTACAGCCAGAGGTAATTAGCCAAGTGATATGGTTATTTATAAACTTTTGGTAAGTCTGTCATTTTTAGCTATGCTTAAAAGCAACCCTTTAAAATGATGTTTCAGGAACACAGTCAACAGCAAGGCGAGCTGGTCTTTGGCTTGATTAGATTTTGCTCCCTTTACCTTGATGAAACGATGGCTTATTAGCATTCCAAAATGAGAGTGCGCTCTAAATGTAAGTGGATTTTAATACAATCTTTTTGAGGAAATGTCAAACTGTATTGGGTACGTCTCCTCCCTACCCCCACTCCCCCTTCCCCGAATAGCAGAGTTCAGCAAGGAACTGTGCCAAAATAATGAGTGAGGGACAGGGGGAATTTCAGAGTCAAGGTAAAAGATGAGAGATACATCCTGCCAGCAATAATGTCACCGTGGTTCTGCCACCGACAGCTTAATTCAGTGCCTTTCCTTTGGTTTTGCAGCAGTGTAACCAACAAGGCTTTGGCTCCCAACACTTCTCATAACTAAATTAGCACGTAATACCACACACCTAAAGCTGGAGGCTTAGCTGGGTAGATTGGTACCAATTGGCTCAGTTAATTATACTGACTGGAAAACCCATGCCAAGCAGTTTTACTATGTTGTGCACCCTGGTTTATTTGTGACTACTAAAGCTATGCACAGACGGGCCATAGGAGGTTGAAGTGCCACAAAAAATTCTTACCCAAGGTGAAAAAAACCCCAACAAACCCAAGCCTCCAACAGGCAAAGTATACCTGCTTAAATTAAATTAAATATTAACATCCCCTGCTTTAGAGTTACACCGTGAACGTAATATGTGCACTGTTAATGAACCGCAATTTATTTACACCTCAAACAAAGAGTATCCTCACTGCCCTAAAGTAGTTAAATTGCCCTCTTCCTAGTGAAATTTATTGCCATTTAAACATGCCAAAAGGCCATTCTGCTGGTCATTACAAAAATCTATCATTTCTGCAACTGCTGGTATCCTGTTATGTGGTCAAATTCAATCTGAGAAGGGTCAACAGAATTTTTCCACCAAATGCTTCCCTCTTGCCTGTCATCAATTTACTTTTGTCAACAAAAAGGGCATTACTACCGAATGAAATAGAAGATCCTCTTAAGACCTCTGGCAAACAGCGAGAGCTTCTCTGACATACCGCATCTTTTCTGCTTGCAGATTTGTGTGAGTGTGTGTGTGTGTGCTAGGACCAAAATACTGAGTGCATGAGCAGGAATTTTGTCATTTGTCAAGCTCCTTTTGCTCCAACAAGCACTCACGTTTCCAACTACTGTGGATAATTGCACAGTATTTTAAAATTTTCTCTATGAAAATAGTTTCAAGAATATGTTTTCCATTAGGAAATTATGACTGCATTAGTAAGTCAGATTTTTGTCACGTGGCTCTTCTGCTTTTCTTCTATGCACACAGTCAGAGTACACATCAAGATTTGTTTCACCTCACATCACATCCAGATTTTGGTTAGGTATCTAAAAATCCTAGGGAACAGTCTAGTGAAATATAATAAAATTATTATTACTAATAAAGCCAGCACAGTGCCCTTACATTTTTTTTTTAATATACAAGTGACAGGAAACACAAACCTAAGCTAAGTCAATTAGCTCACTACTACTAATCAGCATCCTGATTAATTGAAGGACCCCAACACTGCACCCCATTCTTCTAGCATACTATTAAACACTTATTATTACGCCTAATCCTTGTCACAAAGAGCTAGGAGACTGACTTGTTTTATACACATAAGACAGGGAGAAATGAAAGGCAAGGAAGAGAGCTGAGTGTGTAGCTTTGAGATTTCCCTGTAACAGAAATACTGTGTTCCCTTGGTCTGCAAGTAGTTTGTCCCAAACCCTGCAGGGAATTGAGCCTTGGAGAGATAGCAGGGAAAGGGCTTGGGTGCTGGCTGGAAGAACGGAGTCTGAAAGTATTTCTCAGTGCAAGGAATGTCTGGATACACGATTACTAGAATAATGAAAAGCATGAGTGGGTAATCAAAGTAGGAAAGAGCAAAGCCACAAAGATCCTGATATCATAGAAGATCTAAAGCATTGCCTACAGCGCTGGCTTCAAACAGTGCTGTCAACAAGACATTTAGGGATACACTCCCATTTCTGAGGTTCTTCCTCAGCAGCAGGAGTAGTGCCGCATTTTCAGCTGGATCCAGCTCATTTTCACAGTGTTTTCAATTTGTCACATCTGTTATGCCTGCAGATAAATGGTAACAGTTTACTCGTACCCCCTTATCTCTCCTCGGTTCTTCTTCATGCAGACAAGTAGTTATTGATCTGGAGTGGGTTTGGCCCTTTCTTCCCATTTTTGACCACTGTAGTGTGGTCCTAGGAGAAATCCTGCGGGTGTTGATCCCTTTCCAGTAAGAAATGGAAAGTTCATTTTCTATAACAGAGCCATATGTTTTGATGAACCACAGCAGAGATTCAAAGATCCACTTTTTTTTTTTTTTTCAGTGACTCAAGGAACTAAACTCACAGGTAGCAAAGAACAGGGTTTCTGTTTCTCTCACAGCAAAATATAATCATCCTCTTCATCCTCTGTCTCCCGCATAATTTCAGTGGCCAAGGGATAGTGGATTTTACTTGGAAAAGCTCTAAGTGATGTTGTGTGTGGGCTTTCTGAAAGCCAAGCACTCAGATGCAGCATTCAAGCTGCCTAAAAGAGTTGGTAAGGGCAAGAGGCAGAGAGAGAAACAATAACAAAACAGCGCTCTTTAGTTAAGAACTACCTGAGCTTTGTCCAGTTTTCTTCTTCAGTTTGTTTTCCTGTATGTGAACATACAGTGATCACACCCTCCTCCTCAGAAGTGCCAGTTGGATAATGGTGAGAATACTGAGAGATTTGGAAAGCTTGTGTTTCTCATAATTTTGTTTTTGTACAGGAAACCAGAGTTCTCAGCAGGCACATTCAATTAAAAAAAAAAACAAACAAACCCATGTTCTGAGCCAAAAATTCTCTCAAGCACTCTTGTTTGAGCTTTGAAGCAAAACCATCTCTCAAAGAGTCTCCAAAATCATCATGTCAAAGTTATACAAATGCTAACAATTTATTCCAAGAAAATGAAATCTGCTGAGGTGAGATTGGGAGGTGTTAAAACTTAGTGAACATAAAAATATATAGCCTTGCTTAAACAGAACTGAAATTTCTTGAGCTGGCTACAGTCCTCAACATTCCCTCTTCTGATTTTTAATCACTTGCAAATTTTCATATAATTTTTTCTGTGCTGGAAAGATGATGAGAGTTGTTTCCCTGTTTGAATACAATGCAGGTGAGGAGAACAGCCTGTGACAGCTTTCTGCAATTGCTGGTCTTGACTTTTCAGAAGAGTTGGCCAACACAGAGGAAAATAAGGGCAAGTTAGGTGCCCCTCTCTTCAAATGACAACAAATACCCCTTGTGCCTGTTCTTCAGGGAAACATCCTGCATGTGGGCAGAGGAGAAGGGAGAGTGAGAGTCAGGCAACCCAGCACAACTCATCTTCACCTCACTGTGACTCCTGTTCCTGGGAGCACAGGCTGCCTCTAGTAACTCAGCTGGGGCAGATGCTCCTGGTGAAAGGGCAGTGACCTCTTCAGGTGGCGAAATCAGATCTGTCACAGCTCACCTGGCAGAGTCAGAGTGGGTTTGTAGGTTTTTCTGTACAGTTTTTCTATTGAGAAGGAGGAATACAACTTGGTTCTGGCTGGAAATTTTGCTCAGCTTGGTCTCTGCTGCAGTGGTTTGCATTGCATCTGCATAACAAATTTTGCAAGTTGAATTAATGTGAAAGGCAGAAAATTAAAGATATTATGAGAACTGAAGGCAAGCATAAAGAATTTTGTCTCTGTCAAATAGCAAGACCTCTTGCATGCTCGTCTGTGCTTCAGACATGAGGCATGAGATGAATTTGGAAGAGGATTTTCGTGACAGGACAAATTCTCAAGTAAGAGCACTTCATCCAAGAAGCAATTTGCCTCAACAGTAATTTTTCAGTATTTCCTTTGTCATTGTTGAAGGTGTTTGTGTCTGAAAGCAAGTTTTGTTTTTCACGCTGGCTGGATTTTGTTTGTGGTTTACAACTCAGGTGAGACCCTTATCTGTACGCAGGTGGCATCATTCCTAAGCTGTAAAATGAACAGGGACCCCAGAAGCTGAAACTGAAACAGAGGCAGGATGGAAAAATAGACTGTGTGGAAGGGAAAAAGCTTACATAAACATGAATATATATGATAACTCTGGGTGCAGTTAAAACCATGCAGCTCAGATGGCCTTACCCAAAATTCATTGAAATCAGCTGAGAACATCCTCACACACTCAAGGGCTCTGGGTCATGATTTGCATCAGTGAGTCTCATTTTGTAAATTTTGTGGTTAAATAGACCTTGCATTATGTTTAATTTTATTTTGCTCCCATGGAAGGTGGAGTGCAGAACAGTGTCTGCCAAACACAGCTCTCAGGCACTGAAATTGCAGGACAGATTCCCAGCTGGCAGAACGATCCCCAGTACTGGGATTTCTTGCATATCAAAAGGAGCCAAGAGAAGGAAGTGAGATATTGTCAGTCACACAGATCATGGCAGACTTTCAGTTTTAATCCACTGAGTGTGTTCAGTGCTGCCAGATAACATAGTTCATTGACAATAGTTATTTTACACAAGTCTGCTTGTTTCTCATAAACAGCAAAAAGTCACGGCTTGGCCATAACAAAATTTTAAAAGACAGAATTCCATTTTTATTCATAGGGTAACCTATGTTTCTCTAATTAATATCAAGATGCCTGATTTGAAAAACGGAGATAAACCTATCATATTTTGCAAGAAAATACTTTAAGTTATCCGTCTATGTTTAATAATTTAAAAGCATCAAACCAACCTATGCTAGCACATCATCTGGACAGGGTTAAGCTCATCAAATATATCCTGGATCCAAGTGACTGACAAATACCACCACTCTTTATGAAAATCCCATGCTTCATGTTTTTTGTCACTGCTGTCCAGGCTATGACAAACATCGGGCCTCAGGCAAAAAGGCACAAAGCATTTCATGTCATCAAAACAGGAATATGAGCTTTGCTTGGCATTTTTCCAGGAAAGGACCTGGCCTGAAAGTTCATGGGCATCCAGAATTATTGCTTGCCTAAATGCTGAATAACATAAACCCTCACAAATCAAATCTCACTTTCCAAGCACCCTAATAATTCACCATACAGTAGCTTTCTTCTGATGACTGTACGCTAAGCCAGAGAAGCCAGCAGTGCTGCTTGCTTGGTGTAAAAACATATGTGATACTGATCATATTAAATGTGTATTTTGTTTCTTAGGTGGATATCCAGCAGTTTTTAAGATCTTGATTCATAGCAGACCTTGCAAACAGACAAGGAATGGTTTCAAGGGGCACTCAGGCAGTCAGTCTCCAGCTAACTCTGGTTATTATTTTCCTACCGCTGAACCAAGAGCTGAGAACTTTTGTATGATGCAGCAAGGCATTGTAGCTTGTTACAATGCAGTTTTTTGCTTATGTCCCTTTGTGTAAAATGGAGATTGCATAAACCCAATTGATTACTACTAACTTCTTAAAAAGCCATCCTACTCTTCCACGTCTTCCTCATTTGTGAAGTTAGGTAGGGAAAAGTTTGTTCTGCTTGTGATTCCTGAGGCTCCTCTCTACTTTCAGTATGCACTTGTTGGGAACTGCCTTGCAACAGCTTCACTTACAGATGGAATTTCCATCCCTTCACAGGCTTATATTGGGCTTTGTTTATGGGCTGCATTACCACAATGCCGATAAAGAACTGAAATGGTGCCCCATATACATAGGCAGAGGGGAAAAATGCAGGTCTTTTCCTCCCAAATGGAAAGGTGAATGGAGAGACAGTTTGTGGGTCAAACATGACAACAGGTTATATTTCATCCTATCTATTTGTTACTGACTCAGAAATCATTCAAGACAGACTTGTACAAGTCTGACTGCAGAAGCTTTTATCCCTCCTGTCCCTCAACCTGGTATTTATTTTTTGTTTAGTGTTGCTTGGCAAGCTTTTGTTGACATTTACTCCCACATTCCTCTAATGCAACAATTATAACTTTAAGTTATGCTTCTGAAGCCGGGTTTTGGGACTGAATTCCTATCAAGAACTGCTATCTAGCAAAGGTGGGATGAACTGGTTTTCTGGAAATATTTCTCTCCCTCTGCTCTGACTGGCGGCAGCCTGAAGAGCAAGGTAAGAGATACAGAGCAGAGAGGCTTTGAAGGTGCTAAAGAGCAGCAAAAGAAAAAACCCAAACCAACAAACAAACCCTGTCTTTATTTTTCAGGTAAGCTGGTGACAGGATAGTTGACCAGATGGACTGCCTGCCCTGATCAAGTCTGATAGTTCTACAGTTTTATCTTCCTGCAGAACAGAAAACTAGGCTGAACTGCTACTGGCAGTTAAGACAGCTTCCTGAAACAGCCAAGGGAAACAAATCTCCAATTTGACAAACCAATAAATTATTTTTTAAAAAATCAGACTATAGTAATCTTTTTTTAAAAAAATTAGACTACATTAATCTTTTTCAAGGGGGAATTAAGTAAATAATTTAAAATATTTTGCTTTTTTTTGGCTTACAAGCAAACCTTCCCATGCCAGATGCAACTGCTTTTTGTCTGGCAGGGACTTACAGCACAAGGAACCTCCTCCCTCTCGACCAGGAAAGCAAATTTTGTCATGTTTGATAGGATGGCATCCTGAACTTCTTTCCCTTTCTGCCTGCCACTGCACTTTACTTGCTGTTGATGTCTCCAAAAGGTTATTCCTTTTGCTCCTTGCTGGGCTGAGTGCATCTTGAACCAGGCTGAGGAGATCTACTGCAGATGATTGCAATACCCATTCTCACCAAGGCTTGACCTATCCCCTTCAGAGAATTATATCTTCTTGTAGGTGAGTTCCTGTAGTCCACCATCTCAATTTCCCTATGCATATCTCTGAATATAAAAAAAATGAATACATCAAGTGATATCTGTTGAATTTAAGTGGTGAAGATCCTACTGGTAGGACTTGATGGAAAGCTATAGTTAGCAAAACCCAAAAATGTTTCAAACTGAATTCTGCTGTTTTTAACACAGGGGTCAAAAAAGTTAAATTACACCCCGCCACAAATTCCCCCTCAGGTAATGTTGGAACAACTCTTAAGAAAAGAAATTTGAAAGAGTTCATTCTTCAGCTCCAAGATCTTCCACGGGAAGGTGAACAGCAGAGCTCTGAAAAGGAACAGTGGTGAATGGGGTTGATTCTCTGAGCCACTGGGGAGGGCTGCACCCTCCTGAAAACCTGGACTGAAACACACGCAATCAGCTGCAGTTTTTTCCTGTGGAACAGTGTGGGACCAGGGCCTATCAGCCAGCTCACTGCTTGCAGCTGCACAGTGAAGCTGTTAGCCTTTTTTTTCTGTTACCTGGCAATAGATGTAGCTTATCTGAAAGTTTGTTTTAAACCACGAGGTATTTTGGCATTGCATCTCACTGCTGCCACTGCTCTCCCTCCCACAGAGAGTTCCAGCATGGGCACTCCCTGGTCCATGGAAAGACCATGTTATAATGTTTTGCAGTTCATTAAATGCCCAGAAACACCAAGCATTTACACATGTAAACAAAAATTGCTTTTCAATATGTGCTTCTATGTACTAATACTAGATAGGCCTTGTACCTGGAAACTAACAGAAACAAAACCTCCATGTTGTTAACAAGGCACAGATCTCCTTATGGACAACATGATTTTGAAGAAAAGTATTTTCAGGTGAAAAAATAATAGAAATAGAGACTGAGATTCACCCTTCAGTTTCTCATGACTAAGGTACAGGACTTGGCTATGCTGCCCTGGGAAGCAAGCAAGGGAAAAATAAACCAGATTAAAATCAGTTGACTAAAGTGAGTGTCAGACTGTCTGATAAAGCACCACCCTGCACAACAAAAATGATCGAACACTCACAAAACAACTTGAAAGTGTCTAGTTTCAGCTTTAAATTTTAAGGAGTCATCTTGAGTTTGGTATAACACAATGGCCCACAAGATGCAGCAGCTCAGAATTCACTTCTCCAGCAGACTGGACCCCTGCCGTGTGGTGGCAACCTCTCCCTTTCCTTGTGGGTATTGGCAATCTTACCTTTTTAGTTAAATCCAGAATCACAGGCACATGAGACCCCCAAATCACATGCTGTTCATGCTTCCCTTCTGCTCTGCAACCAGAGGCAGCTGCTTTATGCCTCTGGGGAACGGATTATGGCCTTGGGAGGTGCTGGAGGCATCACCAGGTGTGGGAGGAATGCAATCCCCAGCAGCAGGGAGACCAGCCAGAGCTGCAGCACCCTGTTCTCACTGCACAGGTACCTCTTGGCAGAAGCAGCAACTTCCAGTATGGCTATGCAGAGACAACTCCTCTCTTGCTGCTGGATTGAACACCAGTGTCATCTTGTTTCTCCACTGCTGTTCATTCTAGGAACCCTCCAGTTTACCCTAAACCTTTATCACTGCTTGATGCCAATATCTGTGTTTTAATTAGAAGAACTTTATGAAGCAGACACACTGTGTTCAAAGCCCAGAGATACTTGTTTCAAAGAAAAACTTACAACACTTAATCACTTTTCAGCACAAACCTAGCTCAAACCATGGAAGCTTTCCACAGGGTCTCTGACTAAAATTCATTGCTAACAAAACTGGACAGGACATCACTTGCCAAAAGGCAGAAGAATACTTTCACAGCCCAGGATTTTCCTCCACACCACACTCATGCTAGCCAGCATGAGACCCTTCCCAAACATGCCAATGCCACCTTCAGAATCACCACATGGTCAGAATAGTGTTGGTGAGTAATGAATACTTAATGTAATCAAACATTTCCACTCCTCGAGTGAGTTGAACTTTGTGTGTCCCATCTTCAGACCTTCTGGCATCATACGCTTCCTTCAGTAACTGTTGGGCAAATATTTCTGTAGTGACTGACAAGACCATAACAGTGCCCATAGCTTGTGGTTTATGCACAAATTACATATTAAACCTAAAGTTCTGTGAATTAATACCTCCAGGTTGCGACCCATATTTTAATTAAGTGCAGCATATAATGAAATTATCCATCAATGTGTTTTTGAACTTTGTATCTCTGTCATGACACGGTCTTGTTTTGAAGGTTAGTTTAGATACATATTTGACACGAGCAATAATTGCACGAGTAGATAAGGTATACAAATAATCTACTTAATTATTATTCCTTCATATTCCACTCTGCATATATATAGGCAAAAATGTAATCCACTATGCACTTTAATAAAGGCCATGTATTTATTTTTCCCAATAATGTTAATTTGGCTTTGTAAATGAATCTCTCAACACAGCAGCTTTATTTCCTATACAATACTAATCTCCTCTGAGATTTTTCCTTTAGAAAACCACTGCTTACTGGAGTCATTGCAGAAAACCCAAAAGCAGTCTGTGTAATGCAAGAAGGTTGAGGTCACCAGCCCCGTCCTTATCTGCAGGAGAAAGCAGTGTTACAGTTTCTGAGTTTCTGCAAAATTATAAAGTGACTCCTGGCATTTAATACTCCGTGTGGTTGATTCTACCACATCCAGACAATTTTATAAACCAAAAGGATTCTTGCCCCAATTTAAACTGGAACTTGATTGCATCAAATATGATTGCCCTGTTTCCGACTGTGTTGGATGTGGCTGTCTCCAGGGTGTGGACCTGCTCCTCTTGAACACAAGCAGAAAGCACATCTGAGCAAGCACACCTGAGATGACAACTCCACTGTATTTTAACAAAATCATCTTCCCTGCAGTATTACTGCCCTCAGGGCACTGCTGCAAGTGCATGACTGCGGTGAACAGAACAGTGAACATGTCACCCCAGTCCTCACTCTGCTTCTGGATGAAAGCCATTCATCAGCAGCATCCTGGGAGGATGAAGTGGAAGGAAGATGGGGTGATGGTGGCTACAAATACTGACCTACACCTGCACCCCTCAATTTAAGCACTGGCTGTGATCCTCAGAAGTGGGCATAAAACTGCACTTGGATTACTAATAAATGTCATCCAAAATGCAATTGTCATCTCAGCGTTTTGCTATGCAGATAGGGTTGTGCCTCCTGAGCAAAGCAGCGTGCTGCCCTCAAGAGAAAGCCCTGTTTATCACTTGGAGATGCAATAAAAATAACAAATGTCCAGAGTAAACCTAATTCACTGTGCTACTTAGTATTTGAAATACATAAATATGTCAAGCAAAAGACCTCTAATAGACCCTTTTATACTGGTAATAGTGTACATATAATTTTCCTCTCATTAGTAAAAAAACTACCTAGGGAACTATTGGCCCATCCTTCATCCATTTAATCTGCATTAGTTTACTTTTACCTTGTGTTTAATCTGCTTTCCCTCAAGGTATTTTGAATAAATCAATAGGAATACATGATTGTTTAATGATTTTTAGAAGAGCTCCCTTCGACCACAGCTGCATGATTTAGAATGACTAATTCCACTTTTTACAATTGATCCTGCCGCACACGGCCCATCCATTCCTGCCACGTAGCCAAAGGGACGAGGAGCTGCTCCACAGTCAGTGGGTTCTTAAAGGGGCCGAGGAAGGCCCCCAACAGCTTGTGGGGAAAAAACAAGTAAGGCAACAATATACTCAAACTAAATGCTCTTAATTCTTGGCAATGGGTTCCAGCTCCCTCAGCACTACAGCCTGATCATGACTCTCATACACCTGGGCTGTGGGTGCATCACTGTTCCTTTCTCTTCAAAGTGCCCAAGGGCAACAGAGGATTTCACAGGAGGCAAAGAGAAGGCCCAGTCTGGATGCAGCAAGAGGGACTCCTGACAGTGGAGTTTTGTCCTTGAGTCTGAACGCACAAGCTTGCTGAAACCCAGTCTAACGCCAGAGACTGCTTGCTTAACAACTGAGGCAAAGCCCTGCTGATTTGACATCCAAACATCCAGTCACTTCTAGCTTTCATTTCTTTTTAACCCCAAAGTCATTTTGACAGTGTGAATACACCAGTGTAGCAGAAATATCACTAAAAAGGAGAGTTGTACCTCTTTATCCCACTCACCATGAAGGAGGTGTGGTGTAGTGTGTATAAAACTAGGGCTGGGATCAAACGGGTTCATAGCTATTCACATTTATGCCATTGAGCTGATGCCTGGCAGGGGATGTTCCCTCCTCAGCTTTGTTTGTCATCTCACCAGTTGCCCGATCCTTTTTAAAAAGGACATAAATTTCCTCGAAAAATCCCAAACCTGTACTACATTTTAACAGAGCTCTGAGCACAGCAGAGCCCTGGTGGTTGTTATTGCCTCAAAACTTGACACAAACAGCAATAGGTACAGCACAACCTTATTTTATTGTGATCATGGAAAGGATAAAACAGTCAGCAAGTGCCCAGGCTGGTGTCCTGTGCCTTAACCACACTCTTCTTCCAAGAGTGGGCCCGATACTCCTTTACTGAAGCTTCTCAGTGTGCAGCCCCTTCCCAGCCCAGGCACCCTTGTTCAGCAGTGTGGCCAAACCTGCTTCCTAAACCTTCCCAAACCTTCCCAAACCTTGTGTGGTCCTCCCAGGGGAGGCTGTCTTCTGCCAGCCCACTTTCTGCTGGGTCTTGCTCCACTGCCAGAAATGTCTGAGTTTTGGGGGAGTGGTGGGGGTGGTGTTTTGAGCTGTCAGCATAGGGCACAAAGGTCTGGGAACTGCAAGAGAATTATCAGCAGTATCCCTAACAAGCTCGACCTTTCAGACAGCTGAATTCACAGGACATAGATGTCCACAAAACATCTCCTCCCCCTGACCCTGTCTCTTTTAAAACATTGGTGGGTTCTGGATTACACCATACATAAAATTCAACAGTCTTCTTAAGACTAAATTCACCTCATTTCAATAGTGAAGCTGCATGATATATGAGGACATTGGCAAACAGACCAGCATTGTATCAACACTGAGAGCTGACACTGCTACAGCACTGAAGGGAAAAATACTGGTACTTAGCTCAAATAAGTCAGAAATCTTTGATCAGGACACTGAAAGTTATTGAGACAGGCTGTGTGAGAGTCCTTACAAAGTGGCAAGGTACAGAAGACATTACAGTTTATGGTGGCTAATCTGTTGCTCTAGGGTTTGTAAGCTGACTGCAGTCCAACAAAGGCTGTCAAGAAGGCTAGCAGCTGAGAACTAGGCTAGCACTTGTTATTCATTCTATTATCAGCTTAATCAGTACCCAAAGCTCTTTGCAAGATGGTAAGGGCTTTGGGGAGATAGAGAACTCCCATGCAAAGATTGGAAGGCGTCATGCTGTGGACACTGGAAATCCCCAGGGACTCAGAAGTACCTATACTCTGCACTGAAAAACTTCCACACATAAGAGGAGCACCCTCAATGTACATGAGGGGGCAGAGAACAGAAGCCACGCTCAGGTGCTGTCACTGCTCACTCCACTCAGCTTGTCTCCATGGGAAAAAAGCAGCTTGGGGTTTTAGGAAGAGAAAGTAGATGTTTGTGCCCACATGTGCCCAAGTTTCATAAGATGCTGAAAACATCCTGGATAGCATGGAGCTCTCTGTGTGTGATCTGTTTGATAACTGCTACCAAATGGTTAGAGCAGCACATCAAGAAATCTGGCAATTGACAGACATCTCCAAGCAGTCCACTCTCAAGTGTCCCGGGACTGTCCCTGGAGTAATGCAGCACCTTTAATGACTGCAGAGGGAAAAACCCCGTGGGACTGGAGCAGATATTACTCAAGCCACCTACAGACTCCCCCTCATGCACCTTGACCTGGCATTCAGTCACCCACTCCAGCAGACAGTGATCCCCTGCCACAAGCCATCTCCGAGCTCTGCTGGATATACAGTGCAACAGGAGCGACAAGGAGACTCGGTGTTTCTGCTCCAGATTCCCTACCCACACGCCAAAGCCTCTGCTATGAACCACAACACTGCCAGTAGTTCTTCCTGCCACCTGAGGCATCAGGCTGAGGTTTCTCACTTACCCCAACACAGAGCAGTGATGCTCTCACTGAAAGGCAGCTTGAACCTGGCACCAAAAGGAATTCCAACCAGCCCCTGTAGCTATAGGCTCCCACTGGCTTTAAATGGCCTCAAAACTCCATCAGGGAAAATGTCAGCAACTTGCATTCTAAAACTTCATCTGATTAAATTTGCTGTAAAATAAGCACCATGTAAATTATTTCCCTTCTTCCCTGGTATTTTCCACTACTGCACCATGAAACCATTTCTACATTGGCTGTTTCTGTGTTAAGATACGAGTGGCTTAGAAGTTGTCTAATTTAATCTGCACTTTTTAAAAATTAGCATAAAAGACATGCCAGTGTTTGACTCTGAGGTCCAGCTCCCTTACTAAGTATAAAAGCATCTACCTGGAGAAAGGAACACCCTTCTTCTGAACAGCAGGTTCTTCCAAATAGCCCAATACGTGCACAAAACCCACTTGGCCACCATCAGCTATGAACTCTGAGCTCAGAATCTTGCTTCGTAGCCCCAGAGCTGGGAGCTGCCCGCAGGCCCTTGAAAAATCCCATCCTGACTGGGGTGTCCCGAAGGAAGCTGGCAAGCTCTTCCCCCCGAGTTGAAGCATTTTAGTCAAACCTAGCAAGTTTATCTGTCTGGCTTTTAGTGAAGAACACTTATATCCCAGAGTTAGTAACATGTCAGAGGGGCCTTCAGTTTGTCTCCAGGACTGCAAATCCTTAGGCTATGTATGCTTTTGCTTACGCTGCCAGCTCTCTGGAGCAGCGCTGGTTCTGGCTCTGTGTGTGGGCAGCAGTGAACACGGCACTGGTGCCACGAGGACGCAAGGGAATATTAAAAACCACACAGAGTATGCCTGCATTCCCTCATTATTTCAGGTGTATGTTTGTGCTTGAAGTTGGTTGGGTTGAAGTGACTGATGGAGCATTTGAGTCTTGCACCTCATGGCAAGCTTTAAGGAGCATTTCTACTACCATTTCTCTGCTCACGTACTCTATCGCTGATCGCTTTCTCTACTCGAAGTCTCAAATAATGCCAGTTTTAGAGGCTCAAATACCAGTCTGATAGGTTTGGAACTGCTACAAGAGTGCCAGGAAACAGAGGAAAAAAAGCTGGCACATGCTATTTGCACTTGTGAGCTATGAAGCCTCAACTAGCCTACATGCCTTGGGCTAGGGAGATTTGGTCTTAGCTGAAGTTAAGAAACATCAGGCCACATCGGGTTCAGAGGCATTAGTGTGATAAGTTGTGAGCCACATCAGCTCTATGGGTTTTCTCCTTCATCTTCTTCTCCGCAGAATCCTGAAAAGGAAAAGTTAGTATAGATCTATCCCTGTGGGCACTCCCTCAGTCACCACGAAGTGAAAAAACATCCTTTTCTGTGGCTCACCAATATTCAATAAGTAATTTCTAGACTTGCAAAGAAGAAGAAAAAAAGCATGAATAAACAATTGTTTCATAGTTGTTTTGAACTCAAAGGACAGAGGTCGTGTCATGCCACCCTTCCCCCCAGGAACCACAGATAAACTTCTGTTCTTAGTAGCCACACAAAAGCAACTCTTCTGACCTTACAGCAGTACAAATGTAGTAACTAACAACCATGAGATCAAATACCACGAGATCCTCTCCACCTGTTGCAAAGGACAGAGAGGAAAGCAGCGTGTTACACTGCATTACACCCTACGGCAGCGCTCCACAAAAGGCTGGTGTGTCATTGACACACAAAACAAAGTGCTGTGCTCCTGGGCTCTGTCTTGCCTGTACTGGGAAGCATTAATCCCATTAATTGCATATAAAAAGTCTGGTAGCAATTCTACAAATGAGTAAACACAGAGATAAAAGTGTAATCGTACTAGTACAGCAAATTGGATTCAGGTCCTCATTGAACAATCCTGTTTCATTTCAGCAATTTTATTATCACTGTAACTGGAACAAATTACTTTATTAAACAGAAGGGGCTTTTGTAAAAGAATTTCTTCTTGTGGGCAATATCATGAAGCTCTGTAACACAAAACCAGCAATTACACTTGTCAGGGGATTTCTTTAAGCAATTCAGCTAATGGCTTGTGACAGGTAGACTTGAAATGTTCATTCAGGCCTTCCCTCTGCTACAAAGATATATTTTGTCAGCGTAAAAAAAGCATTTTTATTGAAATGAATGCTTTGGGCAAGGGTTTGAAATCCTGGAGAAGGCAAGAAGGCTCAGGGTAGGCTGACGTGCAGGACAAGGGCAGAATAAAGTCTGCTGACATTTACACAATGGCCAAGACACACAAACACCTGGAGAAATCAAGACTAACCCCACTGCTGGGGGAAGTAGAATAGAAAAGGTTGCTTCCCTGCAGCATCAGTCTAAGCAGAAAGCCAAGCAGATCTCGAGCTCTAGATGGAAGATGGAAGTACCACATGAATTTTAAAGGTATTTCCATTGAAGACAAGTCATCAGGCTCATTGCAGACGTAGCTGGACGACCTCTAAAAGGCAATGTGGTTTTTGGTTGTTTTTTTTTTAAATGCAGTTTTCTAGGCTATACTTATGCATAAATAGTGTGGTTGGAAAACTGCTGTCCTGACAAAGCCGATTGTGACAAAGCACTGCAGGATCTATGGAAGACAAGTACCCCGTAAACAGAAATATCAAAAAGCTATCCAAACCAGTACTAAAAGGTTAAAAGGAGTGTCCAAAAACCACTGAAATTTGTGGGTCCACCTTTATCAAAGCTATCAGAAAGCTGCTACTTTTGAGAAATTAAGGCCAGGGTGTCCCAGTTGTATGATAGCTTTGATGGTGTCAGCCTGCTGCTTGGTGCTGAGACATTAGACACAATTTCCCTCCATTCTCCTTCTCTCAGGTTCTCCTCCATGCTTCTGGGAAACAGCCAGCCGTGATTTGACTCCATCACTCTGCAGAATGGGTAAAAACCAGAAAATCACAGGAAAACCAGCAGAAATATGTCACCAGAAATAAGAAAACCATACCCAGTCTTGGGCATCTCTTCTACCTCAGGAGTAACCCAAGAACACAAGGGGGACCAGATGGCTGTTGGACAAGATGGTGTGACTGTTTCAGACACTTCACCTTTGTTGTGCTCCACTCGGAGTTTCCCTCTTGTGTGTGTCATGAAGTCAAAAGTCCGGGAGAGTTAATATAAATCCTTACATTCTCATTCCCCATGTACACAGCTATTTGGAATAAATAGCTGGGGCTCCTGAGGACTGATGTGGAGCTCAACTGGGAGATCTGTGAACAGCTCCATTCAACCCTGGTGTCCTCCATCTATTCTTAAGCTCTCTAATTCCAAAGAAAAACGTGGTGTTTTTTTTTAAGGTCACCTCACCCCCCACCTCACTCTCACACAGACACACAGTTCTTCAAAAAGGGAGGCCTGCACTGGCCCTGTTTACTTAGAGCACAAACATATTCAAGGCAGCGATGTCAGATTAAAGGAAGAAAGGGGAGAGAAATCAAAGCCTCTAAACTGCACATAAAAGGCAATCGCTGGCAACCAATCTGTTGTACTTCCAACTCTTTGCACTTTATGAATAAAGGTCAAGCTGGTATTGGCACCCAAATGTTAATGTTCTTATAAGGGTTTAAGCTGCTTTAACAGCTGAATAAGTGAGAGTGATCCAGAGGGCCACACCTAATCATGCCCTTACAGCAGGGAAAACCTCTGCTTCCCAGCAGGCTGCCCACAGAGGTGCAGAGAGACCTACGGGAGCAAACTACTTACCAGTGCGTAAAGAAGACCTGAAGTTAACTAGCCCCTTCCCTGTTATTTTTCCATCTGCTCTGCCCGCTGGTTGTTCTTTTCTTTTACCTATTTTGCGCTTGTTGGTCTTCTTTCTGGCTCTGTAGCTGCAGCTTTCAGGATATGAACTGGCATAGAGAAAAAGCACCTTCAGATACTTCCTCTGACTTGCAAGGAGTCCATCTGCCTGTCTTCTTGTTTTAAAAATGACACACCTCTTTTTAAACACTTC
>VWZT01005187.1:0-64224 GCA_013397055.1 Pachycephala philippinensis | reverse complement strand
AAATGCGGCCAATCCTATTTTATGTTAAAAAGCGAAAAAACATTTCAATGTATTCTTGTCTTGTATGACTGGCTAAGAGCCTCTAAATCCCCACCATTTACCAAATTAAACTAATCGAAAGAGCTTCCAAAAGCCACATCTGTAGGCTGACGTCTGTCCCTGCCTTTCGCTTTAGGCTGAGGGAAACTGTTCTCCATCCCATTGATCCCTGAATAGTCACGCCTGTCAGGAAGCCACATCAACCATTATCATTCTAATTTTACTGCCTTTCTTGGTCCCTAATCTAATTTGCAATGATGCTTAAGCATTTCGCAAGGCCATAGCACTTTCTTCAGAATTTCAACAAGAGCATTAAACCCCCAATTTACATTAATGAAGTGCACATTTAATTAGGGGAGAGGGTAAATGGAGGGCTCTTCAAGAGCAGTTTGCGTGATATGATAGGCACTTGAAAAACGGAGATGCACCTGATAAAAGACTCTCGTGCAGCCTTCGTGCCTCATTTCATTTCTCAGCTTCTTTCCCCGCCCTGGCCAGCCTCCCCTCCTATCCCAAACGCCAGAGAACAGGGGCAAGGAGAGAGGGCAGCATCTGCTGGCTCAGAAGGTTGCCCGGTGTGCATCTCCCACAGACTGGAAACTCTGCTCGCAAGGGTCAGCTGTGTTTCAGGCCCTGTCCTGCACAAACTTGCATGGAATCTGCATCCAGCCAACCCTGTACTTTCACACATTCAAATCCACACACTTGTACCCTCGAACTGGCTGGAAAGAGCCCTCTCTGCCTAAGGTTGTACATCCTCAAAGGCATCCAAACACAAGCACAGACCAAGAGCTCGGTTTCCGGGGGCAGAGACTGCTGCACACTGAAGGTTTCCTGTCATTTAACACAACCAGAGTCTGCCTGGAGCTCCGTGTGTACCAAAGCACTGCTCATCCAGGCATCATTCAGAAAAGAGATCAGAGAACTGGTTCCAGTGTTTAAGCATCAATTCAGTGCATGTATGTCTGCAATTTTCTGCTGCTACACTCATGTTCTGCTGTAGCTTTGAGTGGCAGAGAACTCAAATCTCCCTTTGAGCTTTCTCCTTTGAAACCAAGGTAGGAAAGAAGAAATGAAGAAATGAAGCACCAGCCAGCACCTCACAGCTCGGTCCACCTCTCCTAGCCCTGCTGGTCTCCCCCCCATGCTGTCAGTGTTAGTGCAGGCACAGGACTAGCAATGCAGAAACAGCCACCAAGAAAATGGGATTTGGGAACAGCCTCTATACTGGGCTGTGGGTCAGCAGGAATTAAATACCTAAATAGCTCCTTAACAGAATGTATGAAACAATTTTATATTAATAAGTTTCATAGAGAAGGCTTATATGAAGTTTTCTTCAAATTGAGTGCCGCTCTTTGAAAGCCTTGTCAAGTCTGCAGAAGAGAAAGGCAGCAAAGACGTTGTATTTACAACTGAAAAGGACCATGCAAAATCTATTATAGCAGATAAGACAGAATGTGTCACAAAATAATCCCCGAGTCTTGGACGGAAATATTGTCAAAGAACCAGCAGGAGGGAAAATGTAGGAGAGCACACACAGACAGATATATTGCTGTACAAGTGGAGGAATCTGAGAAGTAAAATAAAGGAAGTGATTTGGAAATAAGTAAGTAGCTGACAGAGTGAGAGCAGAGTGATTTCTAGCAGCAACGCAGCAGGAGACAAGCCTGAAGAAGGCGAGGACGAGGGCGAGGGTGAAGAGGTTAAGCAGCAGAGAATGAAGACATGAGAGAAATGCGAGAGCAATGCCTCACAATTACACAAAGATTGTTATGTCAGCTGAGATTCTATGGGGAGCTACATTTTAGCAGCAATAGCAACATGAACAAATACATTAATGCTACAGACTCCTGCCAAAAACTTTCCCATCAAATGAAACACCCTCTCCCCGATGATTTTCTCTCCAGCATTGTGTCTGGAGAGAAAAAGCTGCAGTGCTGTGTTGTTTCACTATGGAGCATCCCCTCGGCTGAAGACAGAATCAATGCAGAAGCTGCTGTGAAGCACAGGGCAGCCCCAGCGCCGAGGGTCTCTGGGGGCAGCAGGGCCAGGTGGAGGGGGCATCTCTGCAGCACTCCGGAGTCCCTGGAGGGGATCCTGATCAACCCTCGCACCGGCTCCCATCTGCCAGGGTACAGGTCACACAGCTATGGCCTCTTTCACCCCCTTCTCCTCAAACTCCTGGTCAGCAGCAGCTCTGGCTGCCACCCACAAAAAGCCATAAAGAGGGACATACCAACCCAGGCAGAGGTCTGTCTGACCTTCCCTGATGAGTGCATAGGGCAGTTTTGCCATCCAAAATTTCACTCACAAGCCAGAGTGAAAGGCACTTTTATGGAAGACGCTGCCCAGGGAAGGGTGGGAGGAATTTCCAGAAGAGGCAAAACTCAGCAGTGCTGTGAGCCTGCACCAAGGGAGTGTGGGAGCATGCCAGCACCTGGCTTACACTGTCTGGGAATATCTTAAATTTCCAGACTTGCATGACACAAGTAGCCCACCACTACGGACAAGACACTGTGTTTGAACATGTCCCCAGCAGAACAGGATTTGGTTTGTGCACTTCTGCTGTTGTGTTTGTAAGTCAGAGTGGAGGGATTGGTTCTTGCTTCCAGGAGTTCATTATAAACACAGTTCTAGAGCGAGGGTCATTCGAGCTCTTCCCTGGTTTGTTGACACTGGCATTGTTTCTGCTGCGTTACTAATCCAAAGGGTTCACACCAGGTAATAAGACAAAGCAAAAGTACTTGGCTAAATTCTGATTCGACTGCTCACTGAGCTGTTATACAAACTGGGGGACACGTGAAGTGGACACAGTGGATGGGGATAAGCTGAATGAATCTGAGACCTGGTACTGCACTTACCACCTCTCTTAGGGTGGTTCTGTTTTGCTGTCCCCAGCCATCAACTCTCCATGGCTACTGGAAGGGAATATCTAGATTTGGAGTGCCTTGCTTAACAGTGCTGCAAATGAACCCTCCTCAGTCACCCCATAAAAATGCCCCTGACCCCTGGAGCTGTGGGCAGCAGCAGCAGATGTCCTAACCTCAGTCCCTCATTTCTCACAGCTGGGATGAAAAGCAGGGCTAAACATCACTGCCATTGAATGTCACTGCTATTCCATGACCCGGAGGCAGACTGCTGTTTGGACAGCGTGGGTGAGTGTTTGGAGTCTGCCAGCACAGATCTGGGTGGCATCAATTGCCCCTGCTGGCACCGTGCTGGCAACCTGAGCAGGCCTGGAAGAGCCACGAGGAGCAGCCAGTACCCAGCCCTGCCAAGGCCTTTGTTGCCTGTGTTCTTATTGCTTGCCATTGGAAATTCGCCTCATCAGGGACTCTGTGGGGGATTTTTGGCCCTGGAGTTGGCAGAGTTTTTGCTTTACAAAGGACCATGCTATTGGGCCATGCTGCCATCCATCTGTGCATACAACGTGCTGCCTCTGGGTGAGGATGGATATTTCCCAGTGCTGGAAAGCAAAGATACCAGAGCGGCTTCCTTTTCCCCCCTTGCTTTAATTTCATGGTACAGGGATTACTTTTCCCCCCCTCCCAAAGCAGTGAATATAAGTTTCAACAGTGTAAAAAGGAGGGAACTTTTTTCCTCTCTCTTTTTTCCCAAACAATTTAGAGATTTTTTTTTTTTTCCAGTTCACAGCAGAGGAATTTGGCCAAATTTCCTTGTAAATAAAATGCTGGATTGAAAGCATGTTTGTGTCTCTACTCACAAGTAGCACATGAGCAGCATGATCACAGGGCTGATGTAATATGGAATCCCATTTCTAAACAGAAGAGTAGCATCCAGCAGAGTTGTTGAAGCCCAGATAAAAACAAACCATTAAGGTGGAATCAAGAAAGTTATCACAAAGCAAGAACACAAAAGCAATATTGAAAGTAATGAATTGCTTGTAAAAAGTCAGAATCTGGGAAACTGTTCACTGTTTAAACTTCACTGTGTCTTTTAATCACTTGTTCAAGTAACACGTTAACAAACTGAAACTGGCCTTTTTTGATGGCCATGTGAATTAGATCACATTGTAGACGGCAGCTGTGCTAATTCATCCATGCCAGCAGCCTGTCTGCTGAGATGATAGCAAGCTTCCTTCAAAACTCCTACAGCTGTGCTGGTCTTGCATAGGAACTACTATTAAGTCCCCCAAAAGGGAGAAAAAAAACTAACAGAGTTTTATAGCATTAAAAAAACCTGACAGAAATCTCCATCGGATAACTTCAAACACGTAATAATTCATGGTGCTATTTCCCACAGTATATTTGTGAAGCGTCTGGATATTACACTAACATAACAGTGCCCTTCCAGCATATCAGGAATGTTTCTGAAGGCATAAGACTCTGTTCTGGTTTTAATTCTTCTGTCTCAGAAATAGTGTCAATTTTATATCAGTTTAACCTTGTTTTTTGAACCAAAATGTGCTTATTTACTAGAGGACCATGAAAAAGATATTTTAGATGCCTTAGTTTCCTTCCGGCAAACTTCAGTTTTCAAAGTTATTCAAAATCATCAATTAAAAATTTTACTTGAAAAATACTTTGCTTTTATAAAACACCACTCTCCATTGTCTGTAGGACTGCAGGAGCTGCTGACCTCTGCTAGTGCTGTTGTAAACTTTGCAGATCTGAAATCCCTTCTAAAAATTTACCTTGTGACATAGATTTAACAAAATACTCAAAACAAATACTCCACCCCAAAATACAATGATTTCAGTAACCTGACAGGGCTGTGTCAGTGGCCTCCAGAACTGGGTGGGTTTCTGTAGGTTACTGTAAGGCTCCTTGGTCTGTGCATGGTGTCAAAATCAAAGTGATCAATAAAATTGAACACTTGCAGATTTTATAACATTGGGAATAATTCAAGGAATTCCCGATAAGGGGATAGATGGCAAGTACGCTGATAACGTTTACCACATTTTATTGAAACCCAAACCAGCTCTGTAAGTAATTCTAGCTTGGAGACTGGAAACAAAATAGGGACAAAGGTCAGACCAAATAACCCATCTTCTCAGCATCTGTTCAGCATCTTAACACTGTATACTTGGGGGTGATGGTCAATGACTGAATTCTTGGGCTCTCAGATACCTCTGGATGATCCCCCTTTTTTTCCCACTGAACTTGTGGCCCACACTGTCTTCTGAGTTGCAGCTGAATTGGTTATTTATGAATGGATGAACTCACTTGGAGGGCAGGTCAGCACTGTGCTGCCACGAGCAGCCTAGGCAGGGGCTATTACTCTGTCTGGGTGTGCCATGACAGGCACTTTGCACTTGCTCTGTGGTCACTCGTGGCACCTCCGCCTCAGGCAGGAGATCTGGATCACGAGGAGGCACTTGGACCTCCGGCCCACCTTCTCCCTGGTTCCATGGTGGGTCAAGTTGTTGGACACGTTTCACTGATTAAGAATAATGGTTTTGTGATACAGCCCTTTCCACTTCCACAAAAGATGCCAGGTCAGCCACCTTTCAATGCCATCAGCATGCAAAAATGTAAACAACAAAAGGGAAGGCACAGCGGTTTCAGTCTGGAGGCTTTCCAGGGTCTGCAACCTGCTTTGAAGCAGGGTTGGCTTTTCTGGATATTGTCCGAAGGCAGCAGCACAAGAGAAAGCAAGTGCTAGTGAGAGTAGAACCACCTCATCCATAGGAAACCTCAGCCTGGTTTATGACAAGAGGTGTGAAGGTTCACCAGGCTTCCCACCACTCCTTTGCCAGGTATTTGCCCAGCATTACGGAGGAGCTAACTCCAATAGGAATCTGTGCTGTGTAACAGGCTGGCCCCAAACACAGGGCCATGTAGCCCTAAATGAGCCCCGACATGATCCCACCTGTCACGGGGTTGCCTCTCGAAGTGAGACATGTATAATCACCAGAGGGGTATTCTACACACTCAGTTATTAATAATTAAGACTAAGCTGCCTTCTTCAGCCTGCCGAAAGAAGGTAATATCATTTGGCTCAGGTTTGGGAAGTTTTCATTTCCCTTTGGAGCGGCTTCAAAAAGCCTTATAAATACATTGCAATGAAACAATCACCTGAGGACAACTCTAGCAAACAAACTGATTCCTACACCCGAGTCTCCCAGGAAGGGACTGTAATTAGGACAATAATCCATGTAACAAAAAATTATATAGCAACAAATAGTAATTGCTTGCTGGGAAGGATGTGGATTGGGGGACAAAGGGAGGGGATGAATGAGTCAAATCCTTTAACTGTTCAGAGAGAGCAGTGGGAGGATAAGAGCAGAAACAGAAACACATTTAGGATTCAGTTCTCCAGGGAGGCTGTAACGGGTTTGTTAGCAGAAATGCACTCCCACTTGGCTGAAACCACACAAAACCTGATGCACCTGCATTTTCCACTGCACAATTGTCACTTGTGGTCACAGCCTCCTGACATGCTATTCCTAATTCTAGGAATGTCAGAAAAACATTTCTGAGTGTACACTGGCATTTCAGAGCTTCCATCTGTTGCGCACTCTTCTAACACCGAAACTCCTGTTATGTAACACAGATATTAGTGAGTATTTTTCCATAGCACAACTGGGAAGTGTAACCTTTTCAGATATACACATTTCACCATGTTGCAGACAGCTGTGAAATTCTGGAAGTTCCAGGATATTACCATTCCAATTTAAAATCGAATATTTGTGTAGATAGCTGTTTTCCTTTCCCTTCTTTTCCATTCTTATATGCATATGCTCAGCTTTCAACAAATGTACTCATTTTTTTTTTCCTTTTTCCAACCTTCTCTTCCCAGACAATCCTAGATTATGGTTTGCACGGCTTTACATGCACTCAAGGCTGTAAAACATTCACCACACCTTCAGGTGCTTGTAAACCTTACGGTGAAAGGCAACACTAAATATTTTATTGAAGACAGCATATTTGATTTTTGCCAAAGTGCAGAACTTTACTCCTGCACAAGTGTTTGCCCTCACTAACAAATAAAAGACAGATGTGCCACATGAACCTGTGGCTTTATCGGAAGTCCCCTAGTGTCACTCTGAAGAGCAAAGGAGAGGGGAAGAAATGTTGATGTTTATGTGAATGCCTGAGAGGAAGAAAAGAATTCTGATTTGCCTGCAGAGCTGGCAAATCCTTGGGTTTCACCTGATCATTTCTGCCTATTTTCTCCTGCTTCTGCTTGTTGTTTCCCTTGCCCCTTTTTATTTTTTGTGTTTCTCTCTGCTTCATGTTCAAGCCTTGTTTGGGTTGGGTGCTATGTGTGAAGGAGAGGCAGGCTAGTAACAGGACTGTGTATTTGTCAATCACAAACTCTTTCACTGAACAAAGCAACTGAAATATTAGAAGCAAATTAATGATAACATTCACTGTTAGATGTCAAAGCTAGGGCCATAATTATTATTTCGTTTACTGAAAACTTAAAAAGTAGGAAAGGACAGAGCAATTTGACCTCCACTTAATGCAAGGGATCAAGTAGCAGAAATTTGAGTGCAATACTCAATGAATTGGTGATTTTAGCTACACTGCAGCCCCTCCCTTACCCAAGGGTCCTATTTAAAATTTAGATACTGTTCAAAATATTTCCCAGAGGTAGGAGTTTTAATGTAGTCATGTCCTTTCAGGAGTTAAGAATACACTACCACCATGGGATTTTTTCCTTACTGTGTCAGTGGATGAAATTCAGCCTCGAGCTGCACCCATCAGATACACTCCCTCTTACTCATTCCTGCTTCCTCCTGCTTACTCCACACATTGCCATGCATTTGGTCTATTAGGAGTTCCTCCTTGACACTTCCACCTCTACTTCCCCTAAATCCACGGTAAGTACAAATCTTCCTAGTCTGAATATTTCTCCTCTCTGTGTCGCATGTTGTCTTTGGTCTCTGCTAGCACAGCTCCTTCATAAGGGTTCCTTTTCTCACAGTGAAGCTGAATCTCATTCTGGGCTGTACAAATTGCAAATACTTAAAGCATGAGGATGAAAAGTACTTCTGCATATTTTGAGGCTAAACTGATGATTGCTGCACAGTCTTTAAATATCACAGTGGCAGTGGAGAGTGCCCAAAACAGAGGATACAAAATCTGAAACCTGTGGAATATTTACTATTGAGGAACGATCCCAGGTATTAGCCAATTAGGTTTACCTTTCTCTCTTTCCAATGTCCCAATTTCTTTCATTAAAATTTGTTTAACACTGAGTTGTCATTTCTGTATGATACTGCAATGCAAAAGGAAAAAAAAAAGAAGAGATGGGTCTAAGCCGAGTTTTCAGGCTTCTTCACTCTTCACCCCTTTGGAAGATGTGTCTTGGTATGGGGATGAGCTGCCTCCCGGAACATCTGCTTGTTAGCATTTACTAAACATTTTAGAGCAGTCACTCCATACGCAGGGAGCTCCAGGTAGCCTGACTACCTCTGGCCAACACAGGTGAGGTCTTAGCAGAGCAATGATCCAAATCAGACACTTCCCGCAGCTTTTGTCAGAGGACAACAATAATTATCATCATTCAAACAAAACAAAACCTATTTTAAAACTTACATGGTATTACTTTCAGTCAGATGCCTCATTAGCAACTAGGGAAATAATTCTTTTATTCTTTTCTCAAAATCTAAAACCCCTCATACCATACACTGAACCTGGTTAATTTGTTTCCCTTTGTCCTCAGAGCCTTGGTCCCAAAACGAAAAAGTATTCTATAGTCTGATCAAGGAGGGTGTTCTAGTGAAAATCAAGCTTGTGTGCTTTGTTCTGAAATAAAAAATTAGGAGACGTCTTTTAAAATATTCACTAACAAGTGCCATAGCCTGAGAGCCAGGCAAGAAAGAGTTTAAAGGGTGTTGTCATTTGATGGCCTAAAAATAAATTGTAATGCAGAAGTAATTTGCTATGAGGTTATTTTGAGTTTTCTGAGTGTTCCCTGTTGAATTAGAAAATTTATTTGCATTTCATTTACAGCAAATGAGCCTGACAGAGCTGTGGAGCCTGTTATGAGAAGCCCCACTGAAAACACTCTCCAAACCAAACACTTTCTCTCCCTGTTCAGAAAACACTACTTGTTTCTAGGCTTCTAAGTTTTTTGATTCTGTTTTAATACCTAGGAGATCACAGCCGAGATCACAGACTTGGATTTCAACTCTTGGATGCATCTGGGGAAGAGAGGAGAAAAAAGACAGTGAACACAGAGGAGCCTGGCAGTTTGGGTGGTNATTAAAAAAAAAAAAAAAAAAA
Source organism: Pachycephala philippinensis (assembly GCA_013397055.1). Lineage (NCBI taxonomy): Eukaryota > Metazoa > Chordata > Aves > Passeriformes > Pachycephala > Pachycephala philippinensis. Next base: position 54,988 of record VWZT01005187.1, on the reverse strand, counting down.
AAAAGTATTCAGGCAGAGTGTAGTGAGAATAGTGGTTTGAAAATACAGCCCTGAAGGAAGAGTCTCCAGAGAAACAATGAGAAAGGAATAAATAAAAAGAAAGTTATAAATTCATCTATTTGCTCTTCCCTGACCCTTGCTTTTACTCCTCTTCACAGCAACTACCCTGGGAAAGGCACAATGCTTTCTCCTGTCACAATATTGAGAAAAATTGAAACGGGGAAGAAAGACCACCAGATGCTTTATTGTCTTAGGCGTTTCCACATAATTAGCTGGGAATAAAGGTCCTCTGCATGGTTTCATTGCATTGAATGAACTTGGATATTGCTACACAGTAGTGTGTTTTATGATTCATGCTCTGTTATCCAGCGGCTTTTTGAAAACTGCCAGCTACTTTATCACTGACGGCCAAGCCTGGGCCTACAACTTAAAATGCAGCAATGCAAAGTTAACTGTGCATGACAGATGTCCATGAAATTGTTTAACACACGCACGCATACACACACCACACACGTGCTCGCACACACACACAGACTCTCACAAAGCTGCCTCTTGCCTTCCTACTCTTTCCACTGCCTCTCTCACTGGGTCCTCAAGCCCAGTTTTAAATATAAATAAAAGCCGGGTACTTCTGGAGAAGAGATTGTGAGTGCACACCGAGGACCACGGGTTGCTGCAGGAATTATAGGCTCTACCAGCAAACTTTCCAGAGAGGCTGTGAGAATCATGAAAGCAGCTCTTTGAAATGCACTGAGAGTGGGACGGGTCCTCTCCTCTTCCTCTCCCCTTCCTCTCCTCTCCCTCTCCTCTCCCACACACTTCCTGCTTGCACCTCTCTGCAGATGGGAAGCTTGTGCATGAGGATCCCAAGATACTGAAGTTCTCTCTACTGCTGGGGTTTTATCTCAGAAGCACCAGTTCCAGAGGAGACACTCACAAACCATAACCTTTCTGCCTTTGCACCTAATTGCCCATTGGCTTCCCTGACAGAGGATTAGGATCACAGGGTCTACAAAACCTTCATACGAGGTGTTCCTCCTTTGCAGAGAACTTGGGGTGCCCTCATTGGGATTATTGTGTAATTAGGTGGTATAAACTGGGCCAAGAGAAGCAGGCTCTCAGAGAAGAACTGAGTTCTGGCACACAGAGAGGAGCTCAAGCTGGCTCCATGCAGGGAGCTGTCTGGTGCCTGGCATCCGCTCCTGGGAAGCATGGGCCTGTCCCTGCTCCCCAACCCACTTGTCAAGCACCATGGCATAAAGAGAGAGGGGGGTGAACATACCCCTCTCCTTTCTCTGCCTTCCATGAACAGCTCTATTGATTGCCATCGGGTTATTAGCATGGGAAGGTGGTACCCAGTGTGAATACAAGTGACAACAGCGAGCCAAAAGAAAGGAAATGGGGAATCAGTTCCCCTTTAGAAGGAGAGCCGAGAAGTCCCCTGACCCTGCTTGGACTCACTTTGTATTCTGGAAGGAATGAGCCCTTTCCCCAAGGTTTACTGGGTGCTCTGACAGGCAGGAAACAAACATGAGAAACCTTCACAGTGCTCAGCAATTGGAGGCTGGGGGTACACAGGAGAGCATCAGATGAGTTTGTCACATTACCAAAAACACCCACAACAAATGAACATACAAAAAGATAAATGAAAACCAAGAACAAAGCAGAGAGGTTTACACTCTCCCTTTACTTATGTCTAAACAAACATGCTTTTGTTTAACTTCAAGGTATTTTGCAAGTAAAGAGATAATTCTGCCATAAGGAATACTGGGCTAAATTCTCTGCCATCATGCAAGCAGACTTTTGATTTCACAGAGGTGGCTCATCTTCTTCTACTTAGCAATTTGGGCTTGTGCCCCTATCTTGTGGACATTAAAAGCATCATAAGACTCAGTCTTCGGTAAACTACCTCCAAGTCCAGACCAAAGAGAATGGTCACAATTTTCAGCAGACCTTGATGTAACTTCTAGTAGGGCTTTCAGAATGGGAAGCAAAAGGCTGGAGTGACGGGTATCACTGATGCAATTTTCCAATGAGATTTCTTTTTAAAGGGTATTTTTCCCCTCTGACACCCACCAACAACTCAGACTCATTTTCAATTGCCTGAGTAACTAGTTCTGTGATTCATGCTTAGGAGCTTATTAAAGCTTATCTGATATAAGTCAGCCAAGATCCTCCAGAAATATCAAGAAAATTATCTGCTTTTGATCTTTACTGGGAGGCGGGGGGAAGTCACAGCTCCCAGCTCCCCGGCAAAGTTTCCGCTCCTTCAGCAGAGCATAAAGCAGCTCAGCAGGATGGCAATTCCACAGGGTGGGATGCTGTGTATGTGCCTGCATGTCTGCATGCCTGCCTGCGTGTGTGTGTGTGTGTGCCTGCGTGAGTGCGTGGGGCCCGTGGGTGGCCTGCTCAACATTTCGGTGGATGTTTCATTCCCACCCCTTTTACTACGACCCTGGTCAGGCCACTTTTATGCCAGTGACAGCTTCATGAAGCACAAAACATGGAGCAATACATGGCATGAAATTGGCAACAAAGCCGAGCAAAAGAAGGAACAATTCTCTGGCAGGATGTGATCACAATATGGCTGATTGGATCTGGAAGCAGATGCCAGCAGCGGGTATTGTCCCGGTGACTGAAAAGACATGACCCCCGAGGTACAGAAGACAACGAGGCCCTCCTTATGAACCACAGGGGGAGGGGAGAAGAGGTGAAACCAATGAATAAATCAGGCGATGGAAACAGGGGAGAAAAGAAAATGCTAAAGAGGACTTTTATGGGGGACAGGGGCAGCTCAATATGCGAGAGCGTTGCCTCCCCAGCTAGCTGAACACTTGCTCAGACAATGGCTTTTTAACAGATGGGAGCCCCGCTGAAAGGGGCCAAGTTTTGTGCAGTTGAGAATCCCTGTTTGTTTAGTCTACTGCAGCCCAGGCAGGTGTCTGCAGAAAGGCAATCCAGCAGGTTAAGTGTCTCAGGGGCGGTTTAAGACAGGCAAGGCTGCGTATCAACCAGGACTGGTTTTATTGGCAGGGGACTGATCTCGTTAGACTTGTTTGTGAAGCCCTGAGGGAGGAGAGGAAAAAATAGATCTCTTTTCTCCCTTCCTTCTAAGGATGGATTTTCCCGTTCTGGGCAATCAGACCCCTGCAATAAACCCTACCAGTAAGGCAGCTTCATGTCACAGGTACCGACAGCGCACGAAACACTGCAAAGGAGCACAAAATGTTGAGACAGAGCACATAACATTGCCACTTGCAATGTCACAACTCCAAGTTCCTACACACACTCCTCCTTTCTTTTCTTTCCTACAATGCATTTGATAACCCAGTTGTTTACACTACAGTTCTCTGGATGGGCTTCTTCATCTATTTTGGCATTTCCTGCAGATCATTGAAATTCGACTCACATGGCTCCTGACCTCAGCGATGTGCTATTCTCCCCTGCAGTAACAGAGATGCAGCCATTCTCCTCTGTTAACGATGACACCCACCTAACAGGACTGGTGGGGCTGATTTTTCCTCAGTCACACAAGCACATAGACAGTAAATGCCACGTACAGGATTGGGAGACCCCAGCATGTAAGTGCGTGAGGGGTGTGCTGGACCAGCCCAGAGGAGGTGAATGCCTCAGTCACTCCCAAGATACTTAGCAGTGCCCAAGATGACACAATTTTCTTGCATCACCCTACCCAAAATACCAAACTTACAACAACATGGATCATGTAAGGAACACAGAGAATGAGAAGGGAAGGAAAACACATGCAGCATCATGCTTGAGTGGCAAAGGCAGTGTCACCTTCCCTCATGCTGGATCAGAACAGTCATGATAGTCCCGAATCTCAAACAACTGAAGGGAAGGATGAAGGTAAACCCACATTTCTATATTCCTACCTGTGCTATTGACTTGCTAGGTGACTTCAGACAAGGGACATCACTTCTCTGTGCTCCCATTCCCCTCTTGCCCTCCACATCCGTTCTCTGCTTAAAATGCAATGGCTGTCAGAGTTGGTAAGAGTATGGATTCTATATGCCCAACAAGACTTCCACCCCAATCCAGATTTTTCCTTTCAGGACTGTGAGACAGTAACATTTCCTGTGCTTTTTTTACCTTGTTATGTGCTCTGGAACTTTTCTGTAATCATGATTCCTATTGAGAAAAAAACCCCCATCGCTCTAATTTACCTAAGCAGCCTTCCAGAGGGTAAACAGGGATTACTTTTAGGGAAAGTATGCTTCCATGACTAAATCAGGTCCTTTCTGCCCTAGGACACCCTTGCAATCTCTCCTCCACCTCCAGATCTGTTTTGAAAACAGAGAGGTGAAAGCTTGTTTCCTATATATATACTGGGTTGTCACAAGGCTACTGAGCCCACCCACAAGAGATCTGCAAAAAAGTGTGAAAGCACTACTCACTGTAGTGAAAGCTTCCTCTCTCCTTTTAAAAAAAATTAGCCAAACCTTTATCTGTCTTGATTGGGTCAAACAGCACAAAATATTAAGCTCCACACAGAGTTGCATATGCAATTGCACCTTTGGTATCTATTCTCTGGCATAAAAAATGTGGGTTTTGAACTACACAAAGGTTTTTCAGTCACTTTCAAGCTTGCAAAGCCTCTTATTTTAATATTTTTGATACAAAGTTAAACGTTTTTCTTCAAAGTGCCTAAGGACAATGCTAATGCTTTTTCTGAATTTGCCTCTTCCCATTTAGTTATCTTGGTGCTATTCATTTTTAAAGGCTTAAAGTAGAGTTTATGCGGCATTAGTATTCATAGGCACATGCTAATTTACTCTTATGTTCGGATACGCAAGTGGTTTTTTTCAGATGAAACAGAGGGGATTAGATCTAGATCACTTGCTCTGAAGAAAAGTCGTAGCATGCCTCAACTTTCTGTTCTTTTCAATGCGGCATCAATTACTAAAACTAGATTTCTTGTTCCTAAAACAGAAATAAAAATATCTGCTGCAGTCTTGTAAAGGGGGAAAAAAAAAAAAAAAGTGTATTGTGGTATGAGAAAGCCACAAAGTCTCCAACCCCTCCCTTTGCCCTCCTCCCTTCTCCTCAGGGATGAGGGATTATCACCTCTGATCCCTAATGCCACTGTGAGCACTGGCCGCCAGAGCCAAGGGCTGTGCTCCGGCCGCCCATTGTCAGCAGTGGCAGCTGTGGGGAAGGCAGAGGTTTGGGTCTGCCCCAGCCAGCCAGTGCTCGGGGGTCACCCTCGGGAAGGTCAGCGTGTCCCTTGCCTCAGCGTCACGGCCACAGAAATTTGCTTCAATCCACACATGTGTTTGAAGGAGGAACTCGCAACAAAAGCTTCTTCTAAGTGTTCCAAAGCATATGGTTGGAGATGGAAAACACTGCCTTTTTGGTTCTGTTTTCACTTTATAACTCAGCTTTTAAACTTTACAGTTGTTAAGTATATCAGCATTTGAAAGCAAACCCCAAATTTCATCACTTTTCCTTATGTTTTTTGTTTGGAAACAAGAGAATTACCTCACCAAAATCCATTTACATTGTGAATTTGATTTGGAATATGTAATCCTCCATGAGGCGATAATGCAGTTAGAGGGACATGAGCGGATGCCCCATTACCCTCTGGAGCAGCTGTGGGGCATCACAGAGCCAGCCCTCCTGTAGACCTCACTGCACCCCACAGGGCCTGCCTGTGGCCCCACATAGTCATGGACAGCCCAAAGTTGCTCCTGGACCTCTTTTAGTGTTTCATTTCTTCCCAATCCAGCAGCTGAGGAAATACCTAGGGAGTTCTTCAGCAGCAGGAGGGGGAGGCAGCTCAGCAAGATCTTCAGACCACTCTACAGGAATGACTAGGGAGGAAAAGGTTTCATTCCAGGCACACTCTTTTTCCCAGTCACAGGTATTTGCCATTAAGGCACACTGGGTTTTTCTTTCCCCCTTAGGAAGAAGGAGATGAAATTATGTGAAGAAGTCAGAATTCACTATGGGGTAAAAGCAAGGAGGTCAGCTGAGTACCTGCAGCTACACACTTGAAATGTGTAAATATAAACCACTTCTGTGCTTATAAGAGGGTATCAGTGCCATTTGGTGGTGGTGCTGATTACCTGACACTCTATCTCAGGTCCAGTATGGCTCTTAATGGTTATTTTATATTTTGCCCTATCTGTGCCACTAATTTGCATGACTAGAAGACACATAAGCACACGGAAAGGATTTTCCAGACAAGAATTTTGGACTAAGTCAACCAAAGAACTGTAACATCTTCACTGAAGCTAAAGGATGACTACCTGGCCTGACCACCAGGACCTGGGTCAATTAGATATCGAGGTTACATCAAGGTGAGTGCATCAAACAGTGAGAGGGCACAGTCCTGGGCATGGGAATGCAGTTGTCTGCCCCAACAGATTCAACTTTCCCTGACACTGTTTTGGCCCATGCCAGCCAGCACCGCCTTAAAAGATGCCCAAGTGCCATTCCAGAGGATGCACATTGACACCTGGATTGCTTTCAATAAGCAATGTGTGTGCTTCACCTTGCCCTGGAAGTGAAGAGGATTTACAATCCAAGCTGCAAGCTGTTCCTCACCACTGGCCTCTGTGCCCAGGAACACTCTGGGACATGTTTAATTGTGTCATTTGTGTAACCCAAAGGTCCTCTTTCCACCGAGACTCTGAAATTATAGCTGTTGCTTGGCATCAAAATTTAAGGACATTGCACTACTTGTTTTACATCAAGTTGCAATACAATTTATTACATAACACACACAAAAGTAGGGGCTTTCAAATTCTGTCATTCCTGAGAGAGGAAATTTTGGGTTTAAAGTTGCACAGACAAGTTCTGGTACAACTTTTAACCATCCTGAGCCCTTCACAAGCATTACTGTGAAGTCCATGTGTAAAACAGGATTTTTAATGCACTAATTTTATGCCTGCGAATCAGGCACTGGGAGATTCAGACGAACAATACTCACCCTTTCATTTTTTTTTTTATCAACTTGAACTACTTCTGCTTGGTTTTTTTAGGTATTAAAATCATCCAGTTCTAGCCCTGTATACATTCAGAGTACAAATCCCTGTTGACTTCAACAACTGAACTTATTGTAGGGCAATTCTATCAGAGGTATTACATCCCACCTCAGACCTCCATTCTCATTTTCCATTTTTTTCTCTCCTCCTTTTCCTTTTCCCTTTTCATTTTTGTTTTTCTTCTTTTTCTTGTTTCTGTCTCCTGCTTCCCTTGTCCCTTCCTCACATAGCTCACAGGGTGCTGAAGGCACCAAATGTATAGGATTGCTCTAGGTTGCTATGTCCAGATAGAAATAGCAAGTAAAGGCAAAGCTTTGCTCTTAGTTTTGTTCACATTTAGTCTTGGACTCAAGTCCAGGAAGGACAGACACCACAAAAAATTTTGATTTTCTATTAACTCTAAAAAATATATATTTTCACTCATGTTTCCCTTAGAAATGTACAATCTCCTTAGGTTGAAACTCCATGCCATATTCAGGCTTCTAACACAGAAAAGCTGCTTTAGGACAGGCAAGTGCAGAGAAAAAGCTGGTCCTGTGAGCATTCACAATGGCCCTGCTCCTTCCAGGATTTCTCTCCAACAGCTGGGATTTGGCTGTAGCCAATGAAACGCACTTTTGGGAACAGAAATTGCTGTTCTTGTTTAGGTAAAAGAGACCCTGGCTCAGGTAAAATAAAGCACACATAAAGTTAAAATATGTAAGGGAAAGGGAAAAAAAAGAAAAAGTGCCCTTTAATGTAACTGGAACTGCAGTACTTCCAAAGTTTTACTGTGACTTACATGAAATACTCTGCTTAATGAAATATTCCAGCCATGGCTGGAGTGCACAAATACCTCAGGCTTTCCGTGGAAGCACAAAACAGAGTATCTCAGTCTTTCATGCAGCACAGAGAAGCTTGAAATCACCACCCCCAGGCAGAAGAACAGCTTTCAGACCGAGAGGCCTTTCCTCCACGTCCCAGATTGCGATTTCTGAAAAGCTTGCTGTTTCTAAACCAGCTTTGGTATCTGCTTGTGCAAGTCTGGGAGCCAGAGATCCAAGCAGGGAACTCCTGTCATGTCACTTCACATATGACTTGTGTGAGTATTTCTGTTCATGAACCTGTCCACAAGCGACTGGGAACTTAAGCCCCTCAGAAATCGGTGTGGCACATCCTATGGATGCAATAATCCTCCCCAGATGACCTCCTCTGGGCTGGGAAAGCTCATCCCTAAAGGCATCCAGGGCCCAGCTGACTGGTGTTGAAGCACAGAACGGACTAAACACGCTGTCCCCTTGGTAAACTGGTTTAATTGGACCTGAGTCCTTGATGGACTGAGGCTTCCAGCTCTGCTTGTTTAGCAAGAAAAGCTCTCTTAATTTCTTATTGTGGCACACAAGATTTAGTGCAGATCCTTTAATTTAAATGTCAGAATGTGAGCAGTAGTTTATTTCCATAAAACAAAAAGCAATAAAGTCAAATATATTAAGCTCTGGCTGTGAGGGCTCAGATTACACAATTTATAATTGTACAAAACACAAACAGCAAAAAACTACCCACCAGAGGATGAGTTATTATCACTCACTTAAGCGTTTGATTCAGGGCTGGTGAAAGCAGTTGCAAGAAAACAGTGAAGAAAAAAAAAGAAGGAGAAATCAAAGCATTTGGGACACTGAAAGGCCCTCAGTGACAGTCAAACATGGGGAACAGGATCTGCTGATGTGCCCCTACACCTGCTGGCCTTCCCAAGTGCTCCTCTGCTGCTCCTCCGAGCACTCTGAGGCTTACTCTGACCTCCCACTTTCACACTGGTTACAGTCTGCCAATATTCATTTTTGCATTATACCCCTAAAATCACGCTCCCTGATAAATGGTGAGGAACAAAAAGGAATAAGGTGTTGTATTCTTTCCAGCTGGGACCCTATTTTTCCAGCAGCCAGCACCTGGGATAACAAAAAGCTGGTCTTCATTAAGACCTTATGTGACACCAGTGACAACATCACAAACACAACTGTGACATAGGAATTTAGATGATGATTACCTGAGTCAAACCAGAATGACTCAGTAAACTTAAACTGTGAAAACACATCTCTGAAAGCAGCAGAAGTATTTCAGCTGGTACCTGCACCAGAACTCCTCTGAGATTTTGAGCTCTGACCCCCATTCTGTCAAACTAAGATATCCATAAAGTGACCATCAAGTAATGAGAAATATCCAAGTCATCCTGGCAAAACCATTCAATTTGCAGGAATGTATATAAACAACAAGGAGCACAGTAAAAATGTACAATGGGTAAAACAGTCTCATTATTGGTATTTAAGTGGCAGAGAAGAGGCAGAACTGAGGACAAAACCACCAGAAACACCATTTGGAAGCTCTGCATTATACCACAGCTCCAACTATTACAAAAGCCCCTGCAGGAGAGCTACAGAAACAGAGGTCTGGTGGCTGCAAACCTGCCAAGCCTCCCCACTTTCACAGCCCACCCTCATGGTACATACCATGGAGAGGCTAAGGATGTATTTCTGCATCTTTTCAGCAGAGCAAGAGTCTGCTGAAAAGGGACTGAGGGGCACTCGATCCCCTCATCCAGATTATTGATAAAGATTTTAAACAGAACTGGCCTCAAAGCTGAGCCCTAGGGAATAGCGGCAGCCAACTGGATGTAACTCCATTTGCCACTTCTCGCTGGGCTCTGCCACCCAGACAGGTTTTAACTCGGCAAAAAATACACCTGCCCACACCATAGACCAGAAGAATGGTTGCAGGAAGTGTTTCCTTGGCAAAAGGCATCTGCTCTGCTTTTTTGCGATCAGAAGGGTACAACCTGACAGAGCTGCAGCCCATGTGAGCGCTTATCAGGACCAGGAGGACAGGGCACTAAATTTTGGGATCTACATGATTTCCTTGCTGTTTTACTTGCAATAGGCTTCAAGAGACGCTCTTCCAGTGCCACTTAATGCCATCACTGAAGCCTCAGGAAGTCCTGATTAACAGTATTCGTGCTGGGCCGGGGCCGAGGCACTCCCCTCCTTTTTGCTAACCCTTAATGTATTCATTGCCTTATTTTCATACATGCTGATTGAATAGCGATTTATTCCTCTGGTGCTAGGCTAGTCCCTCCATACTAAATGTGAAATCTTTATTCTAACCAATGTCTAAATCATTGTTTTCTGGCGGCGCAGATCATGTGGCACAGATTATTAATAGCTCTGGTCTCTACACCACTTGACACGGCGCTCCAGCTGTCATTCTGCTCCCTGGCTCGTATGATTCTTGCACTGGTAAAGTGCCAGGCCCGGGCCGAGCCCATCAGTCACTGTCACCCAGCACCCAGTGATGAATAGCCCCCGAGCAGCGTGGCGAGGCCCCGGCTCCCGTTCACACGCGCCTGACTTTTCCCAACTCCAGCACGCCAGCTGAGGCCGGGCCCTGCCGAGGTGGGCCACGGCAACCTGCAGAGACCACCCCCCCTGCACCCTGGGTTAGTTAAAAATGAAACAAATCCTAATGCGATCATGTCACTAATTACGCATTTAATTCAGTTATAAGGAGCTAATGGCTCCCTCAGTGACAGCTTTTACTGCTAAAAGGCAATTCATTCCTAAAACTGAGAAATCTAATTACACAAAATGCTTCGTCCTAATCCTTTCAAAGAATAATCTTATTTGTAGACATTAACATCCCAGATGCTGCTGCTGTTTGTCCATTATGACAGTGTTTGTCCTGAATAATGTATAAATAGCTCTTTCTGGACAGTTGCATGTCACTAAATCAATACAATTTGCTGCCTTCTGTTACATTAAGTCAGCCTGGGCAAGCTGGAGAAAATTAACCTTTTGTTTCCCACTCAAAAGGGCCTTTGAAATTAGAAACAAGAAAGGGTTGGAGGGCCTATGGGAATGATGAGGTCTATTTTTTTTTTTTAACCCACAAAATGTTCAGCAGATCTGCAGGGCTGGTGATGGATATATCTTCAGAAAAACTGGCAAAACATTTCCAGGTAGTGGGGGAGACACAAAAGGGAAAACTGTGTTCTTTCTCGTCTCTTCCTTAAATGCTTCACGTTTCTTCTACAGAAGCAGCTTAATTGTAGTAAATTCTACAGTTTCTGTAGAATTCTGTAGTGTTTTGTTGTCAAGGGAATGATATTGCTACTAAGACGTTCCTTAGCAGTTGTGGTAGCTCCCACAGCCAGAGAGATGGGAAATATGCCACGGAGTTGCTCTCCACACAAAAAGCCCTTAGAACACAGAGAAAACATGAGAGAATAGAAAGTCTGTCTCTCATGCAACATATAACTGAGAAGATGAGCTGAGGGCATGTGGCTTTAAGCAGAAACACGGCCAAGTGCAAAGCTGGATTTCAGTGTATTTGCCTATTTATCTTGTGTATTAATAATTAGCTGCCTGCACCTATTGTTGTGCTAAAATAACCAGCTCTCCCCTGGTATTACTACAGGAATTCCAAGTTTCCATGTGATGTCCTGGCACTATCCCAAGGGACACTCACAGGATTCCCCAAATGTCACCAATATATGTGAAAGCCTCAGATACACTTGGTTTTAACCATAAACTCAAATCTCACTGAAACCACTCTATCTTTGCCAGGGACCAGGAGGGACGCTGGGCAGTGCTGAGAACCCAGAACAGATCACAGCTCTGAGTGGAAAGGAAAACACAGCTCCTACCAAACCCACACCTCAACTCAATCAGGAAGCCAACTTACGTGAAAAAAATCCAGTGCTGAGAAATTATGCCCAAGCTCCTGACAGAAGTGACAACTTCAGCTCTTATTCTGGCCCCAGCCTCCAAGCATCTATTCTGTGAATTTACCAGCAATGTCCCTAATTGCTGGCTTCTTCAAACAGCACAGAGGGAGCTCCGCAAGCAGAAGGATTAGTGAGAAATTAAGGAGTAGCCTGCCATGCAAAAAAGTGCAAAGTGCAAATCAGAAAATTCCGTGTTTCTGCACTGGTGATTTGGGTTCTGGCTCAGTAGGAAAAGCTTCCATGGCCAATCTTCAGGGCACTGTAGGGGGTGCAAAAGGGAGAGCAGACCACAGCTTCACTGGCCCAGAGGCACATGCCCCTTCAATGCACACAAGCAAATGCAGGAACACCCTCCTTCCAAGCACGCAGCTCTAACAGACACTAATAGCTAAAGTCAAAAGCTTGCTCTTGGAACCAAAAATCAAATAACGGTCTATTTTCCCAGAGAAATAACAGTACAATAAAGCATTTGCATGGTTATCCCGTGAAAGGCTACATGAGGGAGCTCCCTGGGGCTGCACATGCACTGCATAACATTAGGAAGGGTGCCTCACATGGTGACAGGGTTACTGTGATTTCTTCCTGTACAGAGAGACCACATCTGGTGGAATTACCAATTTTGCTGCCATTTCAAACCATTTACTCCCTGTCTACTCATTTTTTAGATGATTATTTTCTTTTCTGTGACAGCTTGAGTTGTTTCATTTTAGTCTTCAAGAACATCTCATGGAAGGTTTCTCTTGTGAGTGTTGCAGTTCAGCTCTCCGGGAATTTTTGCCATTCGTGGCTTCCTGAATTAAATGATGGCAGCTACTTTGTTAAACAGAGCTTCTCTTTGCTTCCTCATCGTAACAAGACAGCTGATCCAGAGAGCTGCCAGCAAAGCTCCTTTCACCACCCTGCATTGCTGGATTGCCATTGCTTTCCACAGAGATGGTCAGATTTAGAGGGGCTGGGGGGATGTTACTTTTGGGGTTGCCTCATCAAGGCAGTGACTAACCTGTGACACCACAGGTTTCTTCTGGAAACACATGCTGTGAGGCATGCACAAAACAGACCTCATGGGAAGCCCTACAAAGTCTATTTGCCCTGTGCCAGTGGCATCAACCTCTTACCCTACTGCTTGCTCTGGCTCTGGCACTGTATGCAAGCAAGAGCTGGGGATTGTGTATGGCAAAGATTTTAAATTGATTGCATCACCACAGAAGGCATGAAGTCACTTCTTTAGACTCCTTGCTGTTAGTGCTCTGTCACCAGGGGGACAGAGATATGAAGTTATGTCAGGTCAGCATTTTCCACATACACTAAATGTATTTAAAATATTCAGTGTATCCATTTGAATATTTTTAGGGGGATTAATTGTTCAAATCTAAAAAGTTTATGCCACTCTAATGGACTACTAATGGAAGAAGCTTTAAAAAAAATCTCTGCTTTGTTCTGAGGCCGGACTGTGACCTAAGCACCAGGTATAATATGTACCAATATCTATCTTGCACTGTGAAATTTAGATTGCAAATCCATTATGGTAGAGTCTGTGTCTTTATGTATTGTGCGCGGCTGAGCAAGCTCACAGAGCTCAATACATAATAAATGGTAGGAACCTGACCTGGAATATTAAACGTGATCTGAAAGATTCTTCACCCAGGAATTTGGGTTTGTTTTCCCCAGAAGCTTTGTCTTGGAGACCAAGGTGCAGCTGTGACAAAAAAAGCCAAGTTAGCACTGTCTCCTGGCTGGGCTGGGTATGATTTGAGTCCCAGCTGTTTCCTTTGCTAACAGAAGCAGGCAGACAGCCTGTCCCAGTGGCTGGCAGGATGTGGCAGCTCAGTGTCCACCACTGCCCACCTCACTCACCGTGTCTTCAGCTCTCCTTTCAGATGTCAGGAGCCTTATGGGTGCGCTCACCTGGGGCAGGAAACAACTTCCCACAAGATAGTTTTCAGATCCCTGGGCCAAACCAATCTGAAGTGTTCTGGCAAGAAAAAAAAATCAGTAAAGCTGATTTGTAGCGTATGACCAGGATCTCTCATACCTTAATCAGCTACAGAGTCAAAAATAACCTGACTTTTTTCAAGTGAGGACCAAAGTATTCCTCAAAGAGAAACTATTTCCCTTTGATCAGCTCCAAAATAATTCCTGTATTGGTTAAAGAAAGACAAGGATCAAACATAAAAATTAAAAAAATTTTAGAAAGTACTACCTTCTGATCACAGTTGTTTGAATGGGTGCTTGGAACCTCATTTAGTCATCAGGATAATGTGAGGTTACTAATTTATTGTGTTAACAAGGAGGCCACAGAGAAAGGGTTCTCTTACAGCTCTCTCGATAAATAACAGTTCCCTTCTTCTTAGTCAGTAACTATTGTTAGTGGTGGATTTAGTTTTGATTGAATCAAACAAATTGGACCTCACCTCTGGTTATCTGGAAGGAAAGAACACAGAAATCAGAACACAGAACCAGGAAGGCAAGAAAAGAAAAATTTCATAATTTTCCTTCTCAAAGAAGTCATGGGTCTTCAGAAAGGCCTTTTCATCATTGCATGCATTGCCACCATTTTTTTGCTGTGGAAATAATTGCTGGAGATACTAAAATATTCTACCCACAAAAGAGATGAGTACTAGAGATCAGAGCAGGACACAGATGGGCTCGAGCTGCTACTGAGGAGATGAGAAGCTTACACTGCTTTGCTCACAAACTCTTTGGATAGCAGATGATTTCCCAGAATAATTTAGGCTGGAAAAGACCCTCCAGATCATTGAGTCCAACCATTAACCCAGCACTGCCATTTTCACCACTAAACCATGTCCCCAAGAGCCACATCCACCTAGTTTTTGAACAGTTCCAGGAATGGTGATTCTACTGCTTCTCTGGGCAGCCTGTTCCAATGCTTGACCGCCCTTTCAGTGTAATTTCCTCATATCCAGTCCAATATACTGTTCTGTGGACTAGGTTTTACAGTTACGTGGCTTAACCTTTGTGGAGAGCTGCTTTCTGTTTCTGAAATGAAAGCCTGCCATGGTAAAGCCAAGGGTTACAAGACAAGTAGAATTATAGGTCTGGAGCAGAAAAGCAGGCATGAAAAAGTGGTACATGGAGAAGTGAACATGTTCCCTGGTTAAAGAGTGCATCTTACAACTGAACTGATTGCCAAGGTAAGGGAAGCCCCTCTCATTGTGTGAGTCTTCGATCTTTCAGGTGCACTTTGAGAGTCCATGAGCCAAGGCAAAGAACTTAGCTCATTCTATCAAAAGGAAACACACAGACTTGTGTCCTTCTAGGGGTGCACACGTGCCCAGAAGCAAGAAGGAAAGAAAGGGAATACATGAGTTTCTGATATTTCCTTCAAAGTTGCCATTCTTTTGTTCCCAAAATGAGAGAGGATTTATTGAGAGTGGTGTCTGAGGATATACCTGGTGTTATCATTATACAGCTGAAATAAGAAATTCATATTATAAAACATTTCCTATTGCACTAAAAAATAAGTCCTATTTCCATGCTGCAGAATAGCACCCAATGGGAAACCTATAGCAATGTCATTTAAGAGGGAAGTGAATAATAACTTTATTTCCCCCCAAAAAACACCTAGAGAATGCATTGTCTACAATATGTGGCATCCCTTCCAGGCATATTTTCTAGAATTCTTCACTGCTTATACTATTCTAACAATCAGTGAACAAGAATTTCATAACAAGAGCAAGGGAACAAGATTTTCTTACCAAGAGAAAATACCTCAGGTGATGCTGCTCAGTATCTCTTGCCAGGGATAACCAGCAACAGATTCAGAGCTATTGAAAAACTACAGATTCATGTAATAAGTACTGTTAAAATGTAAAATATTAAACGTCACGTCATTGCTTAACAAACGCTCTCAGCAACAACATTTTCATTCACACTGAAAAAGGTGTTGAACGGCTTTGTCCCTAAGGATTGCCATTTCAGGTACATCACTTGCACTGCACACCCAAAACACCAGAGTTACCTTAGAGGCCTTTTGAGCAGCATCTAGAGGTGGCAGAGGAGGAAAAGCAGTGCCTAGTAGCCCACCATTTGCTCTGCTTCCTTGGTTCACTTGGAGGTTTGTGTCTGCCTGAGCAGGCTGGTGTGGTCAGGCAGAAAACACAGCTGAGCAGCGGGGCCTGGGCACCCCTCCATCACTGTCAATAAGCGAAATGGAGGGCCCTTACATCATTTCATTTACTATTTCAATGATTACATAGATCATTGCCTTCCCATTGTTTCAGTGATAGATTTAATTAACTTCCAATTAATCACAGAGGGTGATATTTAATGCTCAGCCCTGCACCGAGCACAGTGTCACAGACCAAAGAATATATTTTGAAGGCTTCAGTAATCAAGAGGTCATGGAAGATAGATGTTCTTCACAAAAAGAGAGAGAGAGAAGATAAATTTGTGTGTCCACTCTGCTCTGGCTAACTGTTTTAGGATAATTGTTTCACATCCAAATTATAACTTTCCTAAAGGTCTATCCATGCACAAAGCTAGATAAAAGGGAGGGAGGGAGGTAGGTTATTGGGTCATATTATAGAGACTTCATAGGGCTATAATTCCCATTGGCAGGCAGCGGTAAATGTTTGCAGCTGCAGTGGTTAAGGCCCCGACAAATGGGCAGAAATAAATTCCCTGTAAAGATACTTCTATTTAGATAGAATGACTTAAATATACCAAACCCAAATCAATGACAAAAAGGAGAGTTTCATTACACTAAGGGTGATTACAGGCAGTGCAAACCCCACAACTCATCTGCTACCCTTCTGGGAACAGGATGTCAAAATCAGGGCATCTGCTTATGGTCTTTTTGAAGGGGTTCAAAGGATTTCCATTAGGAAAAAATTCCCTATTATATTAAGCAGAAACATTTAATTGACAACATTTTCCTAATATATCCAGTGAACATCTTTGAGGTGCCTGTGTCACTTAAAAAATGCTAGATAGCATGAGTGAAATACATTTTAGACATGAAAAGCAATTTTGTTTCTCTTTAGTCTTTTGACAGCATTCCTGTCAGGCTTTTGCCTGAGACAATGCCCAAAGGTACTACTGTAATACAAGCAGTGACCAAGTGTCCAAGGCTGAGAACCCTCCAAGCTGGTTCTCTGACCTGGGCAACATCTGAGCAATTCCAAAATTCCCAGCTGTGCAACCTGGGGGACATGCTCAGCAATGCCAGAGCTCTGCGCTGGGAGCCAGACAACTTCTCCATCTCATCAGTTCACAAATTCCCACACAGCCAATATGCCCCAAATCCCACTGCAAGCACAATGCTAAGGCACAAGGCCTTAAAAGAGTAGTGATTTGGCTTGAAAGAAAGGATAAAGGCACTGAAATAAGGATAAGAAGAACCCAGAGAAGCTGCAAGGACCAGTAGGGAAGAGGAGATAACTGTGGAAGGACAGAGCACCAGTCTGGTCTGAAGAGGCCAGCAAATTTGTGACAATAGCCACAAGACATTTCAAGAATCCCCTGAACAAGAAGGCTTAGTACCTCGCCCTTGCCAGAGCTGGTAAGGTAGACTGGTACATTTGCAGAAACGCTGTATTTGGTGTATGCTCTGAGCTTGCCCTGAGCACCTGGTTGGGATGACCTGGTCCATTCTTAGTTGCTCAGTCATGCTCTCTTCTGGCCTGAGCAGGGCCCTGTGCCATCACCTTCCTCACTACCACCAGTGACACGCTGCCCACTGCCTGCCCCAGCTCCAGACCTGCCTTTTAGAAACAGTAATGAGAGAGGGGGAATGTTTTCACACCCTCGTAACAAGCAAATATATCCCATAAGGATTTCTCCCATGCTGGCAGTCCTGGCTAACCTGACACTGTGACAGTAAATTCAGCTGTGTGCATGCGTGTGCATGTGTGAGTGGGACAGAGAGATGGCAGGAAACCTTCTAACAAATGCAGAGTGTAATTCTTCCCTTTCCTTTCCTATGGCTAATCTCTGAGTGCAAAGTAATTATCTTTCTCATGACTTTAAATCTCTCTCTCTGGTATATTCTTGCCTGTCCAACATGACTTTACAACTCCTTCATCTGGCACACAGCTGGCGCGCCTCACGGTGGATTCCTCTAAAGAGTGATTTAAAGTTGCCTTCCATCAGTGTAAAACTAATGAGCAAGAAACATCTTGACACATGGTAACTGTAAGCAACACACTTGGTCAGCTGCGTACAAGAAAGACACCCTCACTTAAGGCTTTCCAACTGTTCTCTTACAAGCACTCACCAGGCTCAAAGCCCAGCATGCTTATTTATTGGTATCTTCACTTGCCCAGGTGTCTCTTTTCAGACAGATACTCACCACACTTCTAATGCAGCTTCCCATCTGGAGTTACTGCTTCTCTCTTACTCTGTTCCTAGAGATACACTGGAACCTATTGGCGTTTTAAATCACAGGACATGCTTGCTGCTCTCAGGGTTTTTTTAAAAAAAAAAGAACCTCAAGATTTTTCTGTAGCACTCAGCACCTTGCCGCAGCAGCATGAATACAGCCAGCCTGGAGCTTCCCTGTTGTGATCCCGGATTTACCTCAGCTGAACTGAAAGTACCGGGAAATTATTTCAGATTTACCAGGCGTATGTGAGAAGAGTTTTAACCCCATGTAATTTATCTTCATTTTCCCTCTGTGAAACAGAGAAGCCTGAGCAGAAATGGAACCTTGGGGCAGCATTTTCTTACACAAATAACCGAAGAAAGACTCTAAGCAGGATCAAGGCTCTGAGGAAAAGCACCCCCACTTACTTTGATTTAATCTAAATAGCTGTTGGTTGTCAGGAGTTTCAAGAATTCAGCTCAGTGGAAAACCAGCTTCTTTATTTAGTACCTGGATGTGATTTTGTGTTTTTTTAAAAAAAACATGAATGCAACTGTGGTGCTATATCCTCACTCACTAGTGGAACTAACTGTCTAACACTCCAGCGTTTCCAACTCTGTGCTTCAGGTGCCAAATCTTTCACATCCAGAACTTAAAAAATGTTAAGTGTAATACACTCTTAACACAAAATCATCTGCAGGGAGAGAATATCTTTTCCTCATATGCATGTAAAACCACTAAGTAAATAACAGTGGAGTTATAAGAGTAGCTTAGGAGATGGCACTGTCTTGCTTGAACATGTGTAATGCGAGGTTTGGAGGAACAAAACCAGATGTACTTGTGGGAAACATATACACCAGAAAAAAAGCCTTTGCTCACAAAATGTTTGAGGATATGCTGAAGAAGAACTTTTGTGCCTGAAAATTTGTCTGCTTTCTCTAAAACATAACAGTCTTCCTGGGAAGAGGCTTACAAGCTGGAACACTGTACGCACCAAACTACTACACAGTAACAGAATTTATTAGCCCTTACCTTACTCTGCCTTTCCTACCATCCTTTCCAATGCATCTTGAACCTCAATTATAATTAAACGTCTTCATTGCTGCATTTTTTTGCATTCACGGCCCTCCAAAAGATATCTATTTGCTAAAAAAAAATTAAAAATCTGCAAGTTCTGCAGGCACCAAAGTGTTCTCTGCAGTGAGGTTGTGATGGAAACATCCTCAAGGTACCCTAAAGTGCATCAAAGGCTGTAAACGGTAAAACTAAAAAAAAAGTGTCAACACAGAGAATAGAGTAGCCAGAAAGGAGGTTCAAGCCTCTGAACATCTCTCTGCTACCCCAGCCAAGAAGGCAGAACACTCTAGAGAGAGCAGTGGTCTTAAAAAAAATGGGGAAGATGCTACTAAGGACAGAGAAAATATTTGTGTAGTATTTTTACTCCTCCCAAAATTAAAGTGTATCAAGACTAACTCAACACTGAAAATAGATGGACTTCTGATGAGGAAGTTTGAGTGACCTTTTCCTAACATCCGTGGAGGACAGTAATTTCCTATTTGCTTTGTTACCATACAAATTCTGCAGCTTGGCTTGTTTCCTGCCCTCTTCCCTCTCCCTGAAGGCTATTTCCAATTCCCAAACACAACTCTCTGCCTCTCACAATCTGTAGAAACCTTCAGCAAATGGGGCATCCTCTGTGCTCCCCTAACACCATGGGAAAAACGTTCTCTCCACCCCTCATTTAAGTCACAGAGCCGGCTGCAGAGAGCAGTGACTTGTAATTATATTTAAACTTCTCCCACCCTGTGACATCTCAGCCTACATGCCAACCACAGCACCCACCACAAAATTGCCAAAGAAATATAAAGATCAGTTCCTCTCGCATTCTAGCCTTTCTGCCCCATTACAGGAACACAGTGTGAGCACTTCTCCAAGAGACTCCATCAGCACTAAGCAGGCATTAAACATGGAGAGAGAACACACGCACATGAGTGTCCTCTTGTCAGCTCACTACTGACAACCGGAGGGAGGTTTAGCAGTGAGCCCGGAGTGGAGGAATATCCTCTACTTGTTCCTTATACTATTTTTCACAGCAGAAAATGCAGCCCCAGGTCACCCACCCATCCAGGTGGGAAAGCCAGGTGTGCCGGGGGCTCTGGCATCTGTCACTGTGTCAAGGAGCCACTACCTAATCAAACACAACAGGAGAAAAAGAAATACAGGAAAGTGGTGCAGTATGATGAAGCCACCTCCTCACTCGGCAAGCACGTGGTCAGACTGAATATAAACCCCAGGATTTCCAGCGTCCTGGCCACAACCCCTCCGAAACACTGAGCATAAGATGGTAAAGGCTTTTTTGTCAGAACACAAAAATAGTTCTGTTAGGTGCTTTTTAACAAAGCTAAGTCACTTTTAAAAGACTGGACAAGACAGAGAAGTTATCCATATTTTGTACAGTCCTACCACCTAGCTTTGTGAATAGGTTCCAGGTACAACAGCATTCCGTGCAGGCTGGGTGCCCCCTGTGCCTGGCAGAACACACAGGCACCTCCCTTCGAAACAGTGAGTGCTGAGCATCGTGGATAGGAAGATCCAGATGGGTAGAAACACTGAGACGTGTATCTAAAGACATGTATCTAAACAGGGGCACAAGGAAATTGCTGACTTGTCCAAAGGCATGAAACAGCATGTGGCCAGAGTCTTTCCCGAATCCCATAGTTTAACTCAGCCCCCTCCTGCTTCTCGTTCCCTTCCGCAGAGAGGAACAAGAGCAACCACAGAGCCAAAACAGAAGACATAATTTTGGACTTATTTTAAAGAGGCAATACTGGATTTTGGATATGCCTCAGCTTCAAATGAAGGCAGGCAGGGAAGTACTGCCCTGAATGTACATCAAGAGCACTATGGTAGGAGATGCCTTTCACAAAGAACTACCCAGCCCTGTGCTACCCCTAAGTTAGATGGTGTTTATTTTGTGAAACTGGTTGGGATCCTTCTCTAATTAATTTTCTTCTTTTTCTGGCCCAGAGACCTGCATATTGTGTAGGGATAAATCCAGGTCATGTTCTCTGAAGGCAGATTGATACCTCAATCAGAAATGGGAAATATCCGTGTTTGTTTTCAGTGATGGAATTTGTCAATGGAGCTGTCACACTCTGAGTGTCCAAGGGTGGCAGTGATGGCCCAGAGAGCTGTGGGAGGCAGACACCCACCCTTGCTCTAATTGCAGCCAAACCCTCATGACAAATGCTTTTGAAAAGGCCTCGGACAGGTGTAGAGCCCAGAGTTACCTGGGCATGGACACTAACACGGATAGTAAGATGATGCCACAGCACTGTGTCCCACAATGACAGAAACAACCTGGACAAAGAAGATTTCTCTTTCTTCACCCAGCCTGTAGAAGATGATGTTTACAAAAATTTCCTGTCTGAATTTAGTCCCTGATGATAGCTGTGAATCATGCAGGTGACCATGTCCCCAAAATTACAAAAATTACAGGCAAAATACTATTTGCAGTTCAGAGGTGTTCTATAGAGATTGCTGAAAATCTTGCCTCTTTATTTATTTATTTATTTCAGAGATTTCATAAGGGGAATGTCTATCTGAATGGAGTAGAAGTTCAGAAAGGATGTCAGGATGAAAGCAAAGAAAAAAGAGGTTTTAATCCTTTGGCAAAGGAGAGAATACTTTACACAGCCAGTTCTGGGATAACATTTTGGAAATGGATCCTTCACCTGCCTAATTGCCTTGGAAGAGATGACCACCGATTCTCAGCTCATGAGAGATGTCCCTGCAGACCCTGTTCATGGGGGTCCCAACCGGACTGCGCTACGACACCCATGGCCTGCTCCAGGGATTTGGTCATCATCAGATAGATCTCCTGCCCCTGTGGGGGACACAGCTAAACCCACAGTTTAGACATATCCATAAGAGTGCTGGATACCAGTGCTCACCACCTCTTTCTCTCAGATGGTCAATGTCTCAACTTCAAGCCCAACCTCCTGGTATGGCACGTTGCTCTGTTTCACCTCCTGAAGTGTTTCTTCCCAGTTTAGTGTCCAGGTCTCCCTGACTCTCAGAGTCCAAATCACAAAATTATAAATACATGGATAGCCGGAAAAAGACGTTGGGGGTTCTTTGCTCCAGACCTTCCTTCTAGTTCCCTCCAAACCACATGCTCATTTCCATAGAGTCAAGGGCATTTTTACAGAGGTCTACACTACTGAAATGGAAGTCTTCAATATCCCCATCACCTTAGGGCAAGTTTCTTGTAGTCTTCATAAGGTGCAGTTGTGCTGGGCTGCACCTTGTAACTTTACTGAATGAAGACCTTTTACACCACCGCATTTATTGTAACAAAAAAGCACCATATATTTCTATAGAATTATGTGGCACCCACCACCCCCCTCCCCCGAAAATAACAAACAAGTTGAGAGGGCATCTGTCGACACTGGGCCTTGATGGATTTCAGTCTTGCAACCTCTGTGTCTCTGCCTCTGACTGCATCAGCTTATTTGGCCTAATTAACCTGAGTTTTCCTTGCTCAACAGAAATCATCTCCATGAAAAAGTCGTAGCTTGCAGATTCTGAGAAAGGTTTTTCTGTTTTGAAATATGAATGAGAATGTGCTCCAGGCCATCTGGCACTGGCCTTTGTAAATTCCAAAATGGATTTATTACAAATTAAAAAGGAATTTTGGAAGTGTATATTTTTAGAGCTTGTTCTGGTGTTTACAGATAGCTTGAGACTGCAAAACTGTGGTGGTGTGCAGTCCATATTTGAACAAAGGTGTGTGTTCCCCAATCTTCCTTCACATCAAGTGATTAACCCCAAGGGCTGGGGTATTGTTGTCGGTGTTGGGGAGTGGGTATCATGACTCCTCCAAGGCAGTGTTCTTCTCACATTAAAACAAATGAGGTAATTGCACGAAACCAGTGAGATAATTGCACTTCTAATGATAACTGAGCAAGTACCTCCTTGTGGTGATGCACCAAACTCCTTGGGGAGCTCGATGTGACCGCGTGGCACAGACATCCCTTGTGTGATGGTCCCAGGACATTTGTTTCCGACAAAAATTTGCTGGAAATCCATTTGTTTCCCTGCAGCTTGGTGACACCAATCTGCCAGCCTAGTAGCAGGCACTGGGTGTTAACATCTGGCCCAGGAACAAGAGCAGAACTTGGCCCTTTGAGGGCAAAGGACAGAAATAAAGATGGTGGGAAAGCAACTCTCAGCTACTCTTTTGCTGCAGGAGTGAGAGCTTTAAGCTGGCAATTTTAAAAGCATAGCTCTGTTAAATAATCCAAGAAATTGGGAAAGCTGATCTTGTAGTCAGAGGACAAACTCATTTCTGAGTAGTTTCATTCACTTGGGAATAGCGCATATTTAATAGAAAAGAAATACCGACAAAAGCCCAGATGCAAGATTTACATTCAACTGAATTACAAAGGATATGGAAAAGAATTGCTACATTTTGGTGGAAATCTTTTGCTTTCAGCATTTGTGAATTTAGAAATACTTTCATTTTAAAAAAGCTTTCACTGAAGCATGGTTATCTCTAAAAAAATGAAAAAGCAAACTTGCTGAAAAAATTAATTTCCAGTGGCTCTGTTCTATTCCCTTAGGTCTTTAAAAATTTCAGATTGAAATGGATGAATATGCAAGTGCCACTTATTGACGGCCTCCCACAAGCAGTGAAATCCTTTGAAATCATTGTGGAGGTAATTGTAAAAGAAGTTATATGCATAAAATTACTTCTCTGGTGCAATACGGATCATAAATCAGTTCACAATCAATCTACCCACAACTATTTCAATCTAGAAGATTTAAAAATATATAGCTATACATAGGAAACCAAAGTTAAACGACCTGTAGCAAAGGGACGTGTGATTGAAAGATGTATTTTCTTCTTGCTGTGATGCAGCATGAAGGAGCTGAAGAATATTTTCATATTCGTTGAATTTAGTGAGGAAACTCACTGGCTGATGATTTCTTGTGATACTTAATCACACGAATAGCAGGGTGAAAATGTTTGGCCTACCTTAGCCACAGTGGTTACTGCAGTAGCTGGAAGAAAACAGAAGGTGAGCATGGGCAACTGGACACCAAGATCCCTGGATTTCATCTCCCCACGACCACGATAATGGTGGCCAGATCCACATTTCTATGTCTCTCCTTGCCATGAGTGAATCCTAGCTGCTTTATGACTCCTGGGCTTACACGCACAGGCAAAACCTGCAGGTGATGCTCATCCCCATTTTGAGAACTTCTGCTAACAGGGAATCCTGGCCAAGGTGGGGATTTTTTTTCGGTCCTGTCAGACTCTATTTCTGGATAGTCTCCAAGTATTCTTGGAGTATACTCCAACACAGTATTCTTTTATTTTTCACTCAAATGTCTTTGAAAGTCAATAAGCAATCCATAAAGAAGTACAAGGGTTCTCACTGCTGCGTTACCTGATCATTTAGTGTAATGCTGAAATTGGTTTAATGAGATGGTATGCAGGCAGGAAAGAAGAAAAGAAATCATCTGCAGCTGAATCAGACAACTTTGGTGATGAGGGGAGAGTTGAGTTTTTCCAAAACTGACAAGCTACACATCACAAAAACCACTGATATTGAGACTACTTTCCAGTTTATCTGTTAAATATGAAAAATCTCTGAAAAGAATGTGCTCCATTTAACAGACCTGCACTTTGAAGCACAAGGAGTTTTTTAAAATTCATGAAAAGGAATGGTGGGGTAGGCCGAGATGAAATGTAGAGAGGGTATTTTCCCTCAGGTCCATATCAGAATTTTATTTCCTCCTAAGGAAAGAAAAAACTTACAAACCACTAGACTATTTGCTTCATTTTATAAGTAGAAAAACATTTGAAAATGTGAAATAAATATGTTCAATGAAGTGCTTAGCAGAGGAAGAAACTGTGCAAAAGGATATTTCGAAAGGACAAGAGCAGGCACTGAGCAGATTCTGACTGTGTTCACATACTTACAATAACAGTAGGTGAAATACATTATTAGTGATGGTTGATGTTGACTTTCACATTTTCCAAGGGTAAGGTTTATGAGTAATGGGTCCCATAGTAGCTCCATGTTACAAGAAATAACACCATTATAATATCAAAGCTGTAACCAGAGCGCGGAGGCGACTGCAATAGAAAGCTGGAATGGAATCACACTCACACCCTGAGTTTTCTCACCTCTACCTTAAAGAGATTGGGTTTAAATAAAAAATGAGGACAGTAGCTTTTCACCTCAAAAGTGGTTTTGAAAATTACCTTTGGCCTACCTAATTTTCCCCATCTTGTTTGCAGAGCACAAAGAGGTCTCCTGCCTTTATTTTGAAACCTGCTGGGCAGCCTGAAGAGATGCCACACTGTACCAAAGCACTTGGAGTCTCCAACGCATGGGGAGCTGTGCTCATATCCCTGTTCCAAGTCAATGATAGCATTTAGGTAATTTGGCTTCTTGGCCTATGCTTTTAGAATTGGATGCTGTCTTTCTGCTCAAAAGTAACTGCTGAATCCTCAGATTAAAGGGTTTTCACATAGTAAGTTTGATGGGATGCCTTGGCCACTTGGGTCAAGTGTAAAAGAATCCTACCCATGAATTTGCAGGAACTTCTTGCATTTCCCATTTCCAGCAAACATCTCTTGGTATCTTCAAGAAATCTTAATGTCCTAGACAACTCGGGATGAACATTTACATTATGTGCCTGTAACATATCTATTTCGAAAGGGAATATCCAATAATATCCAATAATATGTCTCAATAATTTTAAAATCCCACATTTGCCCAGGGGGTCTTCACCTTTTCTTTTTTCCCCCCCTAATATCTGTAAATTATTCCTGGGCATTTGCTTTTATTTACTTGAAAACATAAAGGCAGTCCTGGGTCTCTTCCTGCCCTGCACACCCAATTTTTATTTCTCTTTTTTTCCTCTCTCTCTCTGATTCTTTTTGTTTGTCAAAACTACCTTGACATTTAAAGAGTTAGTGTGGACAGAAAAACAAAAAAGAAAATAAATTTCAATTCTTCTGTCTGAAAGTAGAAGCAGTTATAAAGATAGTATCTGTTATGGGTTAAATTATATGGGTGCATGGAGAAGCCTCTCCCCATTCCCTTCGTGCAGTATTTAAAAGGAAGGCAAAAAAACCTCCAGAGCCCAGTCTGTTTAAAGTTTTCAAACCCAAATTTTCCATTTTAATCAGAAAAGGCTTGCCTGGTGGCATGATAAGATTTCTTGTCAAGAGTAATCAGAATGACCCATTCCTGAGAGAAATATAACTTTAAAACACAGTCCATAAAAATGGAGTATATAACATTACTGACATTGCAATAAAACATGGTAAGACACTCTTCTTAGAGTTTTCTCCACATTATCAACAATCTTCCTATGATCTCTACGTCATGGGAAAGCTGAGAAGGATCACAATCCTTTGTGAGCACAATCACCTTTGTGCTCTATTTACTTAACTTGCAGATATAACCAGGTCTGTCAGAAGTACAAATCATGCCCACCATTGATGTGAGCATGACAGCAAACTTCAGTAACACAAGTACCATAAAAAAAAAACAACCTATCTTTTTGCTAGTAAGGCTTAGTCCTTACTCTTCACCCCATCAGTCTGAGGTGTCTGGAGGTTGGTTGGTTGAGGTGTTGGCACTGGGAATTTTACCAGTCTGGCTCTCCACAGGCAAGCAGAGGTACACACAGTCCTGATCCTGCAGTCTGCATCCTGGAGGGTTCCCAGGAGGGCACAGACAGAGGGACACGGGTACTGCTGAACTGTACAATAAGCTCACAGGTTCTGCAGTACAGAATATCATAATCTGGAAGTGGTGCTTTTTGTTACTGCTTTTAGACAGCAACAGTCCTGCTGGCTTCAGCAGGTTTTTAAGTCCATACTTTTCCCACTTGTTTTAGGAGAGTGCTTGCATGAATATCCATGGCAATAAAATACACACTTCGAATCAAACAAAACCTCCAAGCCAAGTCAATGCTTCTTAATGCCTCTGCTCTGTCACCTGGGCAATGCTCCTTATGTGACACGGGCTGCTCCACAGAACTCAGCCTTCAGCTAAGGTCACCATTGCTCAGCTGAATAAATAAATTCTTCCAGTTCACTATTTTTATCTTGAGTTCGTGTCCATTCCCAGAGATCATTCCTCTTCTTCTCCTCTTGCTACACGGCTTTCACAAACTCTATTTGCAGGAGGCTGTCAGATCCCTGACCAGCCCACTCCACCCCAGCCTTTCCCAAGGGCTGCCTCTTTCTTACTTCGTAGAGCTGTCATCAGGAGAGGAAAGCAGTAAAATGGTAAAAACATTGCAGTAAAAAAACTGGTCAGGGTGCTCAGGGTCAGAGTGGCACATCTTTTGCCCCATTTTCAACTGTTTACATTTTTTCTTCTATTATTTTAAGTTTCCAAGCTGATCATTAAAACCACTTAAAAAAGCTACTGGAAGCACAGCAAAACAGGATTTGACTGCTTGGCATGATTTTCCCTTACTGTACCTCAGAGCAGACCTAATCAGATCAAAACTCTTCAGAAAGAAGCTGAAACTGCTGCTTGAACTGCAAGCACCCACAATGGGAAGGGATCAGGCACCCAGCTGGTTTCATTCCCACAAAGGAGGCTGTCTTCTTCAACAGCTGCAAACATCACCAGGAAATTAACAGGACAAATTAACTGAAATACCACATGCAATTCATCTACCATTTCATTTGATTGACACCCGTATCCACCCACTTACTATTACCCTAATGAAGATGCCATAAAAACCCTTAGTTACTTAAAAGCCAGTAATTAGTACAGTTTAAGGATGTATAAACTCAGGAGCTGTCACGCCATCCACCCAGCGGGGTAGCTATTAGTGAAATGGAAACAGGGAAGGCCTGGCATGCAAAACAGGAGCTGTGTGATCTGAATAATTCAACTTTTGCGAGCGGTGGCACACGGCAGAGCCTGATGGATATTCCCATTGCCGAGGGACCCAGCCTCACGCCTGCTTTTACACCACGGTTTGGGGGCAGGTTTGGCTCTACACAGAGCCTGCCTCTCTCAGCTGGTGGCAGAGGCACCAGCAGGGGGATTGCCTGCTGCGCTGGCATTAATGCAGCTTGGGCTGCATTTGAGGTTTAAGCTTTGCATCAGTGAAGATTTATAAGACTAACTCTTTTTCTCAGCCATTCTCTCTCTTTCTAGGCAAAACTGAGTTAAAAGCACCTGTCAGTAATCTGTGGGTAAGGATATGTTCATGGTTTCTCAGCTCTTCTAAACAATTCCGAGTTGACACTTTCCATGACAAACTGCCCTTTCACTTGCAGAACTTTCAGGAAAAGCAACTCCCTTCCATCTTCCAAAAAAAAGAAATCCCAAACTCAAACTGTTCCTATTTTTTTCAGTGCAAAATTAATTTTTACTCTTCTCCAGCATAATAGGGACTTGCAAAGTGAAATAATTTCTATGAACCTTGCACCGTTGTGACATGTGATACCTGCAGCATTGCAGTGGTTTGTTATTTCAGATGAAATCATACAGATGGCTACACCCCATCATGTCAGGAGCAGGTTATCATCTGCTGTGAAGAATTTTAGCTCATTAAACCACATGGTGCAGTATTAATTTATTCAAGAATAGTTCTGAACATTTGGAACATGGATCAGCACCTGAATTTTTCAGCTGAGCTCACTCTCTTTTTGTCATCCATAAAAGCGACAGAAGTCAAAACCGGTGCTTTTTGAAATAGGTCAAAATTGTGGCTCAATGCCAACTCCGTGTATTTGTTTTGAATTTTTTTTTTTTTTGGTGTGTGTGTGGGTGGGTTTTTTAACATGACTAATATGGAACCACAAAGATCTAGCAGAATAAACAAAAGAAAGGTTGGAGGTTTTTTAATAGAAAATTTCATAGTGACGATTAGCAGGCTGTGGAACTTTTACTTTACAAAGAGAAACTATAAAGGAAGTGGGTGTTTATTCAGTTCCTGGGAAAATAACTAAATGCTGGCTGGTATTTATTCAGCTGAATTATTAGAATAGCATTTGCTCCTATACTTAAAGTTGTGTCAGCATTTCCATTATGAAGCTTAGCACTTTAGAAAATCAACCCAGAAGCCAATTGGTTAATAAATAAAAATAATCCAAATAAATCAAATTAGCTTTTTAAAAAGTTAAAATGCTTTTTAAAATTCTGACTATTTAAAAAAGATGTTGAAAAGAACAAAGAGATGCTAGCAGCAAGCTGTACCAGAAAGCCTTCAGGATGCTTTCATAGTGCTAAATATATAAAAAGTCCTTGGAGAAGCAGTTAAATTATTTTCTCAGTACATATCAGAATAAAGAAAAAATTGGGAACTATTTCATTAATAACTTTGTACATTTGAAGTTGTTTTCCTATGTAAGGACAGAAATTTACTTTTATTTTGAATTTCACAGAATTTCTGTATTTTTCATCATTTTAAAATTAAAGGCTGATTTCCCATTTCAGAATTTCAGTGAACTGAATATATTGATAAGGATTTTGACTAATACAATTAAAAAGCCTTTTCTCAATAATTAGAAAAGGATGGTTTCACTTGAAAGATATTGACACTCTTCCAAATATTTAAAAAATCATAATTTTCAGTCACTATAAAAAATTGCAGGATGCTTCCACTCTGACAATATGCGTGCAATCACACTTCCAGTACTATTAAATTGAAGCTACTCTGGTGTGCAAAGTTACACACTTGAACAGGTTTTTGAAAAATTTTTGTCGGTTTACTTTTTTTTCAGGAAGCAACAGCTACAAATTCCAAGTATTGAAATAGCTAAATCTCAGTGTCCAGAAGGACCTTTGACAGAGTTACATCCACAAAACAACAGCATCCCAGCTAACCTGGGGCAGAAGGCTCAGATTTACAAGTTGTAGAATTCTGTGGGGAGCAGAGCCCTGATAATCTGGCTGTTTTTTGGGGTGCCAGTTCGTTCACTCCAAGCATCATCAACTAATCATGACATCTTCCCTCTCTTCCTCAGCCCCATGTCCCAGCACCTCATCCTCCTTAGTGAGAGACACTGTCTTCTTTTCTAGTAATTAGTTAACTTGTAATACCCCTCATCAAGTCCCCCTGATGATATTCCTTCTATTATTGATGCCAGCCCTCCTTCCACTCAGTATGAACCGCCCAGAGAATGAGAGAGACAACCCATGGATGTCCCTGTGTCAGCATTCCCCATCACTAGCTCCAAACAGAAATGTGGAAGCACTAACACTTGTAGTTACAGCAAGGTTCACCCCCAGGACTGACTCATTGAGCTGCCACAATAGACACCCTGTTATTATTGATAACATTATTATATTGCCTCAAGCAAAGCTCTCCCTCACCGCTCACAAAGCTGCTGTAACGAAAACATCCGTGGCATTGGTCCTGACATCCTTGGGATTGCATTTAATGTCTACGCGACCTGAAGTAACCCCCTGATACCTGATCGTGATGCTAAGCTGTTTATTTATTTATTCTTCCTTATTTCCAGTGCTGAAGATGATTAATGCCGCTCCCTTTGCTGCATTCACCTCTGCTTTCTGGGGGCTGTCCTTGAAGGACATCCGCTTACAGAAAATGCTGATAAATCTAATCTTTCCTTGTCAGGCTATGCAAATGATGACTTTGTCGGAACCCGGGAACACCTACTTCATAAGTGTGAAAAGCCACTGGTAGAAACTCTAGTGGACAGCAATAATCCTTATAAGAAAAAGAAAAAAGAAAGGACTCCTATGGCCAGCACTATTGATGTAAACCACTGCCCCTTTGAAGAACACGGCACAGTTCAGATCATGTAGTAGAGAGAAGTAAAGCACAAGTGGGAACCTGGAAGTTTCAGGACATTGTCTTTAGGACGAGAGAGCATTTCTGGGGAATATTAGCAAACACACACATTCCACACTGGCAGCAACTCCATATTTGATAGCTGTTACAGCAAGATCCAGGAGAGCATTTCATGTTAAACAAATGAGTCAGATTACTCCATTTCCTACCCCCACCCTCCAGTTCTCAAAGAGATTATGATTTTTTTGGAGAATATTAATCCATCAGAACAATTCATCATACAGTTCCTGTGAACAACCCCTGGTGTCTACAGATTTTCTCAGAAGCTTGGTTAAAGACAATCTTGCCTATACCCCATTTAAACATTTGCGGAGAGCACGTCTGAGGTTTCCCTTGGGATACTTTCTATCTTTACCTGCACTGTCTGCTCCAGACTCTGAACACACTTTCTGCAAAACCATATGCCAGCTGCAAAAGCACCCAGAGCTTTACCAAATATCCATTTGCAAAATCTTAATTTGGCTCTCAGTAAATTAATGGGATTGTATTTCAAGAAACTTGTATTAATTTCTGTTTTCTACATATGCCCACATGGATGAGCTTAGAGCAAATATTTACCTACAGTGTGCTGTCATTTTTGTTTTGGGAAGGCTGTTTCAAATGAAGGAATTCAGTAGAATCTCAAAAAGGGAACTGACTAGATGAATTTGGTCATCTCTGGTAAGTAGCAGCATGTGCTAAAGGCTATGGCAATACTGTTGGCACCATGGTGGCCCAAGCACATAAATGAGGTGAAGATAGAAAAATGCAATATCTTTTCCAAGTATGACTGAAATTTGTCATTGTTTTTCGAGTGTGTCTGTTGTTCTTAGGAAAGAATCAAAAATAAAGGTAATTTCCCTATTGCAAGTCATGCCCTGCTTGTGGATGAGACCACTCCTTGTACAGACAGGGCATAAAAATGCCTTATGCCTTTATTTCTCTCAACAGAGAGCAAAGGGAATGGTGGGAAAGATGGGGGCATGAGTTAATTGCTCCTCATCGACTGGCTCATGGTTACCTCTAATATATACTGTAGCTTAATCCAGCATACCAGTTAGGATACAATATAGAAGGAGCTAGAACTGCTAGCTGAAATTTGTTCCAACACAAACAAATTTAATGCTGGGTTGCATATTTGGTCGGCTAAATTGTGTCTGCGTTTAATTTTCACATGTCTGTGTGTTTCTCTGAGTCAGCTGGACTAAGAAGTGAGACATAAGAAAACCTGCTCTTGTGGTGTTGCCAGATGAGTCAAAAGGTAGCATCCAGACTTTCAGAAAAATCCACTGCGTGAGATCTCCCACTTACTTTCTTTTGAGATTGTGAAGGTTCCAGAATTGTAGATCTTTAGGTGGAATGAGAAAGAGAACCTGACACCTGAGGGGAAAGTTCACTGACCCACAGGGAGGCAGTGGAGGTGACCCTAAGATACATGCCCACCTTCTCAGAAAGGACCTCTGCACAGGGCTGAATGTCACCTTTCAATCCCTGGGCTTCTGTCAGTGACACTTACCAGCCTCCAGAGCAAGTGCTCTGCCTCTCTGTTTCTTACAGACATAGTTTCTGAGCAGCAGGTTTCATGCATTTGAGGCTTTGACTTGTTATTTCAAAGAATGAAATTACCTGTCAGGGACATTTGCTATATAGCTTTACCACCACAGCACAACTATTTTAAATACTACTAGATTATTAAAGTTCTCCTTCAGGAATACTTTAGAAATAATTTTGCTGCCCTCTAGCCTACTGTTGAAATCTCTCTAGCATGCCAGCATTATCCTTCAGCCATGCTTCTGAAATAGCTTTACTCTCTTTACTGTCCTTTTCATTACTATTGAAATCCTTCCAGAATGCTAAAGTTAACCTTCAGCGAGATGCCAGAATAACTTTCACAGTCTGGAAGGGTTTCAATACTGATTTAAAGGATATCAAAATGCAGTTTTATGTCTTTTTTGTTTTGTTTTGTTCCAGACTAAGGATTGTGGTGGCAAAAGACAGATGTATGAACTTCACTCCGTTGTGTTTTGTGTTTATATAAACACGTATTACCACTGAGGCTGCAGTAATAGTGGTCCTGGAACCCAGAGAAAGTTATTTTTGAAAAAGAGCTTCTAAAAATTGCCAAAGCATGAACTGAGGTGACAGCAGGGAATGTGGTTTTTTTTGCTTAATAGACCTGCAAGTGAATTCTGCTGATCTTACTCTGACAATGAAAGTTTTGAGGGCATGAGCCAACTCCTTTGATTAAAATGAGAAAGATCACAAACCTTTGCCCCAAACTCTGACTGAACCCAAATTAAATCTATTTTGAGGTGTGAAAAGTTCCTTTTGTTTTTTGTTGCTGTGCACGTCTGGTTTCAGCAGGGGGAAATGTTCAGATACTGCAACAAAGACTGTGTCTGTAATGTTTCCAGCTCAACAGAATCAGAAAATCCCAGTGTCTGGGAGACATTTCTGACAAACTCATGAGCACCTGAGATAATTTAGCATTTCCCATGTATCTGATGCGTAGCACTCTCCTTTCTTATTAATGCCCTTCATTCAGATCTCTGTTTTAAATCAGACAAAAATATACACCAACCTGGTTACCATGTCTGACCTACAAGCTGAAAGCAAAATCTTACTGTTTTTGCAAACAGCTAAAAGGACTTCTGCTGGAGTTTGGTGGGGTGAGTGAGCCAACCTGTGCCATTTGAATTGAGAGCTAGTGAAACAAGAGGAGGATGAAATTCCAAGTGGCCCTCAGGAAACTGAGGAGCATAAAGGCATCACATACCTCGGCATCTCCTCCTGGGTAGCAGCCTGACTCAGCCTGCTGTCTTTTTTGGGACCTCTCCTCAGGCTCATCACCTTACCCAGGCATTGTGGCCCAAGAGAAAGTGCCCTTGTGAAGCCCGAAAGGCAAAAGGCAGTTCAGCACTCTTCCGGAATCCAGCAGGCTCCACAATAGAATCATTATTTAGGAGCAAAGAATTCTGATGGTTGCTGGCACTTTCATGCTCTGGCATGCAATCCTGGCCCAGCTCAAGTCTAGAGCTCTGACCAGAATCAACAGAATAAAAATTAAATGATTAATGCCTAAGCACTCACTTAGTGCCTCCTTCTCTCCATCACTGGATTTTTCCATTTTTCTCTGCAATTGCATCCACAACTAGTGAAGATCAGCTAGGACTGTGGGGGTCACTTACACTTCTCAGCAAGAAGCCCAAAGAGTTTTGATTTAAAAGAAAATCTTCTGAAAAGATTTCCTACTGTGTCAATAAGAAGTCTTATTAAACTTTCATAAGATATCCAATGATGTTTTTAAAATGGTTTGTCATGAATAGAAGCCTGTAGCTAAAGCAATATACAAATGCATTGATGTAATTTTTTGTGAGCACCTCATATGAATATTTGTAACAATGCTACTATGCATCTTAGAAATACAAATTTGAGGAACCTGATCATGTTTCTTCTTTCTGTCTTAGAATAAAACCAAGACTGTACATTCTGCACAGAAGAGCTGACATGCTTTTTCCCCTCTAGAAACCTAAGGGCAACAAGGTTATATCCCTGTTTAAAGGTCAGTCCCATGCACAAGGTTGCCTGCTGAATAGCCAAGCTGCTCTGGAAAAAAGCCCCAATGAACTGTGCCCATCTCCACCACGACCGTGCTTTGAGGCAGCGAGCTCATTTTAACTGAGAGCATATCTGCACACAGGCAAAGGAAGAACCCACAGCAATGTCCAATAGTAGATGTTTCAGTACAGCTGACAAGGTCCTACTCTTGCAAAACTCCTGAACAGGAGCTGAATTTCAAGCACATGAATGAGACCTGGGGATTATAGTGAGAAAAAGTCTTATCTTCATGTGAGTGTTTTGCAGGATTAAGGACTACTCCAATGATATAAAGCAGTGGCACGTTCTCCTCTCTAGATTGTGAAACTGCCTCTTGGATTCAAGCAGGACTTGCAACTGTTCGCTTTATTTCATTACAAGCTCATTTAAATACTGGAGGCAAAAACATTTAATCTTTCCATTGTTCAGTACTGCATCTCTGATTTGGTTTTGTACAGCACTGCTCCTGGAAGATGTAGTGTACAGTGGTAAAAGCAGTCTTGATCATATTCTCCACCCCACCACGTATTTACACTCTTTCCCAAATTTCAAGTTGTGAACGCCAGCTATTCCTCATCACAAGGGGACCTTTACTACAACAAAATATTATTTTAAAGCTATACTAACAGTAATTGGAGGCAATTGAGTTTTATCAACTAACACAAACTGTGGGATTTCAGAGTTGGATTTCAGCTGGTATTTTAATGAAGTGTGCGCGAACAGCACAAAATCTTCTGTCACTCCAGCAGCTGAGTTTCATATACAGACGTTTGATAGGGTGACCATGTGTTAACACTCACATGGTTCCAGCACATGAGTGTACACACCAGCAGTCCACAGATCCATCACCCAGATCTATTTTCTCCCCCCCTTCTCCTTCCCCATCCCAGTGAATGATCCAATGTGGCGGGTACAAGCTCTTGTTCAGGCACTGGAAAAGCCGATTGCAAAGCCCAGCCTTTCCTGTTCCACATCACAAGGTCTGCATTCCTGGTGTGGCACCCAGTACTTTCTGCTAGTCTGTGCACCTTGCAAATGCTGTCCTTTGCAGAGGACATCCGTCCCACTGGGGTCAGTCCTGTGTCCATCACAGCAGAGGAAGGTTTTTCTGCTAACTGAAGTGGGTGACTGGATCTGTCCCTCACGCTGGCACTGCGGAGGAGACCAAGTTATGGACCTTTATCAGCCCGTGGTATCTTTTAGATTTCAAGCTACTTGGACCAAATCTGTGAATCAATCTGATTTTTGTCTCCTACATGTTTCATAACAAATTTTGTACTGGCTACGAATATTTCATTAAATCTTTCACAGCATGTAGACACCTTCATGGGAAGTGGATATTTAAACTCAAAGTACTTAGAGGAAAGGGTCAGGGACAAAGTTCTTTCAGAAGGTTCTGGCACTGCAGATGAAAAGAAAATGTTCAAAGCTTCTGTGAAGACCATCTAGAATTTTACACAAACACTTAAATGTGTGTTCATGATGACTTTCCCTCCCTTTGCAGATGATTTTATGTCATGGTTTATACATTCTCACAAAAATTCAGAGCGTGTGTGATTATGTAACTTTTTTTTACTGGTTGGTGAAACAACTGGTTAATATATGTAGTCTGGAAACAATAATAGTAAAATTATATTTCACTATAGCAAAAAGTTTATCTGAAGGCATCAGAAAGCACATGGTCTCCTTTAAATGGATCGTTTCTTTCACTGAGAATAAATTTTATCATTGTACTTTTAATTTATGTGGGTTTCTCTCCCCCAAACTTCATCTTGACACAAATCACAACTAACTAGACTACAATTTTGATGAAGAGAAGACTTTCCTTTTTAAGCAGCTGACCATAAATGATCTTATGAACTTGAAACTGAAGATGAACTACCAAGCTCATCGGTACAACAATTTGATTAACTTGGAATTCATTATCTGTAGTATTGCTATTTGGATAAGTGCAAATTAAACAAGAGAAAAGCAGTATGACTTTGCTCAAGTTTAAGCTTTGCTCATTATAAATGCGAGATTGCTGTTGAAGATGAGCTACTCAATTGAATTATATTGTAATCTCATTAGTTTAGAACATACACCTACTATAGCAGATTTCTCAATAAGTATAAATGAAACGAGTTCCCTTCAGTTTGTTTTGATGCCTACTGTCCCAACCCGCTTTAGGCTGAAACATCTTTCTCTTCCCTTTCATGACAACACAAATGAAAACAGACAAACCAGTACAGACTAACAATGTAAGTTTTCTAAAGCTGGAAGTACTTTTGACTTGGACACAAGAAATCTTGAGAGTGTTTCAGCTATCAATTTATAGAAGTTGCGATCAAATATATTTTGAACCTTTGCTACTATGACATCTGTGCAATAAGTGAACATTGCTAAGTCACTCGCCTGCTTTCCTTCCCAAATATACATAGGAAGAAGGAAAGTTATTCTCATGCAAATGCAGACATGTTCAGGTCAAATTGGATGTCTGCTGTCCTACAAGAAGAATTTGGAAGATCAAAGAATTCAGTTCAGTTTTTCCCAGGGAGAGGGAGATGTTCAAAGTTAAGTGGGTGGATAGAAAAATTTCAGGAAGCATGAACTTTTGCTCAGAAAATTTAACAACTGAGGGATGGGTGGAGATATGGACATACAAATAGACTGACAAGTACAAATACTCGACGCAAACAAGCATTTCCGGCTGGAGGTTCAACTAGAGAATCACAGTAGTCTCTTTTTG
The DNA here is from genome assembly GCA_013397055.1 of Pachycephala philippinensis. Lineage (NCBI taxonomy): Eukaryota > Metazoa > Chordata > Aves > Passeriformes > Pachycephala > Pachycephala philippinensis. The sequence goes on along the minus strand of VWZT01005187.1, from coordinate 17,729 downwards.
TATACTAATCTGCAAGCTGTGTATATTCATGCAAATACAGGATTTGCATGTTGAAAAATGGTTACAGGAGTATATAAACCAGACTGTATAACAGCACGTATTTTAGCACACTTGATTACAGCAAGTTGATTTCTAATGTTTCTATTTTCTATGTGGCCTCCACAAAAATACAACATGCATGGCTAAATATTTCAGAAGTAGCCAGAGGAAATTATTTTTGGACTACATGTTGGTCTTCTCAATACCTCTTATCCCACTAACCAGGAATCATTCAGGTTTGATTATTTCAGTGGGATACAGCAGTCAGTTTTCCTCAGCCTTTTTTGCTGTGACCATATTTGTACCCTGAAGAATATACTAGATTATACTTAAATTATGACAATTATTACAGATTAAATAATTTCTTCTAATAACTTGGCTTTCTTCTTCTTGTGATCACATGATGAGTTTTGTTAATTGTTCAAAATTAGTTGATGAAATTATTTCTCGAACATCAGTGACTATAATGGGGCATGCAAGCAGCACTGGTAAAATGCAGTTAGCCCTTTAAATCATGTAATCTGATTTCTAGTCTTTTTCTGAACCATTGTAGCACTTTTCAGTAGGTTCTTCTGTGAGTTAGAGCCACCAGAAGAAAGGAAAGTGTTTCAGAAGGATTTCAAGATAACTGATTTTTCTTTTTGTTCTGAACTGGAAAAAAAAGACAAAATATTTCTAAGGTTCCACATAGGAAAACAATAACTGAGAATCAGTTTAGGTCTGCCCAATGGGATTTTTGTCTCAGTAAGTTATATTAACTAAATTTACTTCCTAAGCATGAAAAAATTAAACTTTTGTTCTGACTCATCCTCATCCGAAGAACAATAGGAGCAATAGAGGAAGGATATTAGCTATAATCTGCATGGGCCGTTCCAGATAAGTAAGATGCAAGAGATATGATTTTAACATAGATAAGCAAGGGACAGATACATTTCAGAGACTGTTCTTCAAGAGGTACAGGTCAAAATAAGTTGACAGCAAGAAAATATTTTAAATTACAAGCTGTCCATGTTATTTCACATGGCACAGCTTTTTATTGCCTGGCTTTCCACACAACAGCATCAGAAGCATGTAACATCTGTCAGCTGTAGGATGTGCTTCTTGGTGGTCTGCAGAAAGGCCTTTCAAACGAAAAGCAAATATGTTTCTCCATGGCTTTGAAACCTCTCCATATCTTTTAGAAAATCATGCTATTCATTAATCACAAGCTGAAATTTTTACGGGAGGACACAAGTACCTGAACTCAGGTGATAAATTTCTTAAAGGAACGCTCTGAAAGATTGACAAGAGGAAAGATTACGATGATTAGTGTCTTTGTAACCCCTTAGGTAGATACTATCTCCCAGTCTTTTTGAAGCAAATTACTACAGGACTTATTAAACAGCTAAAGTCTCCAACAATAAATTGAGCAAGAGAAGGGAAACAGAAGCAGGGAACAATTCTGTAAATATACATTATCATCTCTTACCCACAGAACATTCGGAAGATTTATAACAGCAAGAGCATCAAGTTTCTAATATCTTACTTGAGGTAATGGTAAGAAAGGGACAATAAGAAAAAATACATGCATTTAGAAAATAAAATTATCTTGTAAAAATAAAGGAATAGTTTCACTGTAAAAAAGAGGCAGCACTTAAGGAAACTAAAACAAAAATTACACTTAAAAGCAAAGATCATGATAAAAAGAAATATTTTACAGAACAGGCAGAAAATGGTTTTGATTGGTAGCCAATAAGCTTATGACAAAGTCATTCTTTTCCACTGCAGAAGAAAATATTTGCTAATGAAGAATAATGCCTTGAAAATGTGATGTAAGTGCAGAAAAGTGGTGTTTATCTTTAGCTTGTGATGCTGACATCAACAATAGAGTGCTCATATTAACCCACTGCCCTTAAAAATAAACAGCAGTGCACTTTAATCTTGGTGTTTCTACTTTTATCTCAGATTAGTCCCTCTGCTTTGTCGAACTACAATTAAAGGGGAGAAAACATGTAGAAATTAAGCAAAAATTATGAGTACTTTTTAGAGCACAAGAACTTTATTAAATCCTCGTTTAGGCTGTTATGTCAAAACATTTCGAAGATGCATGAAGCCCCCGTGCCATTCCAGCTTTATGACCACAATCATTTATGTTAAACACTTTAAAAGTATTTATGTTCTCAGTGTTAAATATTAGTCCTTGCAAATGCAGCTCTGGATGCTTGCTCCTCTGCATTCCCTCTATATTTGCCATTGTAGTTTCAAAGTGGGGCAGCCCCCAGAAATGTTGACTTCTCCAGGCCTCTGTGCAGCACTATGGAAACTGGTGCGAGTCAGGACTTTGATTTCAACTGGAAGCAGACCAAGATCTGAATTTGATGATTAGACGAGTGCTCAGTTTTTGCAAAGCTCCCCCCAGGGTGAATTTCCCTGCAGGGCAAAGGGTCACAGGGAGGTCTGAGTGTGGTGGTGCAGGTCCCACACCAGCTCTCTGAGCAACGCTTATGGGCTGTGTGAGGTGGCATTCCCATATGGCACTGAGCAGTTCCCATCTCTAAGGAAGAAATGCCTTTTTTCCTCTCATGGCTCTCTTTTCTGAGTACCCACCTATGCTCTTGGTAGTCTCAAAGTCCCCCTCCTTCAGCAGGGAAGAACAAACAGAAGCCAAGGAGACATTAGGTGGAGACTGAGATGACCCCCACATATGGCACTGATGGAAGCAAAGAAAAGCTGCGACACAGACACCGGGCCTGGGCTACAAGCAGGATGACACAAACCCCTGGCTCGTCATTATTTCACTGACAGGCCTGAATCAAGTGGTTTGCTCCTCTGCTTGTGCTGCCTGTGTGTGGTGCTTAGCGTCTCTGGCTCTTGCAACAGAGCTTTGCCCTGCCTGCCTGGCTGGTATGAGCTTTGCCCTGAGTGGTGGTGGACAGAAGTTTGCTGTAAAATGGTGCTGTGAAACCTTCAGTTTAAGCACTTATAATTGCTTTTCTCTACAGAGACTCCTATGGAAGAAAGGTCATTTTTCTGTGCAGAGCTGCTCAAGCACTAAATGCATCACATGCAGCACTGAAACACAAACAAGTCCCAATAAGAGTGAATTGATCAAGAGCGGATGACAATGTTGTGAAAAGTTTAAGACTAACATCTCCATTTACCACTCTAACTTCTATAAAAAAGCTCCACTGATATCTCTACTTATTGAAATGTTAAAAAAGGGAGACTAAAATGAAAGAATGATTTCTTTGGTTACTCTAAACATGAATTAAAAGACCCCAACCCTTTCAATCTACAGAAAGGAATCTGAAAAACATGCATTTCAGTTAACAATCTGTTCATATCTGTTCAAACTTTTGGACCATCTTAAATGCAGCCTTTTCAAGCGAAAGTTTGCTCCTCTGCATCTGCTGCACATTGGAGTGTCTAGGTGCTATCGCAAAACAGCATGCACACCAGTTTTTGTGGAAGTGAGCAGTGAAAAAGAGAAGACCACCAATTTCTATTCTGCCAGATCATTATTGCTGAAGACTGTCCCCTTCTTTTTTATCAAGTGCTCAGAAGCTTTTTAAAAATCACTCTGCTTTCTTTTGCCAGAACACAAATGCCAAACCTCAGAATGATTGCTGTACCCGGGAGGCTTCAGAGCTGAGGGAGCAGTGAGCTGAACACTGGTTTGAAAACACGTTGATTCTCTTTAGAGAAGCAGGGTAGCAGAGAACACAGAAAGGAAAAAAATCCTCTTAGCTGTGTGTGTGTCAAACCTAGAAGCATCTTTCTGGGATGCTCTGCCTTAACACAGATCAATTCATGGGGTAAATTGCAATTTAAGAAAGTCAAGGACCAACTAAGAACACCACGTGCACACCACAGTAACACAACCAGTAGGATGGAAATCAGGGATCAGATAACAAATGAGATGCTGAATGCAGATGATTATTTTAAGCCACCTGTTGGAAGAAAGGAAGGGAGAGGAAAAAAACAGAGGAAAAAATTGTTTTTTTCCCAGGAGCGGTACACATCTGGGATGTACCCAAAGGGAGCGACTTGCCATGTACTACTGTGACTTCTCTTGAGGACTGGAATAAAAAGGTGCGATCTTCAACATCAAAAATACAACTTATTTTTAGATGGATTTAACCAAATAATAACCCAGATGTTTGTACTGTTAGTGTACTCAGAATATCAAGAAAATTTGAGCAATATCCTCCCCCCCGACAGCGGTTGTGCAGTCATCACTTTGAAGAGCTTCCTTCATTTTTTTCTGCTCTGCAAGACAATCTCTACAGCGTGTTGGGCAGCACACATCAAACTCAGGCTTTTTGAACCTGCAGCTTGTAAGCTCACTCCAGGAGCCACCCTGGCAGGTCTGGGGAGCTGTGCTATAACTTTACCCTGGGAAGCTGGCAGTCACATGGGATCCACTCCTCTGGCTGTTCTAACACACCGTCATTATATTTCCTTTCATTTGGCTGGCATTACAGAAAAGGGCCTGGATTCAGTGAGGAGCACATTCCACACTCCTTCCTGGATGTGTCAGGAACCTTTCTTCACTGCAGGGCTGCCCACATCCTGGCAGGACTGTATGTCACTCCCTCACACTCCCTCACGTGGCATTAGCTCATGGGGATTATACAGAGATGTATTATTCCCCAGATAGAGCAGTTCTTAGCACACACTCGTTTTTGGTAGTTTCCTATTCCTCTTTGCAATTATCAGGAAACAGGTGAGGAGAGGGGCACCCTCTAAAAGACCTGTCTTTTCCTGTAAGCCTGAAAAACTCTTAGGAGGTAAAAATACAGCAGAGAAAAGATGTTTCATCTCCCATCAGCTAAAGCAGGAGGTTTACAGCTCACTAGTCATCTCCTGAGAGATCAGAGAGCTGTGCATGAATATGTAGGTATGCACAAGACAAGCAAAGCAGATGTTGTAGTAATCTCTGCTGGGGCATCTTAGATCACAGAAGCTAACCTATGGCATCTTTTCCAGCTGCCAATTTAACTATTCCCTCCTCCCCTTGAAAACACAGAGCTCTCCCCTGCTGCAAGACTGAACTGCTTGAGCCTGAGGAGTGAGCTATGCTGATTGGGCCCATCACTATGGCTCTCCAGGTACCCGTGCAATGGGTTCTGCAAGTGCAGCTCTACATCCCCAGCCCACCACAGCCATCACCTGAGCATTCCCACCTCCAGAGCTAAGCACATTCCTTCATCCCTGAGCCTCTTGAATGAGCCTGCTGCTACTAAGCCAGGTACCTCACTTGCATCACTCTGAGTTTTCCAGTTACTTCTATGTACAGAGCATAGGGGAATCACAAGGGGCCAAAACCTTCTAAATTAATGAGCTACAACTGTGAGACTTTCTCACTGCCAGACCCACACCTCTCTACCCACCACATCAGCAGGATTTCAGGACATAGCTAACCCTTTCATATGCCATTTTGCTGGTAGGGAAGAGCCATGAGCATTCCACGTTGGGTGAGACAGAATGTGGCCACATGTCATACCCACTCCCTCCCTGGCTTGATTACTAAGTGGACAAGGCCAGGGCAGCTCAGAAGAGAACTGCATGGTTGTGCTGGCAGGAAGGAACTGCTGTCAGAAGATTCCCCCAGCTTTCTACTGCCAGGGAAAATGCAGCTGAAGAAGGAAAGGATGGAAGTTGCTGGCTACAGAAGAGTCAAGTCATATTCCTGTCAGCTCCTACAGGTAGCATCCACTTCCCTGTAAAAGCAGATTGCATACTGTCAAAGCCAGAAGACACCCCCATTTTTAGTAAAATAGTTTTTCACAATACATCACTCCTTCCTCATTCCTGATAATAAAAGCAGAAATACTTGCAATCAAACCAAAGCACAAATGGCCCATTGAAAGTGAGAGGCAATACTTAATATCAGAAAACACCACTGGGAAGGCAATGAGGATACAGCCTGATGAGGTCCTGCTTTATATTTAACATCTTTTTAAGCTCTGCAATGAGGAGAATGACTATGTCACTTTGCTCCAGAACACACACACACACAAACACACACACAATGTCTTTGATAGCTCAGTGAAGAAAAAGGTTTCCTTCTTCTGTAATAAGGACAGTAAAAAGTCTGACAGCAGACAGTTGCTTGTACGAACTGCTGCCCTGACACTGTTCTCTGACTGATGACAGAGGAAATCGGTCAAGATGTAGAAACAACTGGAAACAAAATCAAAGAACGATACAAGCTTCCACATATTTTTAATATTTGTGTAGACATTATCTCCACTACACAACATGAATAAGCTCATGAGGGAAAGCATAGAGAATCAGACCTGGAAGACACTGGCAGTTAACCGCAAATCCCTCCTGCTCAGAAGTGAGTGCTCAGTCCCCTCTGGCTCCACCGAAAATCTCAGCTTTCATTTAGATGTGTGCCAGGTCTCTATTGTGTTTAACCACAGTTACTAAGGAGATCATGTTTTAGGTTTCAGCCTAAGCTTTAGGAAAAAAGAAGAGAATAAATGGCACACAACACTAAGCAAACAGTTGAGTATCTTCAGCTAGCACAATTTCCTCTGGCTCTTCCTTTGGGGACATTCTTGCAGCAGAGATGACTGACCACATACAGCTATGCCAGACATTGTGAGTTTGTTCCTTTTTGCCTGGTTCATGTAAGAGCTTACAAATCTGTGGCTGGTGACAAGCTGAGAGAAGCCACGGGAGTCCAAGCTGGAAGACTTACATTTCCCAGTGCAGAAGTCCCAGAGTTACTTCCCAAGAGTTATCAACATTACAAAACTACAACAGTCCCAATTGACATTATAGTAACCAGTGAAAAAGTCAGCACTCCACAACAATGCTTCCTCCTGTGCTGGCTCCTGATGGAAAGGTGAAGTCAATGTTTCTCTCTGCTGCACCTGCACAAACTCCACTGCTGCTGCCCTGTGGCATCCAGTGAGCTTCTTCCAGGATGAGACTGCAAGGCTTCCTAGCTCCATCCTCCTGCCTGCCCTCACACCCTGCCAGCAGGCTTCTTACCGAAGGAAACTGTGTTTCCTCCACAACAAGTATTGCAAGTATTTCTACTTCCAGATCTGGCTGGCCTATGCACTGCAGACACTGTGCCCCCAGCTCTTCAAAAATACAATCAGATGTATTCCATTTCAGGCATAGCACATGACCTGAGTGAGAGCTTTACTGCAATTATTTACTGCGCTGTTGCTGGGATTTGACCAGAAGCCTCTCCTCCTCCCCTACATCCCACGAACACAAGACTTTAAAAACTGCTTGAAATTTAATGTTGGTGAAATGAGAAGGAAGAACTCCAACAGGTTCAGTGCAGCAGACCATCTGCTCAGGAAAGTAGCCACAGAAATAATTGCTTGCATGATTATATTTTTCTTTGTAAAAAATACAGTAAGGGTCCCAAGGCCGGGCTTCTCCAAACAAACAAAACCACACCAGCATATCTGCAAGGACATGTCTGTTTGAGTCTGCAATGTTTCTCTTGTGTCCAGAGTGTCCACTGAAAGTACCAAATAGATTATGTTGGCTTTCTTCTCCAGCAGGCCTAAGTCAGAGAAGCTAATAATTCCAGGAACTGGCATTCTGTGACTCACTTAGCCCCACCAAGGAAAGCATAAACTGTGCACTAATGCAGATGTTTGAAGAGGGAAAGAGCTGTATTTTCTCTGGAAGAGAACGTGGAAGTGACAGCCATTGAGATTTAAATGACAGTGTGAGGCATTAGGAGCCATAATTAAAACTCATTACTGGTTTCACAGTAACAAATTATCATTGCATGCTACTTCATCAGAAAAACAGTTACAAATTAATAGATTGACCAGAGGCTAAAGTCTGCCAGGAGGAAAGACCAGAAGAAAAAAAAATAAAACAAGACACAAACAACTCCGATGCTAAGTGATTTGAAAATGAAGGAAAAGAAGAATCCTAGACAGCTGGCAAGTCCTACCTGGGTATTGCTAATGCACCTAATCCAGTGCAGGCAGCTGCTGGCTGAGAAGGGTGCAAGTTCATCTGACATTCCATGTTTTTCTGCTAAGGCAAATTCAGAGTTTGAAGCAGGAAAACTGCCCTTTCTTTTGTGTCCCTTGTCCCTGTTTTACAGATGGTGGATCACCTAGAGTAGATTCCTTACAGCACCTTCCAGTCCCTAAAGGGTCTACAAGAGTACTGGAGAGGGACTTTTCACAAGGGGCTGTAGTGACAGGACAAGGGGTAATGGCTTCAAATGGACAGAGGATAGATTTAGATGACACATTAGAAACTCTTTACTGTGAGGGTGGTGAGACACTGGCACAGGCTGCGCTGAGAAGCTGTGGATTCTCTATCCCTGGGAGTGTTCAAGGCCAGGTTGGATAGGGCTTTGAGTAGCCTGGTCCAGTGGGAGACGTCCCTGCCCCTGAGAGGGGGTTGGAACTAGAGGATCTTTAAGGTCCTGTCCAACCCAAACCACATGATTCAATGACTCTTTGATTCTGCCTCCCTGTGTATCAAAACTTACTGCAGCTGATCCATAGTCATGGATCCTTCTTTCAAGGCATCCATACTGTAAAACTGAACAGGTCTGGGACACAGCTTTGAGCTCCTTCGCTGTTTCCTGTACATGCACTCTAGAGTGTCTTTGTGAAAGGGCTTTACAGAAACCTCCGTACAGCTCTGACCAGGGCAAAGCACCGAGAGACAGGTCACTGAATGTGGAAGGCATAGTTCTGGATATATTGACAGGTGTTTGATAAAGCCCATAATAATGTAATTTAGCTAAGTGCTGTTCTTTCACATTGTGCTGTTTCCAGGTCTGGAAGCAAGTAATTCCAGAGAGAGAGAACTCTCACTCCTTTACATGTGTCCAGCTACTTGACATAATGAGAATGATACTAAGAATGATCATCAAGGCTCTGAGTAATTTAGTAATGAGTCATACTGGCTCCATATCCTTGTGAGGTTCATAAAGGTGATCATGAGTTATTTTTACTGTCTGAAAATTACCCTTTAGTGAATAAGGAGAACACAGGTATGTCCCTGTAATGTTTGAGATGGAGAGTGTGAGCCCCTGGATGGCTGACACCAGCCTATCATTCAATCCCACATACACTGATCTGGAAGTTTGCACCTGGAAGTGATGGCAAGTTGCTCCCACTGTTGGCTGAGCTGCATGGGTGGGCTCTGCTCAGTTCCTAAGTCTCTACTACTTCCCCCTGAGGGCAGGGGAATAAATAAAAAAAAATAAATAAAAGTACTGAGCACATCCAGAGACAGAATGTCACCAAGACTAGGGCTATTACACCAGGACTGTGCCTGACTAGAGGCTCTCTTCATATATGGGGGTGGAAATATCTTCCCCAGAGAGCAAAGAATGGTTTCAAAAGGAGCAAAAGACAGAGCAGAACAGCAGATAGAGTTTCTTGCTAACAGCTGGCATCCAATTTTTTTTTCTGCCAGTTGTTATGTGCTCTTCTCCTCCACTGATCAATCTGAGTTACAGCACTGCTAAAAACTGCTAAAAATGCTGCTTCAGAACCCGACACAAACTCCTTATGTGCCTTAAACAACTGCTGGTACAAAAAGCACGATCCATATTTGTAAACAGACAAAAGCATGGACTAATCAGTTTCAAAATTAGATTTTGAAATTATTAGTTTTAATTATTATTTTATATACCTGAAGATCTCCCAGCAGCTCCTTAAGAAACTGGAGCTCTCTCATAACAGACGAGGTTGGATTCTCTCATCCAAATTTAAGAAGATTAAAGGTTTGATGTACAAAGAGGAGCCAACCACAGTACGTTGTATTTCTATTCAGTACTGGAATTTTTAGGGAGCATGTTTATTACAGGACATTGAAAATAGGCCAGATGAACTTTACCTTGGAAAAGCCCAGTTTTTTGTGTGCACTGCCTATAAGCAAGGCCCAAACAGCCACCTCAGGTGTAAAATAGATCTATGGCAGATGTCAGAAATCGTCCAATCATATGGTCATGCAATGCAGTTCTTCTCTGAAGAACTCTTCCTTTGCACACACACATCCTCAGAATTAGGAAAGGAGCACTGTGCTTAGTCCACCCCACACACAACTGACCTGCTCTGGTTCTCCAGGCCCAGCGCCTGGGACCATAATTTTTAAACCATTGATCTGCCATCAACTAATTTGTCAGTAGGTCACCACACTGCAAAACCTTCCTTGGAGGAAAGAAAACCCAACCAAACAAAAATCCTGATCAAGATGCTCAGGAGTGAATCCTTGAAATTCTCATGACTCAATGTGCAAAGATCTTTCATTACATCCAGAATGGATGCTCAGAGGACTTCATAGAAGAAAATGAACTTACAGCTCTCACCATCCTTTCATACTCACATGAAACCTGTCAAACGAGCAATCTGCAGAAAATGGCAAAACATTATTATGAGTGGCTCCTAACTTTCCTTCCATTTTTTCCTACAGTTTGGCCGTTGTATTAATTGTGTTTTGCTTAAAAAAGTCCTTGTGGCACCAAATCTCTTCCACAGAGCCATCAGTTTCTCTTTTCTTTGATATAAAATTAAAAACAACAAAGGTAATAACAATAGATAAGTCTAATATGATACTTGTGTCATGAATAGGAAACAGAAATTCTAATAGAAAGATAATTAAGTACATCAAAAGGCATGAAGAAAAGGAATAGGACCTTAAAGCCAGATGACAGCAGCTGATAGAATCAGAAATAATTTTTAAAACATGATTACATGATGCTTATAACATCTCCTAAAATGTCAATAGAAAGAGAACTTAATGATGGGTGTTTTACCAGCAGGAGTAGCAAAAGATCTGTGCTGACCAAAAAGTGAGTTACAACATTATCAAAACAGGGAAATGATGAATCAAATTAAAATCACTAACTTTGTGTAGGAGAACACCTTTGCACATCGCAGCGATGCAATCAATTTCATTTCTCTCATTAATGCATACCTTGCTTTTTTTATACTTGTATTTATCAGACATGGACGGATGCAGAATGGTTCACTTATTTTCTGGGATCTAACCTGCTTCTACAGAGGCAGCAGTGTCTTTGCACACAAGCAATTATGTGTTCATACCACTGACATTCTTGTCTTTATTTGTCTTGTCCTCACCAGAATAAAACAGGGTGTGCAGAGACCAAATGTAGCTTAGCAAAATGTAAAGAAGGCTAAATGAGCTGGGCAAGATTTGAGAAAAGCTGGCAGCTATAACCTCATGATTTGCTGAGCTCTACTGCTGGATTTTGTGCCTGTGGGAACCTGAAGTACCAGCCCCTGTTAACTCATTTGTGAATGCACCATGAGCAGAATTCCTCTGATGCCCTCAGCTGCTGTTCAGTGTGAGAGTATCTTCTCTCTCCCGTCTCAGGCAGTAAAACACAGTCTCCAAATCAGGGGCAAGCCTCCAGCATAGCAACATCTGGACAAGAAAAAGAAATAAATAAAAATAATATCCCCCCAAGCCCCGTGTCCTTGAAAGTTGTTTCATTCTCAGAAAACTGAGCCTGGCAAAAACTCCTGTCCTCATCCCCTCCGAGTTCCTCCCCCTAGCTCCCATCATTCACACCCAATGTATTTATTCATTTTATCAGATCAGAGGGCAGCATTTGGATTATTTCAAACAGCTAACGTTAATCATCAAGACAGAACCTGTAGTTTTTACATGGTGCGTCTGTGCTGAGCTGTGAAGCCCTGCTGCAGGCTTCCAGTGTGAGCAAGAGGCTGAGTGAAAGCAAGATCATCAAAGCCCAGGCTAAGTGTCACAGAAACTGCTGCTCAGCCTGAGACTCCTATGGCCCTGCCTTTTCATCTTTGTTTAAAACAGAGATGCTAAGACAGAAACATCTCTCTTGAGCCATTCAACACATCTTCAATCACACAATGGAATGTCAGTAAATGCAAAATATATGTTCCTGCTATTCAGATGAAACCACTGCATTATAGTGGCTACAGTTATGGGTACATCAGCCTATTTTCTGCACGCACATCTTTAAGTGTAAATTTTGTCCTTTGGTAAGGGGCATTCCCTTTGTCAGTTTGAGGTGGCTTTTCATTACTGAGTTATTCAGATATAGTGTGATCTCCTACAGAAACATTCCTCTCCCTTCCGTATTTTCGAAATAAAGGTTATGCTGACTGAAAGAGCATTTGTTTCCAGAGGAAAAAACAACACGAACTGAAATCAGGCTCCCAGAAACAACTTTCACTGACATGGAGCCAATTCATTTGCTCTTTGCAATAGGCACATCATTATATCTCCCTGTCTTTCAAGCTGCTCTTCATTTTGAGCAGCCATCATTCAGAATCAAGCTTCAGAGCACCAGGTGGTCTGATATAATATTTATGGGTTTCAACCTTTACACTAGCTACTCTTCTACACCAAACTAGATATAATAAATACAACTTTGCTCAGGAAAACAAATTGAAACTTTAAACAAAAGTAGCCTACATTATACAGGGGGTCAGAGAAGGTGTGCATATAATAGTCCCTTCTGGCCTGAAAAATCTAGAAATCTATGAATTTTGAAATAACTGCATAAAATACTACACTCCGACCCTAAATTTTGCAGTAAACCTTTTCAAATATTAATGAGAAGCTCTGCAGCTGAAAGAGGATGATGTCCTTGGATCCTTGGCTAAGGGATGTTTGCCAGTCTGTCCTGAAAAGGAACCCCTTGTAGTTTCTGAAGGAAGAGAAGTAATTACCTTACATGTTGGAGTAGTGAGTAATGAATGTATTAGCTCATTAAAAGATCGTAATTATCATCATCTACAACACCACCACAAAACAACCAGGACATGTTCTGGTCTGAGTTACCTACAAAGAAATTAATTAAAAAGCATAGGTGACACCTCTGAGGTGGCTGATGCCACTGGTTCTTTACCATCCCAGTGTTTTTCCAGGTGTCACGTGGATAGAAGATCTGTAACTTGGTAGCAGCAATGGTGCTCTCTTTTGCAAAACTCCACGTTTTACTTGTGGTAAGAGGCCACATCAGCCCTGCTCTTACAGTCCAGCAGGCCTGGCAAAAGACCTCCAGCACAGACCAACCAAAGAACAGTCCAGCCATTCCTCTTACCTTTAAAGCTCTCCCCTAGTCCTGTATGGATTGGAGTTGGGGATGCCGCCACAAGCAGGAGAGGCCGTAAGTCCTGTCTTCATTGTGGTTGTGCTGGCCAAAGAAGGTACTGTTCCTCCACCTCATCTTCCCATAGATGATGATATTTGGTCTCTCATCAGGCTTCCGCTAGTTAATTCACATCTTTGAGAAGTGCTGAAATGCTTCTCTTCTGTCTTCCAATATTCCTTGAACTTGAAATATGAAGAAAAACTCCCAGGCTGGCATGTGCATGTAGCTTAGGCGCATCCTTCTCTTCAGAGCAGCCACAGAACCCTTTCAGAGAGCATTCATTTTCTTTTCATTCTCAGACTTGAGGCCTTGTTCACTCACAGGGAATGACAAAAAGTCCTTTCATTGCAAGGTATCAGTATCATAATGTTGGTATTGAATCCTGAAGAGTCAATTTGAGGAAGCATCCAGGAAAAAACATACAGTTATCTGCCTAGCCTAATTCAGGGCACAAAGCGGTTTAAAACATCTAGGGGAGCCAGAGACTGTATCATTGCCTAAGTGACAATGGTGACTTGCCTTCAAGAAGGGAGAAGGAAGGAGAGACAGATGGTGAGGGCTTGAAGAGAAACTTCTTCCTGCAACCCATGAACAAAGGTCACACCCCTCCTTCCGACCACAAGTGAAGGTGTCCATGACAGCAAAGTCACAGGACCATGAGGCAGCAGACTGAGGTACATGCCACTCCTCAGAAGTACTGGTGCAAATCAGGGCTGCCTACACTGCTGGGCTCTTTGTTCTAAAATCGCCTGTTGTCCAGTTCCTACAGCTCAGCCAACAGTGCTCATGTGACAGACCTACACATGGCAATCTGTGCCTCCCCTCTGAAACTCACCAGGGTGGTTTGTCATTGCACATGTGGAGTCCGGGCAGATAAAATCTGCTGAGCTAAATTACACCTCTGGTCCCTCTGGCGACATGCTGGAGAGACTTGACTCGCTGGGGTTTGCTGAGGTTCTTTGTTCTTGGAGAGAAGGTTTGCTTTAGAAGTTGAGCATAAACAAACCAAAATTACAAAAATAGCAGCAGCAGCCGCCCCATCTAGAAGTTCCTTCGCATTTGGCTCGATCACATTTGAGCTAGGCAAACATGGAGCAAAGTTTTGTTACATAAACCACCAAGAAAGCAACTCAGTCCACAGAAATTTACGTGGTGACTTTGCTGAGCAGCTCCCAGAGAAGAAGGAAGGAGTCCTGAAGCAGCCTTCCAATCTCAGAGAATCCCTGTCAGCTCACAGAAGGATGATCCAGGTAATTTCTTTTCCTAGAGACAAGGAGGTGTCTGCCTGGATGGTTCCCAGCTCAGGCACAGCCAGATCCAACAAGAGAAGTCCTTCCCCTGCCGCCCCTGCACATTTGTTCTGTAGCCACGTACAAAGTGATGTGAGCTGTCAGACTGCTTGAGTGGGCTTGCTATTAAAAAGGCTTTAAAGAGGATAGCCAAGAAGCACAGGAACCTTAAACGACTTTTACAATAAAGCCCTCCCACTTTCCTTCACTTTTGGCCAACACTCTCAGCTGCAGAGAAAGAAGTACATCATATTTCTTGGTAAACACGTCTTAGTAAGTTAAAAATGTTAGGGAACAATACCTCCCACTTTCCTGAAACAGTTAAGCACAAAAGCGAGATTAACATTTCTGAAGTGTGTGTGTATGCGGAACGAGATAAGGTCTTTAAAAAATTGTATAACAATGGGGAAGCAATATCCCCCACACTGAGCCCCAAATGTCTTTATACCATGAAAGAATAGAAACTCTCCTTTCCACAGATGCATCTCCAGAGCCTGGTTCTTCTTCCCACAGTTTGTCCCGTCGTGGTAGGGGCCACACACATCCAAGCTGCTGTGTCATCTGGGATGGAGCTGCTGCCACAGCCTTGCACTTTGGAAACCTCTGTGTACACAATGTTATGTGTGGATTTAAAACTTCCTTGGGATTTTTAAACCAGTAAGCATTCACCTGTGTATTTCCACAAGATATTTTGAAAACTTTCTCAGCTAGTGGGCGAACTCCCCCTCCCCGAAATAAAAACATCACTGCAGGCAGATACTTTTACCTGCAAATCACATATTCAATGTTCAAGGCTTGATAAAGAGCAGTACTGGATTATAGAGAGAAATAATAAGTTCAATTTCTGAAAAATTGCAGAAAAAGGGTTTTTTCTTCTCTGTCAGGTCATTGGGTTATTCTCTATGTGTTCAACCCACTTGTCCATCCTCAGCACATTTAGAAACAGAGCAAAGTCCCAGCTAAAAACAGTGACAAAGATCTTGCTGGCTTCACTGAGAAGAGAATTTTATCTACTCTTCTGGCAAACGACCATGGAAGCCCTCCTCCACACCACTCCAGCTCTGTCAATGAAAACGTGTTGCCTGAAGTTCTGGAAAGAAGGGAAGCAGCAAAAAAGGAAGCTTGAGCTGACATGGCATAGTCTTAGGAAATATTCAGATAGCATTGCTATTAACAGTCTCACCCTCCTCTTGTGAAAAAATCATTTAAACAACAGAAAAATAAGATAAGAGCTGTCTGGACATGGTGCAAGTGAAGAGTGTTCACTGCAATGAAAAAAGTTACCCGAAGAGTGCTGAATGGTACTAAATGTGTAGAGTGAACGTGTGTGAATACCTGGAGGATCCCGTAATAAATTAATAGCCTCCCCACTCCCCACTCACCTGCCTGCAGGGATGGCTCCAGCTAAAATAACTGTGCTGTAATTAATAATTCTCAGAGGCTTTTGAGGACTCTAGTATTTTCACTATTATTTTTCCTTTGCGTTGCCTAGTGCCCAGCACCCACCATAAAAGTTACTGTACAAATGCAGAAAAAACTTCACTGCCAAATGGCTCATAGCAGAACAGTTTTAACAATTATTTAAGCCCAGAAACCATCACGGAGTAGTAGCTTCTACACACAAAGTCTGAGGTGTTCTCAGGTTTGTAGAAGCAAAGATATTTAGCTGCTTAGAGCACCACTCGGAAATGTTTTTTTTCAATGCTTCCAAATTTCTGGGGAAAATCCTTATCAAAGCATTTGTCTTTTAAAATTCTGCATGAAAAATTTCAAAACAAGAGGCCTGCAATGGGATGTACCACAGTCAGATATGAGATTCTTAGGTGCTAGAAACTGTATACGCTGAGACATAGAAAAGTGCAAAATGATCGCGCATTTCTTGAAGGACAGAGTAAAAAGCCAAATCTTAGAACTTCAAAACAACAGGGAGGTGGGACATTAATAGAATTTGTTGGTTTGGAAGGGACATTAAAGATTATCTAGTTCCAACCCCCCCTGCCATGGGCAGGGACACCTTCCACTAGGTCAGGTTGTTCAAAGTCCCATCCAGCCTTGCCTTGAACACTCTCAGGGATGTGGCAGCCGAAACTTCCCTGGGCAACCTGTGCCAGTGCCTCATCATGCTCACAGGGAAGATTTTCTTCGTAATATCTGATCTAAACTTATCTTCTTTCAGTTTGAATCCATTCCCCCTCGTCCTGTCACTACCTGCTCCTGTAAATAGTCTCTCTCCATCTTTCTTGTGGCTCCCTTCAGGTCCTGGCAGGTCACAGTTAGGTCACCCTGAAGTTTCTCCAGGCAGAACAATCCCAGCTGTCCCAGCAGAGCAGCTCCACCCCTCTGCCCATCCTGGTGGCCTCCTTTGGCCAGGAGGAGCCCTGTCCTGCCCAGCAGATGAGGGAAATCCCCCTCGGAGCTCCCAGCAGCCCAATCCAGCTGCAGCAGGAATCGGGGGATCCCCACTGGAGCTGTGCAGGGTTTTTAAGCAGTGTGGGTAATTCAGGAAGACTTTTTGTCAGACACTGAAAAATCAGGAGCTGTGGAAGGAAGGAGTGGGAACCTGGGCTTTATCAGAACACGTGGGATTCTCTGGGATCCCAGCACTAGGCAGGAGTGGATGTGACAGCTGTGCTTGGCTGAGTCACCTCAGCAAGGGCTTCCCATCAGTCTCTATCCTGCTTTATCAGCCTGTCTGGAAGTGATGCAAGCTTGTACTGAGGGACCAGAATTCTTAACTGAGACCAGCTTTCCATTCAGGTTGGAAGTGGAAGCANGGCAGGACTTGCCCGTGGTGAAGCTGTGCTGGCTGTCCTGAATCTCCTCCCTGTCCTACATGTGCCTCAGCAGAGCTTCTGGGAGGGTCTGTCCCATGATCTCTCCAGGCACATGGTCAGGCACAGGCTGACAGGTCACTAGTTCCAGGGGTCTTCCTTTCTTCCCAGTTTAAAGATAGGTACCATCTTTCCTTTTTCCAGTCACCTGTGATTTCACCTGACTGCCACGAGTTTCAAATATCATGAAGAGTGGCTTGGCAACTACATCTGCTAATTCCTTCAGGATTCTGGGAAGCATCTCATTGGATCCCATAGACTTGGGTGTGTTCAGGTTCCTCAGGTGGTCATGAATGCGATCTTTATTTACAGTCCCAATCCTGCTGTCCATCCATTTGAGAGATGTGTGAAGAGAGATTGCCATTGAAGACAGATGCAAAAAGTTGTTGAGTACCTCAGCCTTCTCCTGATCTGTTACCAGTTTTCCATCACTTTTTTTTCGGTGGGGGAATACACTTTCTTTGACCTTCCTTT
>VWZT01005186.1:0-35651 GCA_013397055.1 Pachycephala philippinensis | reverse complement strand
TTTTTTACTTGCTGTTTTGGCCTGCTGCTGCTGCTGCTGTTGCTGCTTGGATTATCATGTATCCCCTTTGAACTCTACCTTCAGAAAACTATGGGACTGTGGAATAAAAGACTTTAGCAGGACAGCAGCCTCTCTGCTCTTTCACCTCCGGCCATAAAGGGAGGTGAGCAAGCTTCAACAGGTCTCATGCCTCAAATGACCTTGTCTCCTCTGTGCTCTTTGCTTGCAGTTCCTCCAGATGACCCTGTCATTATGGGGGGGCCCATCATCAGCCTGAGGGCAGGAGACCCCCTGAACCTGACCTGCCACGCTGACAACGCCAAGCCAGCAGCCTCCATCATCTGGATGCGGAGGGGAGAGGTCATCAACGGAGCCACCTATTCCAAGGTGAGGCAGGGTGGGGCTGGGACAAGGCCTGGGCTCCTCCCTGGCTTTAGAAAGGGGTGCCAGGCCTGACACTGCTCTTCACACAACCCCAAAACATCTAGGGCAGCACCCTCAGAGCTGAGACTCTCACCCTGCATCCCTCCATAAAGCCTTCCCAGTGGGGAGGCCGGGGGGAAAACACTCAGGAGGATGCAAACGAGAAACCCCAAACTGTCTCCAAAATGGGCTCTGCTCTGAATTTGGCTTTTTGGACCTTCTCTCATGGCCACTTCTCCCCAGCTAAATCCCACCTGGGTGTGGTGTTAATGTTGTGTACAGCAAAACTGACCTGGCCCTGGCTGCAGCAGAACCTCTGCATCAAAATGTGGTTGCAGTGACATGTGTCCCCTCCTCCAACTGCAATTTTCCATAAAAAATCATCAGGGCTGTTGGCATTTTTTAATTTAGGCAGAAAGCCTTTATTGGGTCATAAAGGAAATCATCAAAGAGCAATCAGGAGCACACTGGGAATGGGCCCCCACGTGTTCTCCTGTTTATGGGTCCTGATGGCTGGTGAGTGTGGAAGATTCACTAACACTTGACATTTTTAATGAAAAATTTCTAAACAGCAAAATTCGAGACAGAAAATGGGTCAGTCTGCAGCCAAAACTTCAAAGTGGGCAGTCAGAACCATTCCTCGAGCTCCTGAAGATCTTTAATAAACATTTCACCCTCTGCTGCCACTGTGAAGCCTCCATCCAGCCTCGTTCCAGCAATATCCTGATTTGCTGGGGAGAGCAGAGGAGGCAGAACACCCTCCCTGCCTCCTCCTACTCCTCCTCCTCCTCCTCCTCCTCCTCCTCCTGCTCCTGGCTGCAGCTGAGGGGAACCTGCCCCATCTCCCTGCGTGTGATGTGAGAGGCAGCACTAATTAGAGCCAGAGAGAACTGACCTCTCCCTCTCTCAAATCGAGTGGAATTAATTAAAATCCAGGCCATTGACGTGCACTTGTTCATGGCTTATCCCCCTCACCCCCAGCCTTCCCCTCCAGGGCTGTCAGGCCTGGCCCTGGGAGACAACTTTTGAGCCCTGTCCCTTTCAGACCCACGGAAGATCCCTTTCCCTGCCCCCCAGAGAAGGGGGAACGCCCATCCTTTAAAATATTTCCACCAAAACACCCTTCCAAAGCAGAGTTTTCCAGGCTGCAGATCCATCTCCCACAGCACAGAGATTTCCGCGGCGTTTTAAGCAGCTGGCAGGGGTGGGCTGGGAGGGGAGCCCTGTTCTGCGTGGGGGAAGCATCCTTCCCTCCTCCTGGAGTCAGGAAAACCTCTTTTTCTGAGGCTGAACCTCAGTTTCTCCTGACTTCGTGGAGGTTTCCATGAGGCCCTTTCATATTTAAAAAGAAAATCAGCCTTTAGAAAAAACTAACAGACAATTTTAGACATTTTTTGAGTGGGAAGTTTGGATTTTTGGGGTCTTAGAAACGTTTCCCTTTTGAAGCTCCCTTTAAAATACTTCCTAAATTTGCCTCTTTCTGCTCTTTCAAGAAAACTGAAATCCAACCCAGCTTTCATTTGATCCAGCTATTCCAGCCAAGCAAAAGGAAGCCCTGTTTTGGTTACTGACTGCCTGAAACCATTCACACTGAGTGATCATTTCTTTGTTACTCTGAATTTCCAGTCCAGCAACTGATCCATATGCAGCCCCCTGCAATCCCAGCCGGGCAGCACAGAACAGCCACGGCTGACTGAAATCCCCCTGATCCATATTGAAGGGCACAGGGAACGTTTCAAGGTCCTGCAGGATTTGGAAGTTAACCTCAAACAGGGGGGAAGTTCTGCACAGATTTAGGGTTCACCACAAAACCAGCACCAAAAGTGGGGCTGTTCCCCAAGTGAAGGGCACACAGGGTGACAATAAAGCCAGGACAGGGCAGCATCCTGCATTTGTGTCCAGAGCTGGGAAGGGGCTGGAGCCCCACGAGTGTCTGAGGGAGCTGGGGGGGCTCAGTCTGGAGAAAAGGAGGCTCAAGGGAACCTTCCTGCTGTCCACAGCTCCCTGACAGGAGGGGACAGCCAGGTGGAGTCAGGCTCTGCTCCCAGCTAACAAGAGGCAGGATGAAAGGAAATGGCCTCAAATTGTTCCAGGGGGTGTTTAGATTGGATACTGGGAAAATTTCTTTGCTGAAAAGGTATTCAGCCATTGGAACGGGCTCTCAGCGTGGTGGTGGATTCCCCGTCCCTGGAAGTGTCCCAAAAACCTGTGGCCGTGGTGGAGAGGGACGTGGTTTAGTGGGTCAGTGCTGCCAGTGCTGGGTAAATGGATGGACTCGATCTCAGAGGGCTTTTCCAACCTTAATGACTCTGGGATTCTGGGCTGATTGTGGTGACAGTTTCTCAGCACCACTCCTTGTCTCGTGTGCTTGAGAGGCACAAACCTGTGTGCATGAAGGCTGTGCCACAGTGAGCCCAGGGAAGGCATTAGTCGTGGCATCAAAGGATCATTTAGGTCGGAAAAGCCCTCCAAAATCAAGTCCACCCATTCCCCCAGCACTGCCAAGGCCAGCACTAAACCCTGTCCCCAAGTGCCACATGCACACATCTTGCTGACATCTGTTTATCCCCTGATAAAGCCCTGTCTTACACTGTGAGGAACGAACCTGAAGGATACCAACTTAGAAGGAAAAACTGCCCGTCAGGGTCCAAAATCCACTGCTGATAAACCAGAGAGACAGGTCAGAGGTTGGAGAATGATTAAAAAACTGAAAACCACACAACATCTTGAGAGCTCCGAGGGCTCTGTTTATCAAAGCCAGGGTTACAGGGTGATGTGACCTCCTGTAAGAACTTGCAGGAGGATTAGGGGTTGGTAAGGAAGCGCTCCCAGGCTCCTGTGCTCCCAGAAGAGGCACAGCAGGGCACCAGGGCTGAGGTCAGATAAACCCAGAGAAGAAGCAGGGTGCCAAGGCTGAGCAGGTGGAGCTGGTTACCACCAGGGTTTGGATCTCTGGCCCCCATCAGTGAACACCTGAGAGCTGATGATTTCCCACGGGCTGGTCCAGAGCCAAGGATCCATGGGCAGGGTCAGTCCGTGCTGCTGGCAGCTGGCATCACCACTCATCCCTGTGGGAAGTGCCCGGGCAGCTTTGTGCACTCACCTGGCAGAGATGCCAGCAGGGTCACAAAGCCATTTGTCTCTGGCTCCCTCTTTCCTGGGACGGTGGGTGATGTATCCCACTGGAGCTTTCCTCCCCAGCCCAGGCACAGGAGGGCTGCAGGGAAGCAGATGGGAGTGAGAGCCCAATTCCCAGGGAAGTGCAGTGAAATTTGTCTTTGTTACTCCCCCAAGGCTTTTGGCAGATTCCAGCCAGAGGAATTGTTACTGCAGGAAGCTGCTTGGCTGAGAAGCTCGTATTGAGCCTGGGGATGGGGAGAGGGCCCCTCTCCAGTTCCTCAGCCCTGTTTCCCCCTCACAGACACTCCTCCGTGACGGGAAGAGGGAGAGCATCATGAGCACCCTGTTCATCGCCCCCTCGGACATCGAGAACGGGGAGAGCATCGTGTGCCGTGCCACCAACAAAGCCGTTCCCAGCGGGAAGGAGACCTCTGTCACCATCGACATCCAGCGTGAGTACACGGCCTCCTCTGGCTGCTGGGACATCCCGGCCCCTCTGCCCTCAGTCAGGAGCAGCACGCTGGGACTGGGGATTTCTCTTTACTGGTGTATGGACAGAGTGAACCACAGCCAGCAGATTCCATGTCCCCTGAGCTCCCTGGGGCACCGAGGAGGGCCCACGCTTCAGGGGTGTCACTATTGTAGTGGGGATGGAGAGAAATAACGACACAGAGTCCAAGTCCAGGAAGAAATGGAGACAATGGTATTATTTATTAATAACAGACGGGTTTATAGGTGTTAGTTCCCTTAAAGTTTACTTGAATGGCAAAAGACTGTTGGACGTCAGGCTAGCCACCTACCAGAGTGATTGGTCAATTCTCACAACACCCATTTCAAAACATTTCCCCAGTCAATAGCATAACAATCCTACATAACAATTTGCATGTGCAAGATAGCAAAGTTGGTTTACAAAACCCATAGCATTGTTTTTAATACTTTGCATGGGAGAGACAGAGCTCTCACAGAATGCTGCAGAGGGCTGGAAGGTTTCTCTGCTAAAGCTTTTTAGCATTCATACAGGGGTGTCCTGCTTCCCATGTGTCCGTGGATTTGAGCAAAAGCAGCACCAGCTGCCATGCTCTGGGTGGCCCAACTGTGCCCTGATCCAGGCCCTTGGGGGTCTTTGGAGCAGGGATGGATCCCAGAGGGTTTTGGGTGACCAACCAACATCTCTGGGCATGGCCAGTAGCAGAGATAGGTCCCGTTAGGATTTCTGGGGCTGAATCATGCATTTCCAGACTCACAGGCAGTTCAGTGATATGTTTTTTGTGACACCTGATGGGGACAGTGTCCCTCCCGTGACACAAAGCCAGAGCCAGTCACCACCTCGGGGGATAGGGCTGTGTTCAGAGCTGTACCATTCACCTTTTACTGTAAATCCACAGAGCAAAACCTGCCAAAATTCACATTTCACAGGCCTCTTCCCTCCTCCTCTGCAGTAGCTGTCGCTCTTGGGCTCCTCCTGACCCCTTCCAGCCAGGCTCCATTCACACACCCAGTTCCTGCAGCTGTATTTACCCACGCCTTGCAAAAGCAGGGTGTTCAATATTAGCATGCCAGCTGCTTTCCAGAGACCAATTAAAACTGGCAAACTCAACTGAACAAACTCGAGCGCAGCAGAAAATTCACCATTTAAGACTTCCAGCTTTTGCTGCAGGAAGATTACCAGGCTCTTGGGTCGCTGGCTGCATGTCCTGACAGAACTGGGCAGATAAAATGAGATAATAGCTTGGGTTATTTCACAGCCAGCAAACAGCTACAATAGCTGGAGACACACTCACACAAACAACGCGGAGCAGAGACATCATTACACCGGGCAGTACAGTGAGGGCTGGAGACGTGAGCTGAATCCCCACAGCCACACGGAATCTGCTCGGGAAAGACAAAAACCCGATAAAGAGCACCAATTTCCACTCGGAGCTATTCAATACTCCACGCTGTGAATATAATAATAATAATATCCTACCCACTACTAAAAGTATGTTGTTCTTAATGGGGGCTAATGAGGATATCAATTTCCCAAAGCTGGATGGGTGATGGGATAGAAAAATACTGAGATGGATTAACCAAGCTGAGGTGGGATGGATTTTGACCCGGATGCAAAAGCCTACTCTAGATGCATCTAGTCGCAGAATCACAGAATTGTTAAGGTTGGAAAAGACCTCTGGGATCATCAAGTGCAACTATTAACCCAGCTTTATCTCATGGGGTTTCACTCCCAGCCTTGTAGACAGCTGCCTGCATTCACTTTGCAAAGAGCTAAAGGTGCTTTTCCTAAGCAAAAAATATCTGGGCCACTTGTTTTTCCATAGGGAATGGTTCTGGGAAGTCCTGCTCATGGGTCTTTTTCCAATATCTAGCAGAGAAGCAGCACCTTGGGGAGAGAAAGGAATGGTTTCTGCAAGAATAAGGAAAAGCAGGCAGCAGTTGTTGCCTGGGGAGCCTTTCCCAGCCTGGCATGAGCTGCTGCATCCTCCCAGGCCCTGCACTCTCCACCTCCGGCAGCGGAGGTTGAATTCACACCACAGCAAACATCACCCAGCTGAGTGGTTGGAGAGATGGCCTTGCAAAATAATCCCAGGGAACCAAAAATAATCCTTCCCAGGAAGCAGCAGCCTGGTAAATCACTCCTACTGCTTTCTTACATTTTCTTTTGCCACTCAAAAGAACATCAGCGATGCTCCCAGGCAGCAGGGAAACGCCAGGATGGGGGTTATTCCTAGGAAGGGCGTGTGCAAGGTGGGAGAGATTATCCTCAGTTGAATCTGTGCTCCCATCAATCTCATGCCTGACCATCACAGCAGCAATGAAAGAGCTGAGTCATAAAACCCTCCCCTTCCAAATATATTAAAAAAAAAGGGGGGGTGGGGTTGGCGGAAAGAGCTGGAAAAAACCCCAGTGCAGGGTCTGTAATGGAAACACTAAGCGGCTCCAGCTGGAACATCTGTTCAATGTGATTTCCATTCCACTAGCCACATCAAAGTCAGCCTCCTGTGAGTTATGCGTCGAACATCACAAGTGGGATTAAAATCATGTTTAATAGTTTGATATGCCATAAACTATTTATACTGCAGGAGCCCAGTGGCTCCATGGAAATGCACACCCGGCGTGCCGGGATGGGGAGGAGCAGGGTTATTGCTTATCCAAAGCCATTTGCTCCAAGCCTCTGCACACACATGTGCATTTGCTCATTTTTACACCTTTTTTTGTCGCGGCAAGAAGGGATTTGGCTGCATCTGGATGTTTTTGCAGGAGGTGGGAGGAGGAGAAGGAAAGCGGAGGGCGATGAGGGGCACATCGCTGCGCTGGAGGGTCTCCTGCTGCGTTTATCCTTGGAGCTTTGCAGTGTTTGATTCCCTTTCGTGCTTCCCGCTGGGGAGTGGAAAGCCCAGGGCTGAAGTGGCATCTTAGCCTGAGGGAAGAGGTTTGGAAGGGCTCATCCACAGGGGAGAGGAGCACGGAGAGGGATCCGCACCTGGCAGGGCGAGCGCCAGCACAGCACCGGTGGTCCATGGAGCTCAGCCTGTGGCCATTCCCGAGGTGCTGAGTAGGAACAGTGGGAGCTGAGGGGTTTCCAAGGTGCCTCCCGGGCTGTGGGGCTGGGGAGGAGTGGTGCTGGTCCTGCTGCTGGTCCTGGTGCCAGTCTTGGTGCCAGACCCGGTGCTGGTCCCAGTGCTGGTCCCAGTGCGACGCGGTACCCACACGAGCACTCACACCCTCTCCTCCCGCCGCCTGTGGGCTGGCTCTGTCTCATTCCATCATTCAAATTCATTACAAGAAGCCGGGCAGGAATTATAATTGTAACCGAGTGGAATTACATCCTGATGAGTTACAATTTGTGTCTTTTTTCCCTTTAAAATGCCCCGAAACACACTGGCACACGCGAGCCCACGCTATCCGCGGCACCCGCAATATTCAAAAGCCCAATCCCATTTCTGAAAGGCGAGATCAAAGACTTTAATTCATTTCCTTTGCTCTTTTTTTTTTTTTTGTCTTTTTAATTTTTTTTTATTATTATTATTTTGAGTGCAGGAGGGAGCCGGGCTCATTTTAATACAAAGAGGCTCCTCTGTAAATCGTAGGCACAGCTCCTAACCCATCAAACAATGGGGAAGCTACTAAAGAGAAGTGTGATTCATACTTAACAAAGGAAGGTGATTAGCTGTTGTTGTCTAACAATAGGGAAGTGTCAGGATGCCTGGGAATGAATTAGGAGCCCGCTATACATCTCTGGGCTGCTGTGTCAGGGAAGCTCATTTATATTCCCAACTGCGCCCATCTTTATTGTCATTTGAATTGCACATTTTAAAATGAAATTAGGGTAAATTGAAAATACCTATAATTTCCCCGTCATAATTTCCCATCAGGAAGGCAGGTGGCTTTGCTCACAACAAAGCCGGGCTCCGGCTGGGTAAATACCGCGGGGCGGAGGAGAAGGAGGCACTGGAGAGCCGGGGGGACTCCGCCTTTCCCTCTCCCCTCCCGCCCAGCCAAGGTCACTGCCGAGGCCACCTCCGAGAGTCCTCCTGCATCCCCAGGCTGCTGACCTTGCACCTCGCAGGGCTGGAATAACCCGGGATTGCTTTGGATGCAGTTCCCACACCAGTATGCCCAGTTGGAGCCCACATCCCCCAGCAAAGGCACTGGGCAGCTGCCAGAGCCAGGTCACTCCAGCAGGACCCTGACTTGGGTATGGCACAGGGAGAGGCCAGCAGGGAAACTGCATCCCTGTTAAACCAGGAGAACTTCCATCCCTGTTAAACCAGGAGAACGTCCATCTCTGTTAAACCAGGGAGACTTCATCCCTGTTAACCCAGGGAAGCTTCCATCCCTTTAAACCAGGGAAACCTCCATCCCTTTAAACCAGGGAGACCTCCGTCCCTGTTAAACCAGGGAAACTTCATCCTTGTTAAACCAGGGGAACCTCCATACCTGTTAAACCTCCATCCCTGTTAAACACCAGGGAAAACTCCATCCCTGTTAAACCAGAGAAACTTCCATCCCTGTTAAACCATGGAACTTCCATCCCTGTTAAACACCAGGACACTTCCTGGGCTTGGCTGGAGCCACGGCTCCACAGCATCCTCCCAGGAACTCGAGCCCTGGGCCATGTCCAGCCCTGCAGCGCTGACCCCACACCCAGCCCAGGGCTCAGGGATGCCCCAGCACCCCTGAGGCCAACGGAGGTGCTCTGGACCAGGGGGCACCAACAGCTTCTCTGCCCATCCGCCCTGTCAGCTGCAGCCTATGGATGCTGAAAAGCTTTGGCAAAGAGATTTTCCAGCTCTCTGCAGCATTCTGTTAAAGCCCTGTCTTTCCCATGCAAACTATTCAAAACAGTGCTACAGTTTTGTAAGTTGTTATGTAGTATTGTTATGATACTGACTAGAGAAATATTTTGAAATGGGTGTCTTACAGTCCAACCAATCACCTTAAGAGGTGGATGGCCAAAGGACCAATTACCTTATGCCATTCAACACACTTCTTGCGAACCAACATATAAAAGCCTGTTTAAATGTTATTAAAGCCCTTCCATTTTGTTCCTGAACTCGGACTTCATGTTGTGATTCATTCCCGTCCTCGGTACAACAGCGACAGCAGCCTTTCCCCATTTTCCAGCTGGGAAGGACATTGCTGAGACACCTGGAACAGGAGAGTGGCAGCAGATGAAGTTGAACACGTAACGTGGCCTATTTTAGGATGTGTTTTTGCGTATGTGCAGCAGATTCCCACCTCAAGGGCAGGAGAGCCCCTCAGCTGGGCTGATGAGCCCCAACGCCCTCTGCCATGGCACAGCTGGCTCTTCAGGCACCACAAAAACCCTCCACAAGGCCATTTCTTTCTGCTTTTTCCCCCTCAAATGAGGTCCCATGCTTAAAACCTAAAGCTGAAGGCCTAACACCCCACCTCAGTCATCGTGAAAAATTAAAACAACTCTGGATATTTTTCATCCAAACATTTCACCCATTTCCCCCTTGCTTTCATCGGTTCTTTCCTAGATTTTATTTGCTGCTACAGCATTTAGATGCTTCTCATGTGAAAAGAAGGAGAGAAACTGAGGAGCATTTGGAAGACTTGAGCAGCCTGTGACACCAGTAAGGCCCTGGCAGAGATGATTAGGCTGATGAAAGAGCAGAAATGCCACTTTAAAGTTAGAGGATAGACAAAAGATCATTGTTATACAGCGAGATATTAAACTGGAGTGTCTCAAAGTAGGCAAGTTTATGTCCTTAAATGAGAATCAGAGCCAGCAGTCACATTTTCCAAGTGAAATGTTACATCAAATGGTGTCTGTGGCTCCTCTTCCTGTCGTATTCGCTGAAGCCCTTCAAGAGAAGAGCAGCGTTCATGGCATCAGCCTGTCTGACAATCGTTACATGGCTTTAAACTGAAAAATGGCTTTAAACTGAAAAATGCCTTCCCACTGCCAGAGGGCAGGGTTAGATGAGATTTCAGGAAGAAATTCTTCCCTGTCAGGATGGCGAGGCTCTGGCACAGGTCATCCAGAGATGCTGGAAGTGTCCAAGGCCAGGTTGGATGGGACTTGCAGCAACATGGGCTAGTGGAAGGTGTCCCTGCCATGGCAGGGATGGAATGGGATGATCTTTAAGGTCCCTCCCAACCCAAACTGTGTCTTTGGGCTGCTCACGGGCCTGTCTCTCCTTGCAGACCCCCCGCTGGTGAACCTGTCCGTGGAGCCGCAGCCGGTGCTGGAGGACAACACTGTGAAGTTCCACTGCTCCGCCAAGGCCAACCCTGCTGTCACCCAGTACAGGTAAGGTGGCACTCCTGGCACCCCTGGCACCTCAGTCCAGCCCTCTGCTGAGAGCCTCTCACCTTCCCCCTGCAACCCTTCCCCTCCAGGTGACCCAAAAGAGCTCAGCCCTCTGGCTGTGGTTTCTGGTGGCCATTCCACCTCCTGCCGTGTTTCTCACTGCTTGGTGCTCACTGTGCCTCATCCCCGTGGCCTCTGCTGTCCCCCAGCTGAGGGATGTGATGGCTGGAGCCAGCCCCCCATCCCTGCTGTGCAGGGCCATCCCACACCCAACTGGCAGCTCCCTGGTGCCACCGTGGCCTTGATGATGTGGTTGCACGTGGAGAGGCTCCGATTTTGCCGCTCTCTGGGCATCTGCCACATTCTGTGTGCAACAGCTCCTCGGTCAGGGATTCATCAGTGCTTGGAGTGGATGGAGAGGCCTGGCACCGAGCTGGCTCAGCCATCTGTTTGGGGACATGGCAGCAATGCACGCCGAGTGAAAAGTCTATTATGGGAAAATTCCTCTCCTTTTTTGCACACTCTTTTATGATTTGAACAAAGCATCTCTATCTCCATCCCCGTGTAACCCTTAAGCCACCACCACAAAGCCTCTCTGTGCCCAGCACGGTGGAGCTGAGCTCAGGAGGGGCCAGAGCAGAGGTGCAGGTGCTGGAGATGTGGGGGGACACAGGGGGTGGTGTCTCCTTGAGTGGGACATTCTCCCTGAGTGGGTGGGGTCATCCCTGCTGGCCGTGCTCTGCAGTGCCCCTGCACTGACCACGGTGAGCTCGGAGCAGGGCACAGCTGGGTGAGGGGATTTGGAGAAGGAGGAAATGAGTCACTTGTTGCTGAGAGAGGTCTGGGGTGCAGGCAGTGCTTGGGGTCCCTGCCAGCCCCCAGCCTCCCTGGGTCCTCTCTTCTCTCTGGGGACCAGGGACAGGATCCAAGGAACAGCTGGAGCCGTGCCAGGGGAGGGTTAGGTTTGATTTCAGGAAAGGTTCTTCCCCCAGAGGGTGCTGGGCACTGCCCAGGCTCCCCAGGGAATGGGCACGGCCCCGAGGCTGCCAGAGCTCCAGGAGCGTTTGGACAGCGCTGCCAGGGATGCACAGGGTGGGATTTGGGGGTGTCTGTGCAGGGCCAGGGGTGGGACTCAATGATCCTTTTGGGTGCCTCCAGCTCAGGAGATTCTGTGATTCTGTGAGTGCTCATCCAGGGACTGACTCCGAGCACAGCCGGACCCTGCTCACCGTGTCACATCCAGCCGGTCACTGCACTGAGCAGAGTCACTGCCATGGCCCTTGGCTGTGGGTGTGAGGCCTCCTGCAGCAGAAAACACCCCTCCTCTCACAGTTTTTTTTGTCAAAGCAGACAAAATACGGGTAGGGAAAGCAGGGCAGGCTGTCAGCACACTTTGGGAGAAAAGAGCTTTGTGTAACCAGGTCCATCCCTGTCCTGCCTCATCCATCAGCCGCTCACCCCTCCTGCCTGGGAGGCTGAGCGTGCACACACGGGCTCACCATCCATTCTGGCTCTGCAGAACCATCCATGGCTAATAACAGAGGAGGCACCTCCGGGGACAGGTTCCCGTGACCCGCCTCCTGTTAGGCTCGTACAGCTTAATTAGTACAATCGAGTTTCCTGGTAGGAACGATCCCTTCCAGCTGGATGTCGGCACAACAAAGCAGTAATTGTGTTCCTGGTTACACAGAAGAGTTATTAATTCGAGAAGTCAATTAATGTCAAAGATACAAATAGCCCTGGTTTCATATTTACAGCTGGTAGGAAAACAAAGCGCGTGGCAGGCTGGGTGTGAAGGAGCCACGTGGTTCTTACCCCAGGACTGATTCTGGTACAAAACAACCATCCCTGGTCAGGGAACCAGGCAGTGGCAAGACCCTGGCAAAACTTCTGCTCCATGAGCCTGATTCTCAACAAAGAGACCTGCCACATCATCCCTGAGCCCAGCTGGGCTGATCCCTTTGCACCGGAGCAGCCTGGAAAGCTCCAGTCGAGGGTTTCCACTTCCTTGGACAGGAACTTTGGACAAGGCAATGGCTTCCCGCTGCCAGAGGGCAGGGATAGATTGGGAAGGAATTGTTCCCTGGGAGGGTGGGGAGGCCCTGGCAGAGGGTGCCCAGAGAAG
The DNA here is from genome assembly GCA_013397055.1 of Pachycephala philippinensis. Taxonomy (NCBI): domain Eukaryota; kingdom Metazoa; phylum Chordata; class Aves; order Passeriformes; genus Pachycephala; species Pachycephala philippinensis. The sequence goes on along the minus strand of VWZT01005186.1, from coordinate 23,208 downwards.
CTGTGGCTGCCCCTGGATCCCTGGCAGTGCCCAAGGCCAGGTTGGATGGGGCTTGGAGCAGCCTGGGATAGTGGAAGGTGTCCCTGCCATGGCAGGGGGGGGATGGGATGAGCTTTAAGGTCCCTTCCAACCCAAACCATTTTGGCACTCTGTGATTCATCTTCACTATTTCCACTCTTTGGATCCCTGCCCAGGCCAAGCTGGGCTGCTTTTCTCCACCAAGCAGAGGTGGACCCAACACTCCTCTCCTATCTTTGCTGCCATCTCGGTGGCACAGGGTTTTGCTGTCCCCACCGGCTGCAAATGCCACCCTCTGCCCTCTCCCTTCCTTCTCACCCATCCTTGAGGCCACGGGTCTCCTCACCCTTCCTGTTCCCTGAGCCTCCATGTTTCTACTTTGCTGCAAATGGCTCTGGGATTCATTTCATGATGGATTTTACTCTTAAATCTAATTGCATATTTTTTCAGGCTATGGTTTCCTGTAAAAAGGGTTTTGGGGGGGGAAAAGAAGAGACATGACAAATTCAAGCACTTTGGGTTCTTCATTTCTTGAGTTCCCTTAACATGTAAACTTCATACGAGGCTTTTTCCCTACCACTGTGACAAGCAAACAGGACTCAGCAGCGCTCGCTGGGGCTGCCTTCTGCTTAATGGCTCTGATTGATGGAGGGGGGATTTGTTTCCCTTCCATAAGATCCCGAAGCTCTTCGCTGTGTAAAGGTGGCAGATGTTTCAGCACTGCAGCTTGAAGTCCTCTGCAGTGGGACATCTGAGCAAGGAGCCCCCTGCACCTCGGCACTGGCAAGGAGAGAAGGATGTTTAAAGCCCCAGGACTGAGATATCTGGAGGTTTGAGAAGGCAGAACATGAGCTCGGTGCCACCCCCAGGGTCGCTCAGGATCCCACCACAGGTGAAAATGAATTTATTCTGCCTTTAAAAAAAAACCAACAGAAAGTGTGATTTTTTTTCTCCTCGGGCGAGGACCACTCTGATTTATCTCCTGTGTCTTCCCTCATGCTCAGACAGAGATCCCACATCTTCAGCCGATGTTTATTTTTAATCCCCCCGAATATGTTTGTCAGTAAATAACTCTGAATGCAAAGGAAAAATGTTTAAACAACCTAAATCCCCTTTTGAGGACATAAATCCACAGCCAGCTCCGCGGGGCCATCCCTGCTACCACTACAGCAGCAAGCTGTCACCTTGCTGGAATTTTTGAGGAGCCATAGGTTTTACCTTGGGTTTGCATCCTGGTTTTTCTGCCTGGGAAAAGCACATGAGGTGGAATATCTCACCCACAGATGTTCCCTTGGGAAGCATCCATGGACTGGGCTCTTTGTCAGGATGAAGCCACTAAACCACCCAACCCAAGATTTTAAACCCAGACCTCTTGTTCTCTTAGTTAGGAGGGCAAGGGGAAAGAAACAAAGTTCGACACCATTCCCCAGGACTCAAAAATCCCTCTCTGCCCCTACAGAGAACACAGTTTTGATGAAATTGAGTCAGCTGCTTTTCCCTTAGGAAGTTTTCTTTGTGCTCTTATATAATCACATGCCAGTGGATTTTAATGCAAGGAAAACCTGGTTGGAAAGGAGACCTCAGAGCGATCCACTCCCAGCGCCAGAGTGGAAAGTTACAGCCTGCACCGTGTCTTCTCTTCTGAAGGCAGAGGGTTAATGGCATTTTCTCAAAACTGACAGATTTTCTTGAAATCTTTGGCCTCTGTGGCATTTTCTAAGCCAGAATCTGTCTTCCTTAAAATCTGCTGGCATCTCATGACATTAGGAAGCAGGCAGGGCTGGGGCAGGCTGTCCTGTGCTGGAGGCACAGCTCCTCTGCTCTTTTCCTTAGCTGAGGAGGCTGGAGCTGAAATCCCAGCCCTCCTCCCTCGCTGGCAGCAGCCGTTCCTTGACGAGGAGCAGCTTTATCCCCAGGGAGGTTTGTTTGCCCACGCTGTCACCTGGGCTGTCACTCGCTTTTGGACACGGGACAGGCCGGTGTCACCCAAAGCAAGTGGAGGGAGTCAGGCAGAGGCTGGCGAGGTGTCACAGTGAGCCTGAGCAGGGGGTTCTGGCACAGGGATGAATTAACCCTCTGGAAGCAGGGCTTTGCTCGTATGGATGTTTTCCCTCCTTCCATCTAGAGCAAGCTTTGCACAGACACATCCCACAGATACCACAGGGCCTGGATTTACCCCACCTCTGTGTAGGAGCATGTTCCCTTTGGAGCTGAAGAGCAGCTCAGCCCACCAAAAACCTCCTTGGCGTTGCCAGTGCAGCATCCTCCACTTGGAAAAGGCTCAGAGGGACCTGGGCTCCTCGGCAGCACCTCCATGGATGTGTGCCCATCTGCTTTAGCACCATGGACATGGGGCTGGGAGCCCCAAGAGGCTCCCTGGTGTCCCAAGGGTGGTCGAGGACCATGCTAACCTTTCCTCTCCCCCTGCCTTGAGCCTCTCCCAGCCTCTGCCAGCCTGTGCCAGCCTTTGCCAGCCCGTTTGCTGGCGCAGCATCCCGGTGCCAGGCTGGAGCAGCAAACGGCTCCATGGGCAGCCGGCACGTGTGGGCACACCCCAGCTCAACAACCCGCCTCCCACACACCTCCACGGCTCCCCGGACAGGTCTGGGATGGTGAGGGGGCAGTTTGGGAATTTACTGGCTTTCTTTTGCTGCAAGCAAACGGGCAGGAAAGGGAAAGGGAGAGTAATTAGCTGTCGCCGTTGTTCTGCCACCTGCGATGGCGGGTAAAATTAATGGAAAGCAACAGAAGTCGGGGCTACGTGAACCGACTCCCAACCAGGCCTCCTCTTTGCTCCCTTCAGATCTCTCTATTTGCCAATCTTCCCGTGGCTTTTGATGTCTGTTGTGTGTCTGTGGGGTGTTTTTTTGCTGTTATTATTTATCACTCGCAGTAAGAAAGAGAATCTTTAAAGTGGCAGAAGGAAATGGGAAGGTTTAATATTGCAGGAGGCAGAGTCCCTGAGCCTTTCGGGCTCCTCGGCTGATGATTATTTTTGCCGAGCGCTGGGGAGTTGGCGCAGGCAGGGCAGTGATACAAATCTCATTCTGTGCCTCCACGCAGAGCTCTCGCCCCCAGGGCTGGCGGAGACCTTTGCAAATAATGTTATCTTTGGAGGCAGACGGGGACATGTGGAGCCACCCTCCGGCACCAGCTGCAGTTCTGGGGACCACTGCACTTCCAGAGAAAGGTGTGGGACTGACAGACAGACACACAGACATAGCTGGGAAGAGGGAGACATCCCTCCCAGCTGCTGCAAGGTGTTGAGCACGGCAGCTGTGAGCAACACTCAACTCTTCAGAGCTGTGGGATGTGGCAGAAGGTCCAGCAGGTGCCGCAGCAGGAGCAGAGGTCAGGAGGAGCTGGGGGGCATGCATTTATTTATTATGGTGCTGCCCCACTTCTTCCCATCCCACGGCCAGAGGGATCACATCAGGTTCCTTGCTGGACCTGCCCAAATCCTCCTGCATCAACCAGCTTTGTGAGTGGCAGCTGCAGCTCAGGACTTGAACCCCACCATCCCCTGGTGATGCTGTGCCGAGCTCAGAGCCATCCCACAGCATCCCCCTGGCCTCACCTGCACGTGCTTCCCCCCGGAGCCCTGTTTGTTTATTTGTTGGCTCAGCGGCTCCGGCCGGCAGGAAAGCCCTTGCTCAGTAAATACTGTTTTATCTCTGAACAGCAGCTCATCAAATATTAATCCAAACTCAACTGCTTCTTAACGAGGTTTTCTTTAAAGGCGTTGGGGCTCGAACACACCTGGTGGGAGGCAGTGTTCTGGCCTCCCCCTGGCTCTGCCCAGGGAAAACAAAGGGACAGCAACAGGGAAATGGTCCCTGGTCCCATTCCTCCAGCCTTCTCCACAGGGCAGGCATCTCCCACCCAGCTTTAGGAAAATGTGGATGAAGAGCCCGAGTGCCTTTGGTAGATCTGGCATCTCCAAGGATCATACATGCTCAGCTACAGGTTTGGGATGCTTTGGCTGCTGGCCTTGGGGGAAAAAGTGGCAGATTTTTGTGGGTTCACGTAGATACAGAAAAATTTCACCTGATAGCAAGGAGCTGTGAGAGAGAAAGAGAAAATCACTATGTGCATCAGCTGTGCTTTGGCCTGCCTGCCTCACACTGTGCATCTTGGAGGCATCCCTCCCACGGAGACACATCCCCGCAGTTTGTTTGAACAAACCTAGTGAGAAGTTCAAACTCCACAGAGCTTTGCTGCTCTTTACCCTTCGAGTCCTGTCTGCACCATTTGGGGCCCTGCTGGCATCTCACCAGAGTTATTCATGAGATGCCTCAGCTCCCACGGGGGAATCAAGTTCTCCAGGAGCACGTGCCCCACGTCCTGCTGGAAACAGCTTGGAAGTTTGCTCAGACACTTGAACCAGCTCCCTCGTGGCTCGGCATTGCTTTGGTGCCTGGCAGAGAGCCAGAGACTGACTGGGTGGAAAAGCAGCAGAAAACTGGGAGAGCCTTATCAAAGGGATGGGGGATGGAGGAGGGAAGGAGCAGCTGGCCAGCCCTTGCCTGGCTTGGCAGAATCGCTGCACTTTCACTGCCCCAGTGAACGGGGCTGGATGGACCAGCTCATTGCCAGGAGCACATCCACCATCAGTCAGTGGTGGGCTCAACACACAGACACAGCTTCTCCAAAACAAATCCCAAGGACAGAGCCAAGAGACATTCCCTGCTGTCCCTGAATGGTTGGTTATTGAAGGTCAGCAAGTCATGGAATCACAGAATCAATTAGGTTGGAAAAACGCTCTAAAGTCATTGAGTCCAGCTGTTACCCCTGCACTTCCAAGGCCACCAGTAACCCATGTCCCCAGGTGCCACATCCACACATCTTTTAAATTACTCCAGGGATGGGAGCTCCGACACTGTCCTGGGCAGTCTGTTCCAATGTCTGACCCACATTTTAGTCAGGAAATGTCTCCTAATACCCAATCTAAACCTCCCGTGATGAAATTTGAGGCTGTTTCCACTTGTCCCACGTCACTGAGTCACATGGAGAAACCCAGGTATTCCCATCCCTAATTCCTCGCTCTCATTTCCCAGGGAAGTTGGGGACCCCCATGCCTGAGGACTGCCCCCAGGGATACATCCTGAGCAGGATAAAAGGGAAAGTGAAATAAAACTGCCTCCCACATCCAGGCAGTGAGGAGAGCTGGGCTCAGAGATGGGTGCACCCTGTTTCATCTGAGCGTGAGGAAGCCACATCTATAACAGAGTCAAGGAATTCAGGTCCTAGGGAAGGAAGAGCCATGGGAATTGTTTGCTGCTGCCAGGTCGGATGAGGAGAAGGAGAAATTTCCCCAGACAGTGGGAGCAGGATGTCTCTGTTCCAGCTAGATCTCCATTGCTCCTTTGCTTGGTCAGTCCAGCTTCAGGATGTGCACAGGTCCCTGCTCCTGGGTGAAAGGCCAGGGAAAGGCATATTTGGGGTTTAACACCCTTTCATGACACCAGAGCTGTCCCTGCCTCTTCCATTCAGCTGAATATATTCACAGATCCGTGGGCTGCAAAGGCCAGAAGGGATTATTGGATCGTGGGAAGCTGATGCAGAGATTCAGGGCGATGATTTCATTGGCAACTTTTGAGAGAGAAGTGGCAAACGATCCATTTAATGGGCACGCCTGGTACCGCCTGCAGCCAAGCCACAGCAGGGGCTGTTTTCCCTCTTCTGGCACCATAAAACCTGGATCTATTTTCATGTGCAATTCCAATGGCTTTGAAAAGTGCCTCCCGCGAGTTGGTGTGGTTTTTATGTTCCTTGCTTTCCTCTGCCCGTTCATGGAAGGCCCAGAACAAAAGTGACGAACCCCTCGTGCCCTGCATTCCCAGAGCTCCCGATCACCGGGACCACAACCAGACTGGCCCAGTCTCTGCCAAGGAAGGGAGTTCTGCCATCTTAACTCTCATTAAATCACAATCACGTCTCTGTTAATATTTAAAAGGGACTGTCAAGGGTTTGAAACGCTGCAGGGCCCCAGTGACTGCAGACAAGGTGTGAAGTCTGTGGGTGCACAGGCACGTTCCTCCACATCCACTGCACTCAGTGTCCCACTCGTGGGAGAATCACCCAGATTTCTCCCCTGGGGACTGCACAGGGATCCTTTCAAGGCTGGGTTGGATGGGGCTCAGAGCAGTTGGTGTAGTGGAAGGTGTTGGAGTGAGATGAGCTTTAAGGTCCTTTCCCACCCAAACTATTCTGGGATTCTGTGATCTGGGGCAGCCCCACAAGAGCTTCTGCAGAGTCTTGGGGGTCCCAGCTGCCCAGAAGGCTGCAGGGAGATGAGGTGGGGGGCAGCTCAACAAATGTCTGGTCCAGACCAGAGGCATCTCTGCACCCTCAAATGGAATGGTCACTTTGGTTTTGCTGCCATTTCTTGGCATGCTTTGGGCCTCCCCCCCAACCAGCTCCCTCCTCCAGCCCAGCCTGGGAAAGTTCTCATTTATGCCAGTATGCAGTTTTCGTTGCCTTCCTCCCCCCGCTCCCATCTGCTCCCTCCCACTCGGATGGCCGAGGCTCCGTCTGTCCAGCGGCAGGACGCTGTGTGTCCATATGTTGTCCCTCGGCGGGGCTGTCACCTCTCCTGCTGCCTCCCACAGCCAAAACCAGCAGGGGAGGGAAGAGAAGCTGCAGTGGGGAAGGGGCCCGCAGGCATTTCACAGCAGTAACAGAATAAATCTAATTTATAGACATAGCAAAATGCAGCTAAAGCAGGAGTTGAAATAAATGCAAAGCACACCAAGGTCTCAAGTTATCGGCACTGTAACATTTTTCCTGACTATCTCTGTTTTCCTGCCTGGGTTTGTCTTTGTAGCTTCCTCCCAGACAACTGGACCTTTGCTCTGAAGTGAAAATGAAAGCTGGGGGAAGAAAAAAAATAACGGGAAATGAATTCTTCAGATCTCCTTCATGATGCATCAGCCCCATCTGCCAGCTCCCTGTGACAGGGAGCGGAGCGTGGCTGGGTGGCAGGTGGAGAGACAGGCTTTAAAAAAAAGAAATAAAGTAAAATAAAAGGCACAACTATCCCTGCAGCTGGGAAGTGAGCCTGGGCTGCTGGCGGGGCTCTGTCAAGGTGCAGAGCTCCAGGTGAGGCTGGGAAAACAGGGTTGGAAGAGCCTTCTTCGCTCGTGGAGGTGTGAGGACAGGGAGATTTGTCTTCCCATTCCCTGGCTTGTCAAGGTAATGGGAACAAGCGGGTGGGAGATGTTCGGAGGCAGCTTGAACTAATTAGGAGAGAGCGTGGAGGAGAGAGAGTCTGATGGAGGGGGGGAAGGAGGGGGAAGGAAAACGCTCTGTGAGCACCGTCCCCGATGTGGAGATGACAAAAGGCACCAAAGCCAAGAGTGATGGAGCAGGCAGCCCCAACCCGGGCTGGATGGAGCCTCTCCTGCCAGAGGGGGTTGGGTGTTCCAGGAGGGCTCACAGAAACAGGGGGTGCCCGTGGTGGTGCTCACCCCCATCCCAGCCAGGCATCCCAGGAGTCAGCAGTGCCATGAGTTTTCCAAACTCTGCTCCAGCCCTTTCCCAGCGTCAGAGGGAACTCATCTCCAAAGCAGCATCTCATTTCCAGCAGACCTTGGGGTTGGGGTTGTGTCCTCCCAGCCTTGTCAGCCACCCCTCCTTCAGGACTTGCTCCTGGAGCTGGGAATGTGATTCGGAAGAGGCAGCACCATTGCCTCCTCTGGCCAGATCTCCTCTCCCTTTGCAAGAACTGGCAGCTCTTTGAGCCTAATTTAGCAGTCTTTAATCTGAGTTATTCCAAACCACACTTGCCACTTCCTTCATGCGCTCCCGCAGGATGATGGGCTGATTTCACAGAACGAAAAGCCTTAAGCAAATCTTGTCACACAAGAAAATTGATTTTTCAAAACTGACTTTTACAAGATTACTGGTGGTTTTTTCCCCCTCATCTTTCTTCTGTATCGTTCCCTTCCAGTCTCACGAGGTGGCTTCAGATCTAAGGAAATTAGAGATGCTGTGACTAAATTGAAAATGTAAAAATGGGGAGAAAGAGGGGGAAAAAAGGCACCCAGGACCTCCTCTGCTGCTGCCTCTGATGCATATGGCTGCGTCTGCCTGTGAAGGAGCAGAGCTACCTCCTTGACCTCTCCCACTGCCACATCACAACAGAGTCTGTCCAAGGATTATGCCAACACCTCACAGGCAACATCCCCTGATGGGCACTCCTTGGTGATCCCAAGCCAGATCACGGCGGTTTTTTTCCTCTCCCTCAATCTATACATATTATTTTATCTTTTGGAATTAAAAAACCAGTTTCCCCCTGCTGCTTGGTTCAGAGACATCTCAATGTGTTTTGTTAAAAAAAAGAAGACAGAGGAAGAGTTGCCTTGAAGTTGTTTCAGACAGCTTAAAATATGCTAAGCTTTTGTGTTTCTGCCACATAAATAATGAATCCCCTTACAGCTTCTGAGTCAGGAAAGATGTTGATTTAAGAGGCCTTCAGCTCTGTTTGAGGCTTTTCTGCTTTCGTGCCAGAAAGGGGAGAATGTGACCAGGGACGAGCGAGGTGTGAGGGGTGAAGCAGAGTGTGCAAGGAGGGTGTGGGATACGGACAGAGGTGGCACCCACCACTGCCCTGCTGGAGCTTTGCTAAGGGATTTCACTCCTTGATTCCCTCTTTGCTCCTTTATTGCAGATTTTGGGGGCTAGAGGTGGGTTTAAATGGAGGAGAAATCTACTTCTGTCACTCTCTCTGGGGCAGGGGAGCCTTTCCTCCCCAAGCCTGGGTGGCAGTGGTACCTGGCATGGAGTTACCTTGGCACAGCTGTTGGGGGTACACAGCACCTGCCCTTGCACAACCCATCCCAGACAGACCCCAAAGGAGTTCTGGTCTCAGCCAGCACGAGGTCAGGGAGTGACCCTGTTCACTTCAGGTTTCAAAGATATCCTTGGCTTTCTGTGCTGTCTTGAAGCTGCTGGCAAATATTAAAGCAAAGAGAAGAGGCAGGATGTTGTCTCTGGATTAGAAGGTTGTTTGTAAAGAATCATCCAACATTTACTGCTCAGCTCCACTTTGTTACTGAAGTGGGTAGTGAAGAACTTCATGGTTGTTACTTTTGAAGATGTCTTTTTTTGTTGTTTTAAATGCTGTTTCGTGCAGTTTATACAGAACAGCACGATTATAGATAACCACAGAGCTCTTTGGGTCAGTCTGTTGTACCAGGACACACCACACTGGGCTGTTTTCCCATGACGTGTCTGAGAAGGGCAGAGCTGCACCAGGGTGTCAAAGGGCATTCCTGAGGCTTGGGAGAGAACTGGGACTTGTCCATAATTTTGGGCATGGATGAATGACTGGATGGATGAACTGATGGATGGCTGAGGGAGCCAGGCGTGTTTCAGCTGGCAAAAAGGAGGCTCAGGAGAGACCTTATTGCTCTCTACAGCTGCCTGAAAGGAGGTTGTAGTGAGGTGGGGGTTGGTTTCTTGTCTCAAGTAACAGGTAATGGGATAAGAACAAACAGCCTCAAGTTGCACCAGGGGAGGTTTGTGTTGGATGTTAGGAACAATTTCTTCCCCAAAAAGGCTGAACAGCCCTGGCACAGTCTGGAGTCCCCACCCATGGAGGGATTTAGAAGGTGTGTAGCTGTAGCACTTGGGGACGTGGGTCAGTGGTGGCCTAGGCAGTGCCAGGTAATGCCTGGACTTGATGATCTCAAAGGTCTTTTCTAAACTGAGCAATTCTGTGATCCCACGGATGAATTTCCTGCTGAAAAGATGAGCAGATCTTTTGGTGAACTCATGACTTTATTCTGCTCCCCTGTGAGCTGCCTGTGTGTTTGCATTAGCTCAGAGGGAACACACTTTGGGTATTTATTATTCCTCCTCATGACTCGCCAGATCCGCAAGCTGCTCACACTTCAGCCAGCGGAAGCCCAGGTTCCTTACACAGAAATCCCTGCCCTTGGCATCTTCTGTGAGGAGATCCCCACAAAATCAGGGCTCAGCCCATCTCACCCAGGGTGCCACCTCCGGACTCAGCTGCCTCTGTTGATAATCCTAATGTGAACCTGATATCCTGCTGATAATCCTAATGTGAACCGTCTGATCCAGACACAGTTGAGCCCTGAATAATTAGCTGTTCTGGCAGGGCAGGCCAGGGAACCTGCCAGAGAAGGAGCTGTGCCTCACACCAACCTGAGGACGTGCCAGGAGTCACACAGAGCACAAGGAACAAGGAACAAGCCCGAGCGATGGGATGGGAACGGTGGCTGTCAGAGGGAAGGAGGGGCTTTAGGGGCACTTCTAGGGCTGGAAAGTCAGACAGAGCCAGCTCAGGCTCGTGAGCACCATTTTTGGTGGCCCAAAGCATTGCCTGGGCTGTTTGACAGGTCCAAGGTTGGCCACCATCCTTGAGGAGTTAATATAAACCTGGCCCGAGGTCTGTCTCCTCTTTCCATGCCAGAGGGAAGTCAGACGCTCTCATGCTATGGAGGTCAAAGCACAAAGCCCTTGAAAACATCCCAAACTCAGGACCAGGTCAAAGCCTCAGAGGAGCTTTAGGAGCCAGCCAAGAAAAAGAAAATCCTTGGAGAAGACCCAGCCACCCAGCACCTCTCTGTTGCATGAGTTCCATGTGCAGAAAGGCACGAGCCATTCCTGCCTGCTGTGCCAATCACTTCTGCCCTGAAATGTGTGGATTTGGCAGCTCCGGTGATCTGGAACATGAGGTCCCAGCCCAGCACCACTTTCAAGATCCCCAAGCAGCAGATTTCTTGTGCTGATGAAGACCTGTGAGTTTCTGTCTCCATTCACCGTTGTCTTTTCCCTGCCAACCCCAAAGGAATTGCACGTGGAGGTGTGAAGTTGCAAAGGCCTCAAGCACAGGTGGAAAATAAGAACTGGAGCAGAGGGAAAGGCAAGTTCGAGCAGCTTCACAGCACTAGGATTCACTTTGCACTGAGGAGGAGGATAAACACGGCAGAGAATGAGCTCTTCAACATGCCAGCATCCATAAATCTGGCTAAAGACATTCTGCTACGGGGGTGGAGTGGGGTAGGAAGACCCCAGAAAGGACTAATCCTGTTAAACGATTTGAGAAAATACAAACCACGTGATGAAATTGGATTACCCAAAATAATAGTTAAGCTATTAGTCATGTCTATTGTGCGGTGGGGTAAGTCAAGATGATGTAGGCAGGAAAAATGAAATGCAGCATCACTGCCGAAGGGGTAAAAAATCCCCGAGGAGAGGTGACACCTCCAAGCTCATCCAGGACTGGGGGGTGACTCACATCCCCAGTATTTCCCCAGGATAAGCAGTTTTGGCAGCTGGCTGTCACAGTCTGAATGGTTTTAAACTTTCTCCACATACATTAAAATCAGCAATTCAATGTTCATAATTTAACTTGGGGGGAAAGAAGTACAATTTTCATATGATTCCATGACTCTGGGGCCAAAGATTCTTAAATCTAAAGTCTCCTCCTTAGAGGAAAAAGGAGTTATTGCAGAAGAGGGTGAATTTGTGAAAGGGGAGGAGCAGAAAAACATCCATAGTGGCAAGAGAAGTGCCAAACAGGGATTAATGGGGACAGGTTTGGTGCCCAGCCCTGTCATGTGATGGGGTGGAGGAGGAGAGAGGATTTCAAACAGCAGGATTAAACCAGCACAACATCTAGAGCATCTGCATTTTGTTTTGATCTGCCAGGAAAACAGCTCGATTTGCAGAAGGAATCACCCAGTCCAAGAAGTTTGATGCTTTCCCTTTGAAACAGTAACAGGGCCTCTCTGGTTTCCTTCCGGGGAGGAATGAGGGTCCTGGTGCAGGGAAGGAGCCAGGGGGATGCAGTGGGATGGGCTTTGGCCAAACCCCAGTGCTAAATCCAGTCCATAACCCTTCCTGGTCTCCACACGTGGTCCAGCATGGGGTGCACAAGCTCTGGGCAGGTTTTATTCCCCACCATCCCCTGGCCAAGCCCAGCCCCTGGGCTCCGATGCCTCTCCGTGTCTCCGGAGCTCGGCGCAGCAGCAGCTGCAGCCCGGCAGTGCCGGGTCCATTGATTATCTGCATGGCTCATCAGCCCTCTCCAACTATTCCCCACGGTTGATCAGTCAAGTCATTGACAAGTTAACAGCTTTGTTTACTTCTCCCTCTCGCTTCTGCAGCCAATTTGTTCCGATCGCTGTGCTAAGGGAAAGGCTGTTTTGATTGGTTTCTCACCAAAAATGAACCACGGCGGGTGCATGGATGGGTGACATGGCTTTAATTGTGTCATCTGGGAGGGAGAAACCTCACCCCACTTCTTTCAGGTTCCTTGGGCAGCTCGGACCTGACCCCAGGATGTCCCTGATCATCTCCAGTACCCCAGTGCTCTCCTCAGAGCTGAGCTCTCATTGAACATCTTCAGATGTGATTTGGGGAGCTCTAAGCAGCCCCTCATGGATTTTTCCCACCCACGGGAGCCGCTGACGGCAAGGAGGAGATGCAAAACCCAGGCACTGCCCTTGAAGACTGCAGCTGATGAGCAATCAGGCTCATCCCAGCCTCCTGGCTTGGCAGGAGTGGGAACACTGGAGCCGAGACGAGATGGAAAATCAAGCCAGAATTTTCCTCTGCAGTGAGGTGTTATTATTATCATCAAAATCTCAGAGTGTTTAACAACAATCCAACCCCAGTAGCGGCAACTGGTGCATGGCAAGCGCAATCAGACACCAAACATGTCCTTGTCAGGGGTAAAACTCTGAAATTTGGGAAAAGGTTGCAAACTTTCTCCTTGTTCATTTGTTTTGGACAAAAAAACATATGGGGAAAAGGAGGCTCAGGGGCGACCTTCTGGTTTTCCACAACTCCCTGACCAGAGCAGGCAGCCAGCTGAGGGTCAGGCTCTGCTCCAGGGAACAAGGGACAATACAAGAGGAAATGGCTTCAAGTTGCCCTAGGGGATGTTTAGGTTGGATATTAGGGAAAATTTCATCATGGAAAGGGTTGTCAGGCATTGGCACGGCTGCCTGGGGCAGCGGTGGTGTCACCATCCCTGGAGGTGTTAGAAAACACGTGTGGCTGTGGTGTTTAGGGACAGGGGTCGGGGTAACCTCGGCAGTGCTGGGTGAGCAGTGGGATCGATGATCTCAGAGGTCCTTTCCAACCCAGACAATTCCATGGCTCTGTGATCCCACATCCCACTCCCCTTGCTCGAGGGCCGGCCAGGCCTCAGCCGGAATTCTCAACACTCCTTCCTCCTTGATGGAACCCAGGCTGGAAGGCCCAGTGTCACAAACCACTCCGGGGTGGCAGCAGGCTTTAGGCTTTATCCACAACCCGACGGCAGAGACGGGAAGGGTCTTTGTACGTGAGTCCACAGCAGTTTTTATTGAACTTCACGGGGACAAGTCACAGTGACAAAGACCCAGAAAATGGCAAGCCCGAGGCTTTCAAACGGGGGCAGGGAGGGCACCAGGGAGGAGTGGCACACAGACAAGGCTGGGGTAAAAGAACCAACAGGGAATCTCTGAGAGAGGGACAAAGGGGCAGGGGCCAATGAGGGAACAGGGAGGGAGGAATTCTCTGGAGCAGAAAGGCAAGAAACTCAACCAGTGGGGGGAACAGAACTGGGGTACATCAGCACGGCAGAACAAAGCGTCCCGGGAGAGGCTTCCCCTGTCACCTCAGCCTGGGGACGGTTTCTGTCCCTTGTGTTACGGGCACCCCCAGCCCAGCTGTGTATTCAGAGGGTGCAGAGGCTACCCGGGGCCTGGCGCTGATAAATGACCCCGCTCTCGGAGCGGGAGGCGGAGGCGCCGCGGAGGAACCGCGCCAGGCCCACACGTCTTCATTAGGGACGGGAGCGGGCGGGAGGAGAGGAATAACCCCATACATCACCGTTATGAAAATTTACCCATAATAAAGAAATAATTTGTGCGATGCATCACGCCGGAGCCGTGCGGGGGGTACGGTGACACCCGCTCGGGCTGGGAACCTCACTCCATCATTCCTCACGAGGCTGTCACTAGCAGGAGACACCAGCACCAGCCATCCATTGTCCCTGTCCCCTTTGGACCTCCAAAGGATGCCACAATATCACCCTCAAAACACCATCTCCTCCCCGTGGAGGATGCCAGGGCTCCGGGGCCTAGGGGAATTTTGGGTAGTGCTCATGGCATCCCACCAGGGCCTGCTCTCCTGTGAGGGTGAGGGGAGGGGACTGTCACATCACACACTAGGGACTGAAGGTACTGCTGGCAATAAAGCAACAAAACCCATTCTCTGAGCAATTTGTAGCAATTAATAGCCATTCCCAGGAATGAAATGTTAATTAATTCATTCCCTGAGCCATGCATTTATTTAAGGTATTTGTGGGTGTTCTTGGTGCTTTTATTAAGCAATTAAAATGCGTCCAAGAAAATATTTATCCATTTTAAGTAATTCTTAGTAAACACGATTTATATGGCAAGCAACCACTTTATTTTGCATTGTTAATTAAAACCGACGACACACTCCACTTCCCCGGGTTATGCGCCACCAGAGCAGCCGCTCTGCCAGGAGCTCTGGTTCAGGGCTGCTGGCAGCTCCAAAATCCTCCCGGGGTGGATTTGCGCCGTGCTTGATGGGGCGTTTCAGAGTCCAGAGAGCCCCAGCACCGCCGTGCTGCCCCGCAGGAGATTCTGTGCTGCTGGAATGAGGGAGCTCAGGACCTCTGAACAACGAATCAACGTGATTTCGCAGAAGCCGTTTTATTGTTTACATAACACTCTGCTTATACCTTTTACAACTGCTGTACGTGTGATCACACATTACTTGATTGGTCCCTCTATCTTGTCCACGTGTTCTGCACGCACTTTTCAGAAAATATGATTGGTCCTAGTCCAGTGCGGCACAGTCTTTCTTTATCTATTTCTTGCTGTCTTGGTATTCTGTTTCTCAGCTTTTTCTTTCCCAATTCAGCGCAGTTTACATTTCAGTAACCTTGATGAATTCCTAAGGGCTCTAGTAAGAATAACTAAAGATGGTTTGGCTGGGGCACACTGTCAGGGTTCAAATACCTTACAACACTGGAAGGAGCCATGGCCTGATGAACACCTTTCCAAAGAAGACTTTGTAGAGTCCTACAGCTTTCCCAGGGCTGGGAAGTCAATAGCTCGTTCCCACATGCTGGGTGTTGAAGGATTCCAAGCCCTTGGAGGGCAGACAGGGGGAGGTGTTGGTTCAGGTGAGCGTGGGCTCGGATGGATGAAATGTGTGTTAGCAATGCTCCTGCACAGACTGGCACCTGTGGGGTTTGCTGTGCTCTCACCCTGAGCATGGGGAACCCTTCAGGGACTGGCACCTGTGGGGTTTGCTGTGCTCTCCCTGTGAGCGTGGGGAACCCTTCGGGGACTGGCACCTGTGGGGTTTGCTGTGCCCTCACCCTGAGTGTGGGGAACCCTTCAGGGACTGACACCTGTGGGGTTTGCTGTGCCCTCCCTGTGAGCGTGGGGAAGGAACCCTTTGGGGACTGGCACCTGTGGGGTTTGCTGTGCCCTCACCCTGAGCGTGGGGAACCCTTCGGGGGCTCCACCAGCCTGGAAGTCCAGCCAGAAACAGGATCCATGGGAAAAAGGGATGGAACTGCCGGGTAAAACCCCTTGTGTGGAAGGAGAGGCAGCTGAGCATCCCACGGAGAGCCTGGGAGGAAGCACAGGTCATCCCAGATTTTGGCAGGGTTCCTTTGGAAACCAGAGCAGAAGAGGAAAAAATACTAAGACATGAAAGCCAAAACAAAGCCCCAGCATTGTTTAGGAGCTGACAAATCCCAAACTGTCCTTTCTTATTTCCTTGCGTGTACTCTTGGCTGGGAAGCGATCGATGGAGTCAGAAAAATGCTATTTCCCTGAAGAATGTCTCCTTAGAGAAGTCCCTCCCTCCCTCTTCAGTGTTAAAACGACTCAGTGCAGGTATTCTATTTTTTGCTCATTCTTTAATCACCGGCTTTTCAGTGCTGACTGTAATAACCCCTTTGAAACTTGGATCAAAATATCTCTTTCCTGGCTGAAATTTGTTTTCTTCCATCACCTGAGCAAATTCAATTTGCAGAAGATACTGAATTGGGAGGCACCTGGAACTCCCTCCAGAGAGGCGAGAGGAAAACAAAAGCATGTTAGAAATATGGGAAAGGAAACAACCAAATGAAACCCAGCCCGCAGGGGAAGAAATGCCCATCTGGGGACACGGGCTGAGATGGTGCTTGGTGAAGAGGAAGGAAGGAAATGTGCACATCTCTGCCATGGAGCCGGGCTGGGAGAGCTGGGGGTGCTCACCTGGAGAGGAGAAGGCTCCAGGGAGAGCTCAGAGCCCCTTCCAATGCCTAAAGGAGCTCCAGGAGAGCTGGAGAGGGACTGGGGACAAGGGATGGAGGGACAGGACACAGGGAATGGCTTCCCACTGCCAGAGGACAGGGATAGATGGGATATTGGGAAGGAATTGTTCCCTGTGAGGGTGGGGAGGCCCTGGCACAGGGTGCCCAGAGCAGCTGTGGCTGCCCCTGGATCCCTGGCAGTGCCCAAGGCCAGGCTGGACAGGGCTTGGAGCAGCCTGGGATAGTGGGAGGTGTCCCTGCCCATGGGACAAGATGAGCTTTAAGGTCCCTTCCAACCCAAACCCTTCTGGGATTATGGTTCTGTGATCTGCACTGGTCATACGACACGGGATAGTGGGAGAAGGGGTGAATTTGGAGCTGGGTACTCCAGAGGTGCCCGTCAGTGGTAGAGGGCAGGAGGTGAAGACACCCCACTGTCACCCTGAGGGCACTGGGCTGGGTCCCACAGCATCCCCTCTGCCGTGCCACCCTTCAGCCTGGGGAGCCCAGGGGAGCCACAGGAACAGGTCCTGTGGGCAGGATCCCCACAGACAGACCCTCAGCCCTCCCCTGGCACAGGAGGAGCCCCCCCTGCCCAGCCCTGTCCCTGCAGCCCCTGAGGATGAGGGTGAAAATCAGCACAGTGACAGGTGAGTCAGTGGCCAAATCATCCGGGGAGAGACTAAAGCAGGTAAATTTATACAGCCTGGAAAAGACCCTGGGTGGCACATTTGCAATCCATAAATACCTTCAGGGGAACAAGGTAAAGGAAAGGAGCCCCTGCTCTCCAGGCTGGCAGGACCAGCAGCGCTGGCTGGGAGCCAGGCTTGGTGCAGCACAGCCACGGAGACAGGAGGAAGGAATCACGGAGAGCCGCAGCAGGGGAGGTGGTGGATGGGGCTGCAGGAGCATCCTCCCATCTTCTCTGCTCTATTTTACTCAGATTCTGTTTATAAATAATAACTGAATGGTTAATAAGTGAGCAAGGCATGTTATGGGCTCGTTCAAACCCTGAGTAAGTTGCCTTCTGGCTGTCCATGAGCCCATCACAGGAAGCTTTACAAGAGGGTTATCAGTTGCCATTATTAAAAACCAATTTGACATTATAAAAGATCCATACTGCTCGTTCAGCCACATTGATTTAGCCGTGTTAAGCCTTGGAAAACTGGAGCAAGATCCTTGATCTCTGCTGAAGCACGAAAAATCGCTGTTTGTGACACATCTC
Organism: Pachycephala philippinensis; assembly: GCA_013397055.1. NCBI lineage: Eukaryota > Metazoa > Chordata > Aves > Passeriformes > Pachycephala > Pachycephala philippinensis. The sequence goes on along the minus strand of VWZT01005186.1, from coordinate 5,659 downwards.
CGAGCTCGGGAAATCCAGTTTTGCAGAAGAGATGGGTTTTGAACAAATCCATAAAGCAATGTGCCACGCTTGTTGGGGGTGTTTTCCCAAGCACTTGCGATGTCAAACAGCTCTGGGAAACCTTGTCCTGTTCTCAACATCCAGGAGGATCTCACCTGAAGTCTGCCCAGCTCAAACCCACCTCCAGACACTTCTCCATCTGGTTCCAGTTCCCTCTGGGAATGTTGGGAGGATGAGCTGCAGGCAGGTGCAAGGACATGACCCAGGGAGCCCACGAGTCACTTTTATCCTCATGTTGAAGCCTCCTTCTTGTCCTTTGCACAGCACGCAAGGTGGATTTGTGCAAAATAACCAGGGAAGGGCCTGGCACAAGAGAAGCTCTGGATTGCCCCAAAGGTTTGGTGCCACGCCCTGCCCCACTGACTGCTGAAAGAAATGGCTTCGTGTACCTGGTGCCTCCCTTGAGCACCTGAGGACATAACAAGACCCTCCAGAGGCTGGAAACCGTGCTGGGAATCAGCTCATGGCTGGGAATCTCTACAGGGACAAAGCTGTAAAAGGAGCTTAATGGAGCAGAACAATTCCTGACAAAGAGCACGGGGCATTTCCACATTCACCAGCTGGAGTCTCCCTGTCCCTCCAGCTTTCTACCTTCCTTCCTTCCCTCCTTGCTTTCACTCATCCGCAGTTCCTGACATGTGAATTCAGGCCTTTTGGACCAGCAAACCCAACAGGAGATGACGGGAACGTGTCTCCTGTCCATTCCACAAGCTGAGCAAAGCTTCGGGAATGAGGTCCGAGACCTCTGGCAGATCCCCCGGTCCCTGTCCTGCCCCATGCCCAGGGAACCAGCTGCTGCCACAGCACTGGCAGATGCTCTCTGTGCCAGGCAGCAGCGTTCCTGCACAGGGAGGCAGCAGGGCAGGGCACATCCATCGGGAGGCAGGGAAGCGGGATGCTGAGGTCAGCCTTGCAGGCTTGGCTTGGCCTGCAATTCCCTCTGGGAGGAGAGAGGCGTCACCAAAACATCGCTAACCATTCAGACCCTCGGAGCAGCACCTGGAAGGTTCCGATTGTGCGGGTCTTCCCACACGGAACCTCCCTCATTAACACACAAAGTGCAGCTCTAGAAATAAAACCGGCATCTCCTGATTAATTATTGCAGGGGGAGGCCAGGGAGGAGGGAGGCAGGGGAGGGAAGCTGAAGTGGCCAGTCAGCAACTGTTGGAAGTGCCAAGATAAATGGAAGGCGAGGGCAGGTCAGTGCATACAAATCACTTCCATCCAGCCGGGAACACCTCTCAGAGCGCTGTGTCATCACGGGGAGGCTGAGCAGGTCACTGGCAGGAGGCACTGAGGGTCACAGGAGCAGGTGCTCGGGGAATTGGCTCTGGCAGCACTCAGGGTGTTCTCCAGCCTGCCGTGGGCCAGCATTTCGTGCTCTCTCCAGCCCCACTGAGGCACGTCAATGCCTGTGGACCTCCAGCAGGAGCTCCCTGCAGCTCCACGTGTCCTTGGCTGCCTTTGGGGCAGCACTGAAGCAGTGGGGAACCATGGCAGAGTGACAGGGACAAGCAAAGGGAAGCAGGAGAGCCCTGGGAGGGCCAGGAGCAGATGCTGCTTGCCTTGAAGGGGACAGCTTTCCCAAAACCACCCCACTGACCCCGTGTGGGGAGCAGCCTCCACAGCTCCCTCCTCCCCTCCCCACTCCCAGTGCCTGCATCTTTCCCAACCCATCCAGCACGACCAGAAAGGCAGCCCCAAAACAACAAGGCAGAGACTCCTCAGGGAAACCCTCTTCCCTCCAATTTACCTGTCAGTTGTTTGGGGAGGATTATTATATGTTTTTTCCCAGGCTTTTTTTTCCCTTCCCCAAAGAGCGGCTGGAGTTTCACACCGCCTGACAGCATCTCCCGCCTTTCCCACCAGCTCCCGAGTGGCAGGTTGCCAGATGGTGCCCCATTAGGTCACATTTGCTCATTGTTTGGCAAACAGGGCTTAATTCAAGTGCTGAGTTGACAGCTTGTTCTCCAAGACAATTTGCAAGTTGCAGTGTTGCAAATGCCAGCTTGGCTTTTCGGGGAATGTTATTTCAGCTGCCTTAAAGGGATAAAGTTCTCTTTGACTGGGGGAAAAAAAAAAAAAACGGAACAAAAGGGCCAAAGTGGGGGCAGCAGAAAATGGTTTTGGTGGTTTTGATGTGGAAAGACCAGCAGTGTTGTTGGCAGGCGTTCAGGAAGGGACTGTCATTCCCCATCAGGTAGAGACCCTCCGTGTCCCATTCCTCCCATCACTGAGGTCCTTCACAATCCTACAGAACGAGGGGTATTCCCAGTGAAAAAGGGAAATAAAATTTTGGTTTCTTTTGGAAAGGTTTCAGTAGGGGTTTATGTACACATCTCTTCAATGGCTCCTCTCCAAAACCTGTGCCTGCAGTCCCTACGGCCCGGGGGAAGGGGATGATGCTGAGAACAACTTCATGTCCCTTCTGAAGCCAAGGGCACGTGACAGCTACACGTGGAGGTGGCAAGAGACACAAAACAGCACCACCACGATGCTCTGTTTTCTCCAACAGGTGGGCAAAAAAAGGCCAGGTTATAAAGGAAGCCTCCGGTGACTTCTACGAAACCATCGTGGACCACACGTTCTTCTTCGAGCCCGTCTCCTGCGAGGTCACCAACGCGCTGGGCAGCACAAACATCAGCAGGACTGTGGATGTCTACTGTGAGTACCCTTCAGGCTCGAGCCTGGCTCCAGGCTCAGCAGAGCTGCTGAAAATCAGCAGGAAGGAGACACAGCTCAGTCTGACTTGCCCAGGGTGGCAGGGCTTGCTGAGCTCTTCTGCAATGCTCTTGCATTTGGACCCTCGATTTCTGTGCGAGCTCTGGGGTGGTCCCTGGGGAGCTGGTCCCTCTGGAGCTGCAGCAGGCACCTGCGTTAGGCTTTTCTTTATTTGGGGCCCATCAAGACCTGCCCCTGCTCCCTCTGACCTGTTTGGTTTGACGGTTTCTGGCTGGCACAACCTGCCACGGGCAGTAACTCCAGTTTCCTCTGTGCAGTTGGGCCCAGGATGGCGACAGAGCCACAGTCCCTCCTGGTCGACCTGGGCTCGGACGCGGTGTTCAACTGTGCCTGGACTGGGAACCCCTCCCTCACCATCGTCTGGATGAAGCGAGGCTCGGGCGTGGTAAGAACCAGGGCAGGGGGCACGTCCAGGGCATGGGGTGCTGCGGGACATCTCCCAGGGAGCAGAACTTGTGTGGTCTGGGAGCTCCTGGCTGGGTGAATGCTGGCTCCTCCGAATGCAAAGGGGTCTTGAGAGCGGGGAATTTATTTCCATGATGATGGACAGAAGGGTTGAACCAGAGCATCACTTAACAACACCTCACTGCTAGGGAGCAGTTCTGCAATTCACCTGCATGTGGTTCCTTCTGGGATGGTCCTTCCTGGGATGGTCCTTCCTGGGATGGTCCTTCCTGGGATGGTCCTTCCTGGGATGGTCCTTCCTGGGATGGTCCTTCCTGGGATGGTCCTTCCTGGCCCCCAGGCCTGGGATCTCACCTCCCTACGTGTTCACCCCAGCACTCCCTGCTGTCGGCTGCAGCCTGCTCCAGGGAGGAGCTTGGATCTGTCCCAGCAGACTTCTCCACGTCTCTTTTGTCCTGAAAATCGTAAGGAGCTTTGCCAATCGTAATCGCGGCTCAGTCAGCCCCAGGAGGCAGGAGATGCTCTGATCCCTCTTTACAGACAGGAGGGCTGAGCAAAGCCACGGGGAGAAGCTAAAGGAGGGCTGAGACGTGAAACTCACTCGGAAGCATGCACAGGTTTGGGTTTGAAAAGCATCTCCCAGCTTCACCTGGGCAGATCTGTGGATGAGGAAACGCTGCCGTTCCAGCTCAAGGCTGCAATTGGAGAGCTGGACCCCCACAGAGGGGCTGAGTCCTCTCCTCCACTCCCCGGGGACACTGAGGCATTAATGGAGGGGCGTTTTTTCCAAACCATAATGACCTTGGTGAAGGCCATCTCCTGGGAAGAAATTATAGACTTGGGAGAGCTGATGGCTTGAATCAGCAAAGGAATCCCAGCGGGTCAGTAATTCCTGGGTGGTTTCCCGTCCCACAGCTGCTGTGGCTGTTTCTCCGGGCTGTTTCACACACAGACAGTTGTGTTCCTCTGTCTCGAGGTGGCTGCAGGAGCCGGGAGCAAGGGCTGCCTCACCCTCCTGCTCCAGCCCCAGCCCCCCATCAGGGCTTGTCTTTGCTATCCAGCGCTGCCCAGGCACAACCACCTTCTCCCTTTTTACCTGCCTCCCTCCAGCTGAGTTCTGTCACACTGGAACATCTTGGAGCAGAGTGAAGGAGATGATTCTGCCCTTCCACTCTGCCCTCGTGAGACCCCAGCTGCAGTGCTGTGTCCAGCTCTGGGGCCCCCAACATCAGAAGGATGTGGAGCTGCTGGAGCAAGTCCTGAGGAGGTCGTGGAGATGCTCCAAGGGCCGGAGCTCCTCTGCTCTGGAGCCAGGCTGGGAGAGCTGGGGGTGCTCACCTGGAGAAGAGAAAGCTCCAGGGAGAGCTCAGAGCCCCTTCCAGGGCCTAAAGGGGCTCCAGGAGAGCTGGAGAGGGACTGGGGACAAGGGATGGAGGGACAGGACACAGGGAATGGCTTCCCACTGCCAGAGGGCAGGGATGGATGGGATATTGGGAAGAAGTTCTCTGCATGAGGGTGGGGAGACCCTGGCACAGGGTGCCCAGAGAAGCTGTGGCTGCCCCATCCCTGGGAGTGTCCAAGGCCAGGCTGGACAGGGCTTGGAGCAGCCTGGGACAGTGGGAGGTGTCCCTGCCCATGGCAGGGGATTGGAATGAGATGGTCTTTAAGGGCCCTTCCAAGCCAAACAATTCCATGATTCTGTGACCTCAGGACAGACCCTCCAGCTGGTGTAACCCAGCAGAGATGGTTCTGCTGGTCACCAGAGCCACCTCCGCCTTCCCAGAGGGATGCTGGCAGAGGATGCTGCTTTGTAAAGCCATCAGCTCCCAGCCATCCCAGTGGGATGTGGGATCAGGGCTGTTTCTTCCTCAGCCACCTCTCCCACCACTTCTAGGCTTGAAATCCCTGAGTCAATCCCAGCAGCCTCCGCTGTGCCTGCAAATGTGGAGGTGCAAGTGTGGAGTGTGGTTCTCTCTGAGGTTTTTCTGCCTGTGTCACTGCAGCCACCAAAACTTTCCTCTTGTATCTTGAACTTCTTGCAACACTGGAGTTTGTAAAAATTCAAATGAATAGGAACAGGATTTCCAATTCCTCCCCCTCCAAAAAATGTGGGGTGTTTCTTTATTCTTTGGTCAATGGAAGTAAGTGATATTTCCATGCCATGCCAGACTTTGGGCTCACCCACTTGGCTTTCCCAAGGATCCTCAGGAGCTGGTGACACAGCTCTTGTCACTCAGGTCATTTGTTTTGCTTGTAATCTCTCATGGCCCACCTGAAAGCCCCCCCTGCTCTCTTTCAGGTCCTGAGCAATGAGAACAAGCTGATCCTGAAGTCGGTCCGCCAGGAAGACGCCGGGAAATACGTGTGCCGAGCCGTGGTGCCGCGGGTGGGCGCGGGGGAGCGGGAGGTGACGCTCACCGTCAACGGTACCTCCTGCTTCCCTACTGCCATT
>VWZT01005185.1:34582-54661 GCA_013397055.1 Pachycephala philippinensis | reverse complement strand
ATTCCCCATTTCTTACTAAATTGGAGAGTGAGTGTTGAAGCATATCACAGTTCCCCCATTTCTTACTAAATTGAAGAGGGAAGGGTTTTTCCCAGAGCTTTTACAGTTAATTTTGTACAACAGAAAATGATAAAATAATGAAGAACAGTTAAATGTAACATGATGAGGCGATTGGTTGTTGACGTTGGAGATCGGTGCTGGCTGGCTCCTCACACTGCAGGTGCTTTTGTCGTTTCTTCGCGTTCTTGTCTCGGGGCTGGCTCCGCTCCGCAGGTCTGGCATGGGACGGGGTTTTCCCAGGCGCAGCTGTGCCCGCGCTCTCGGCTCCGGCAGCGAGGGAGCTGGCAGGGGGGTGGGTCTGCCCCCGCTCACGTGTGCTACAATGCAGTTGGAGGTGTAAAGCTCACCTAAGGGCATCCCTTCAGGAGAGGAGGAGAGACGCAGTTCACTGACAGATGCCAAGCAGGCAGAGATTATTTCCCCCTCCGGAGATGTTTTCCTCCTTTAGCCTTTTCTGCACTGAAGCCTGCCTTTTATATAATTTTGGCCTATCCCAAGCGGATGGAACAATCACGTATTAGAGGTGGGATTTGGTCACACATGCATTGCACAACACATGCTCTCCTTCATTTGCATCCCAAAGGATGCTTAAGTTAATCTGTTAATGGGGCTTAATGAGGGTCTTAGTTACTTTTAGTCAGGATTTATGGTTGGCAAAAGAGGTACAATAAACACTTTGGCCCTCCTCCACATACTGAGATTGCAGTAAAGGTTGCCTGACCTTCTTTAGAGGGTCTTTGTGCTCAACCGTATCTTGTTAATGAACCAGATTTATAACAAGGGTTGTTTTATTGTATTAAAAAGAGTGTGGCAATTGGCTGGTAGTGGGGTGTGGTGTTTTTCTGTGCCTCGCTGAAATACCATCAGGCCATGAGACCTCTGATTCAATCCAAACACGGTTCAGTTCTTAGGCTTTGCTTAAGCAAGGTGCAAGGTAAGCAAGAGACTCAGCTCATGATTTCCTTAACCAATTTCATCAATTCACCACCTTAAAGCAATACTGTGCTATCCTGACAATTTAGCACAGCCTTCCCTGCTTAGCCTGAGTGATTTTGTAGCTCGGTCTCATGTTAGCAGATACAAGATAAATTGTTTATGATGATAAAGGCACAGACTACTTTGCAGGCTCAGTATCAGAATGAAAACTCAGTATTTTCTCATGAGAATGTGAAATAAATTCCATTACGTGGAATTCTTTCCATTTATGTCATGTGCCTATATAAAAAATGTTAGGGGGAAAAACAGGATCCTCTGACTATGTATTCATGTTACCTCAATTCCCAGAAACAGCCTGTGGTGATGTTAAAGCACTCCATCTGTTTACAAATTGCAACAATTTTTAAAAACACAGATCTGAATACATCTGTTATTCAGACTGGATTGACCAGCCTATCAGTACTGCCTTCCTTTTTCCTGCTATAGTTCATTCCAAGTTCATACTCATATTAATTGATTAATTTTCTGCATTTGGGTTGCAATGGAGGCCCTCACAGTCAGTGACTGCTCTGTCTTAGTTTTAAGCCAAAAACCCAATCTGAAGTGCATAATACTAGACTTTCGTGACCTTCAAAACCAATTTGTGAGCTTCTGGATGAAATTCAAGGTACTGACTTGACATTTACATGGTGCATGGCGTGTAGAATGTACCTTCTTAAAAATACCTCTCCAAGTTTCTCCACGTGGAATTGTTTGAACTGGAGAAGGGAAAAAGCTTTTTTATGGCCCTCAGTTTTGAGATGTCTGGTTTTTTATTTGTAATTTAGAGTAGTGATCTGTTAATGTCCTAGATACTTTGCAAAGTAGATTTTTGTATTTTCTGTAGTTTTCACTATACTTACTTTTAAAAATTGAATCTCAGTCTGTTCTGTGGAACAAGGGAGAATAATTACTGTTAGAAATTTTTTGACAGTGCTAAAAAGCCCCATTTCAACACTTCTCTCTTGTTCTGCTGTGTTAATTAGATATACCATCTGCTAATGATCTTCAGCTTGTATCATGATAACACTGAATTTTGAATTTTTGTGCATTGGCATGTGCATTCACACCCTGTCTGGTACTCCAGCAATGTCTACTCTGATCCCTGTCGTGTGTCTCTGAAAGCTTCCTTGGAGACATTCCCTTAATTTCCTTCTTCCTTATTCATTACACATTAACACAGGAAAAAAATCGTATTTCACTTTTTTATAAATTCTGCCAATAAGCAAAGAAATGTCAAAATTCTCCCTGTTCACTCAATTAGCTACTATATTGTTCTTTTCCGGTCACAAGTGTTAATTTATTGTGGTCAATAGCAATGTTATTTGGGGACTGCATAAAAGACCCTGATTTTGAACTTTGCTGCAGTGAATGGGATTTTGTGTGTGGAGGGGATGTTATATGATGTTTGAGAGTCCTTCCTACAGCATGAAGCATGGTAAACTGTTTTGATCAGAGTCCATCAAGCTTCAGTCACAGGCTGCAGTACATACATGCAAAGAAGACTTAATGCCTGTGACATGCTCAGTTTGCTGCACATAAATCTGAAGTTCTACTGTATATACTGAGGTGTAGAATCACAGGAAGAAGCTTATTTGTATGCTTGATTTTATGAAAAGAGTACAAATTTTTAGGAAGTGAAAAATAAAAATGTGTTTATCCGGAAGCTCTGTGAAATCTAATACATTTGACTTGGAGATGCAGGTTTGAAGTCTAAAAACACCTAAAGGACATTAAATAAGAATCCAAATGCCCATATCTAGGAAACAACGTAATGGTCTCATTGTCCTTCAGCTTTTTCATTGCTGTTACATCTCTTTTATAAATGAGGTTTAAGCTTATGAATAGTATAAAAGCTTATTAAGCTCCCTGAACCACTGGGAGTAATTTTGTGTTTTGTAGGTTTGTTTGTTTGGTTGGTTGGTTTTGTTGTGTTTGTTTCCGTTTTGTTTGTTTCCCCCACCCACACCCTCATATTTTCCTTGTATGGCCTCTGAGGTCTTTGGAAGAGAAATAAGTGGCCTCTTGAACAGAAGGCATATTAAAACAAAGATCATTATATCTGTTCAGATACCAGTTTTACCAAAATACATTGTCTAAGGACTCAAAGAAAGTCAACAACAGCTTGTTATTTGGCTTATCAGGTATAATTACCAGAATCAAATTACTGTCAATACACTGCACAGTTATTTTTAAATTTAGCTCATATTTTCCTGCTCATCTGCTTTATACGGCTTGCTCTTTAACTGGTTGCAGACACTTTGCAGGAGAAACTGCAATTGTCATGTTGTTACTAGGTTCCTGTATTGTTCTTTGGTCATTGTATAAACCTAATTAGAATTTTCAGCAAATACTCACCTGATGTTTTTCATTAGGCAGCCTGGGAATCACATATTCACAGGAACATAACGTCCTGACAGAGCGGCTGACAGCACAGATCACTGTAGCTTTTTGTCTTCCATTTTAAATAACAAATTTAATGTCATCAGTGCTCATTCTTTTTTATTAATATCTTCACCATCTTAAAAAAATGTGTTTGCTTAATCTCCAAACAGTACCAGCATCTGTATCATATTGCAATTTAAAAACAATGAAGTATGATTGTAATGACACCTGCTGAATATATCCTTTTCTTCTAATATGCCTTAATTTTTGTTCAAACCTCTTACTTATATAGAACATGGGGCATTGTACTGGTTTCAGTTGGGGTGGAGTTAATTTTCTTCACACTGACTGGTGTGGGCTGTTCTTGGATTTGTTCTGAACACAGGGTTGATTAGCATAGAGATGTTTTTGTTTATTCTGATCAGGGCTTACACAGAGCCAAGGCCTTTTCTGCTTTTTGCACTGTCATGATGGCAAGGAGGCCAGGGGTGCATGGGAGGATGGGAGGAGACACAGCCAGGACAGGTGACACAAACGGAGCAAGAGGATATTTCAGACCATCATGTTCAGTATATAAAGTGAGGGGAAGAAGGAGGAAGGTGGTGAGGGGGGCATTTGNGCTTTGCTTGTTTGCATGGCTTTTGCTTTCCCTATAAAACCGTCTTTATCTCAACCCATGAGTTTTCTGGCTTTTACCCATCTAATTCTCTCCCTGATCCTGCTGGTCAGGGAGTGAGTGAGCAGCTGTGTGGGGTTTGGCTGCTGGCTGGGCTTAAACCATGACAGTAGTTTTTTGAGGCTTCCTTGTTGAAGAAAAATTAAGAGGTTATAACATTAGCCGGCCAGCAAGGCTTGCTTTATTGGCTTTTCCTTCACTTAAAACAAACGAAGAAAAGATTGTAAAGGTCACATATATTTTATAAAAAAAGTTGCATTGAAAACAAGATACAAGCATAAAGAAAGATTAACATCTTTCTTGAAGCTGAGGGCATTTTCTTTTAAAGTCTTTATATTTTGGATCAAATATAGATGCTTACTTACTAAAAAAGATGTATTTGGGGCTGGCTTATCAATACATATTTCTGAGGTGTTAGTTTGACTTTCCCATTTTTCACCCTGTAGAACGTTAATTGGTTTAGAATAGAAATCTGAAGGGCTTCTTCTCATTCCTTCACTATGTACTTGCTCGTTTGATATATGAGACAGTCTTTAACTTTTTAAAGTCACTTGCAAAGAAGAAACAGATTAGCTTAGGAATCTTAGGAACCCTGAAGAAGTAAAAACACTATGTGCTGCACAGATGGACTGAATTGTTTGACTTCAAGATCAATAAAACAATGCGTCAGTGAGGCACTCCTTAGGTGGTGCTCAAGACTCACATGTAATTTGAGTAGCAGATTCCCAAAAAGGTCCATGCAAACTAAATAATTTAGGTTAACATCCAGGCATATCATAAAGCAAATGGTAGCATCTGCCAAGATGAGAAAATCACATGAAACGTACTATTAAAAAAATTTCTGTGCTATTAGGAAATAAATGCTCAGTTCCTCAGTCCACTACAGAAAAAACCAGACATTCAGTGAGTAGAACTCAATTTTTACTACATTCGGGTGAGAAAGAAATAAGAAGAAACTGTTAATTTCTTGTAACTGCAGAAAATTTATTATATCTGCTGTTTAGTCTCAGGAGATTTCTGTGTCTAAGAAGAAAACATAATATGAAGGAATAAACAAACTTAGAAATGTAGTGGAATGCACAGAAAAATACTTTCTGGTTCATTGGCTTGATTGAGACATCTAGGCAAAACCCAGAAGAAAAAACAATGAGAGCAAAAAGTCAAAAGAACATTCTAACGTTCAAGGAGCTATTTGACATTTGCATTGTGTTCTGCGATGCAGAAAAGAAAACTGAGATCCCATCTCCTGTCAAGAGTGGTTGACATGTGATGCAACAGCGCAAAAATTTTTGAGAAGTTTCTTTGTTTTTCTGGATTTCTTTGGACAATCAAAGGATCTCAACAACATCCTTTTCCTAACTGATGAACCTGGTTGGGTATTATAAGAGAAGGAGCTTGAGATTCTCTCAGCAGACAGCAGCAACAGCTTGATATGTCCCATTTACTTCTCACTATGCAGGTCTCCAAGCTTGATGTTGTCTTTGTGGGAATGGCTAGAAGGTCACAGATGGAGATGTGGAAGTCAAAAACTCAGCTGTGCAATGGGTGAGCAGGAAGTAACAGGAATAGATTATCACTGGCAGAAGTTGAAGGCTGATATCTCAGTTTTGTTGTGCTGCAGTAGAAAATTGAATTTTCTTGGAAAGGGTGAAAAATGTAGATTCTGGTTAGCTAGAATATTTTGCAACTGCATTTCATATTCATCAGGCAGTCTCATCTGAATACTCACCCTCTTTCCCCAAATTCTGATCTCTTAGCCAATTTGTTGTGGTTGCCTTCGCCCGGATGCGCCCTGCGGCTACAACACAATCCTCATCCGAAGCCTCGCAGGCTCGAACCACATGGGCTCAGGGGATATTTCCCTTCTAGCAGAGGATGTCAGCAGAAGAGGGCTATACAGTCCGGGGTGGAGTAGAAGGAAGGAGGCAAAAGACTACGGGAGACAGTTGTCACGATCTGCCTTTATTAAGAATCGGAGGACAACTCCGACCAGCTCAGCCTGAACAGTTCTTTTTAAGAGGGGGTGGGGAAAAGGGAGGTTAGGGGTAACAACCAATGGGGGTAGGGGAGGTAGGAGGGAACAGGGTTACAGAAACCAATGAAATACAGCAAGGGGAGGGTACAACAAGTCTTAGCCTACCAGCAACCGAGCTGCCTGGAACTTTCCAGTAGAAGGGATGGTGACGTTTCCTTTGTCCTGCCCAGTGGGCGCAGCTTACAAGTCCATCTCCTCCTCAGAGTCTGCCTCCGAGGCGGGGTCCTCCTCTGAGGAGGTGGAGTCCCGTGAGTGGTTGACATCATCTTCAGGGACTTGCCCCTCCACAACAATTTTATTTAGAAAATTTCCAACTTAAATATTTGCATTTTTTGTACTAAAAATAAGTTATCCTTGTGAAATTTACCTCACTTTTATTTTAAAATAATAAATACCCTCTCAGCCAGTTAGATGAAATGAAACATTGTGGTTCGACTTGAACATCTTTCTTTCAGTTTTAAGACAATGATTTCATCTGTCATGAAAGCATAAATAATTTTGCTATTGCTTACCAATATATATTTTATTTTTTAAAAATTATGGATGTTTTTTGATGCATCTATTTTAAGAGAGTAGGTAATACTGCACTTGTGTGGAATAAGTCCATTCTGTTCCTTTCTACTGAAATAAATACCAAGAACATTTGTACTGGAGAAATATGAAAGGAGCAGTGTAGTTGGTTAAATCTGAAATTCACTAGGTGTGTGGATTAATTCATATGTGCTCATATATTACCACTGTGTAAGCAGAAACCCGTAAGTGCGTGGTACTTGAACTGAGATTTATGATATGTCTTACTAAGACCACAGATAAATAAACATAATTTAAGCACCTAGCATTTTAGAGGAGGATTTCTTCATGCCTCTTGAGATGATCTCTTTGTTTTCAGGAGTACTGATCCTCTTCAAGGTGACTGCTTTTAAACAAGGCCTTTCCCTTTTTAAGGGTGCTGCATTTCAGAATGGTGCTGTTGTACTTTCATAATGACACAAGGCACCTGATTTCCTTTTAATGCTCACGTCTCACTGGACTTGCCTTTGCCAGCAGGAACCAAAGGATTAGGGAATGACTTTAGAATTCATGTGTAAAAATTTTTTAAAAGGTCTCCTGTAAGCTTAAGCGAAGTTCTCTTTTTATAGAAATTAGTATGTTTGATTTTATGTATTTAATATAGTTTTAGTTTTTAATCAGTTTAATGTAAGTTATGTAGATTTGTATTTCAAAGCCTAGTCAATTACATTAATTTCCTTGCATATAGTTATGAAAATTTTTTGTTTTACATATTCCATGTAGACTTCTGTGTGTTAACGGCAGCATCCTGTGTAAACACTGTTTTTTGTCAGTGTGAAACTAACTCTTTCTAGTCCCTATTGCAGAATAAATCTAGTGAATTGAAAACCCTTGCATGCTATATGGAAGTCTGAAGTGCTAAAGACAATAACAGGCTTTCACTTATTTGGAAATTTTATTCTGCTTTGGTGAATGCAGTTTGGAGTTGGTGTAAAGGTCTTAAACCATTTGTTCTAGAACCTGGGCATTTGTCATTGTACTAAGGTACCTAAAAGCAGTCTTGCAAAGACTTATTAATCAGCATTTCTCTATAACCTAGTGCTGAATTCTGACCCTGAGCTGTCACAGGAGTTAGAATGTACTATAGTATGAGATGTCCTTCATTTAAAGCCACTTATTTTGTTTCAGCCTGGATAAAGGCACATTAAAATGGGTGAAATATGGATTCTATGACAGAAACGCTGGAAAAATAGAGGCTGATACATACTTGAATATTTTAAAAAGGCAGTAGATTTTTACTTGATTATGCTGGAATCAAAGAGTCTAAGAACAGGGCCCTACAAATACTACATAGCACCCATGAAACCAGAGGGTGACACAGTATTTAGTACCCAAAACAAGGCACTGAATGGTTAGGAAGAAGCTGTTGATTTTTTTTTCCCTGCCAGCTTAAAATACACTGTTATGGTATAACCACAGCCAACAACCAAGAACCATACAGATGCTCACTTACTGCCCCCAACCACACAGTGGGATGTGAATGAGAAACAGGAAAAAAACCCCAAACCCATATGGGCTGAGATAAGATTGAATGAAATTAATATAAAATTTAATAATAGTGACAACAATAATAATAATATTGGGGTGAAAAGAAAGTCAAGAGACAGAGAGAAATAAAACCCAGGAAAGACAAATGATGCACACTACAATTGTTAACCACCTACTGACCAAGGGCCAAATCAGCAGCTCCCAGCCAACTGCCCCCAGTTTATAAACTGGGCAAGATATTCCATGGTATGAAATATCCCTTTGGCCAGTTTGGGTCAGCTGTCCTGGCTGTGCTCCCTCTCAGCTTCTTGTGCACCTGCAAAGCCTTTGGTTTAGGGTAAGCACTACTTAGCAACAACCAAAACATCAGCGTGTTATCAACCTTATTATCGTACTGAATCTAAACAACAGCACTGTACCAGCTACTAGGAAGAAAATTAACTTTTTCCCAGCCAAAACTAGGACTTACAGCTTTGAGCCATGCCTATTATGCAAGTGATGGAGCTGTTTTACATGCATTAGATTTCACAGTTACACAAAGAATGTGTGCAAAAATTTAAACCCTGACATTATGTTTACCATGCTTCTTGAAAGAGTTAATAAAAGTACAAGTGACCAGATTGCAGTCATGTAACCATAATAGTCTTGCACACCTGTTTCAGGTATAGTTATCTTTAAATTATACAGAATATGTTTTAAAGACAACACTATGTTTAAAACATAACATTGTATTCAGTCTCTTTTACTTGTCGAGGTTGTTAGTCTAAAAAAATTTAATCTCAGCCTAAAAAAGAGTAAGGTGTTTTTTAAAAATGTATGTAGTCTTTTAGAAAATGCTGATTATAGTTTCACATCTGTCTTTTCCTGCTGTGTAGCTTTTCAGATTAATCTTTCAGGTTTGGTAAGTAGAGATAATCACACCATGCTGCAGAATTTCTCTCCCACTAGTTTCCTGTGCATAAAAACCACATTGTCACCTGTACAGCAGCATTTAAATATTCAAATTCTGTGTATTAATTCTAGGAAATATTTTTTCATTGTCTGGGTCAGACCTGTCTTGTGAAGAGATCAAAATCACTGATCTATTTTAGATAAAATTCTGACTAATACATGCAAAAATATACAGTAAGTTATTATGTTATGAAACTATACAGCATTTCACGGAGACTTTGGTCATAAAATTGTTTATAATTGAATACAGAGGCAAACAGAGCAAAAAGAAGTGTAATGGATTCATAAAATTAGAGAGAAAATAATTTGGGAAGGAGGGGTTTTGGAGCAGATGGAGAATAGAAATAATTCAAAAAATGATGCAGGGCACACTAAGGAGGCATATTGTAGTTTGTGATCATGACAGATCTGAGTGAACTGCAGAATGTGACAATCATTAAGAAATATTGAAAATAGAGATTTTAAGAGGCATTTATTATTGTAAATACATTATTTATGGAGACTGATTAGAGATGAGCAAACAAAATATACAGGCAGATAAATGCAGTATCTTCCATTTTGTATATGCTTTCACAAAATGAATCATAACTTACTTACCCTTGTAGTAGCCTAGATTTTGTTATTTTTTTCTGTTAAAGCTGTGGCAGGTTGACTACTCTAAAACTATGCGATTATTATCTAGTGAATTTATGCCACTGTCAGAGTAACTTATTTATTTATTGTTTTTAAATCCTCCTTGTTGAAGCCTTCCTTCAAAAACCCTAGCTTCATATACTGACATTGAAAGCAATGAGGAACAAACTCAGTTTATGGCTTCATATACCATGCTGGGCTGACCTTGATTCTAGACAAAGAGCATGCGAAGAACTAGAAAGCGGGACTTTCATCTGTATAAATGAATATATTTGATCTGGGGTAGACTATGTAAGAGAAATAGAGAATTTTGTCAGAGCTCTTCACGAGAGAATTTCCTGAATAGCCTAAAAACTCCTTCAACTTAAAGGAGGGAATGGAAGCTGAAGGTAATATTTGTTGAAGCCAGTGGAGCAGGGGGGGTTTTCAGCCATCTGAGCAAAAGATACTAGTGGAAAAAGGCAAACATAAAAACAAAACACTGCCTTCTAAAACTAAGACAGTGGCAGCTCCTCCTGCTTTGGTGCTCAAATGTTCCTTGTAAGGTGCTTAAATTGATATGGAATCACGCCTTGGTTTTGGAGTCAGTTTGAATATAAAGTCTTGTAACTTTGAGTAGAAAGTATTCATCACTCTGTTTTACATTAGGTTGAGAATTACATATATAGTCCAAAATACTTTTTGCTACTTCTGAAAATTTCAGGAGATACTGACCTTGTTAAATCCCTTTGCAGACTGATGCGAAGGCTTAGCAGTTGTGACCTCCAATTTGTTTGTGTGCGTGGACAGAGTTTGCCTCATACATGTTTTCGCCTCCTCTTTGTGGTGTGGAATTCTGTGAGACTCCATGAGCAGTACGTGTGCATCAGTAATGAATATAACATTAAGCTTCATGCAGGGTGTACAGCTTAATGAAAAACTGTCAGGACTTCTACGTTTTGGTCAGCATGTCATGAACTGTAAGAAGTTTAAGAGGCACCAATGCCTGGTGTGACATTCCTAGTGCGGATAATGCCTAGAGGTTTGCTAGAGGTGTTGTTTCTGCCCGATATATCCATCCAAATAAATGAATTTTGGTTCAAGAACTTTACTCCACCTATTCTGGATACTGAATTTGGCAGTATTTAATTTTGATTTATTCACTATTTAGCGTCACTTTGCTGGATGCCTTACAAAAAAGAATTACAAATCAAGTGCCATTATTACTGCTTTTCAAGTCCGAAAAGAGGTGTCTTAAGTCACTCGTTCTCATCATCTGATATTAAACATTGTATTAACGTGAGACTTTCCTTGACTAATAAGTAAGCCTTGAATGATGCTGGAGTCACAATGTTAGTGTTACACTTCTTTTCCTTCAGGTAACTACTATAACATTACAGTAATAATGCTTATTTTTGCACTTAGAAGTGAGGATGATAAACATAGAAAAGGCGAAAGTAAATGTTTGTTTCCTTGGCGAATTCATACCACATTCTGTCATAGCTAAACCAGCTAATCCTGTCATAGCTAATCCATTTTTCACCAGTACGTTACTCATATCTCTCAACTTCTGTATCATTGAAATTTGAGAGTATTTTGAACAGAGTATGTCCATGCCATGTATGTATAAATTCTCTAGCAAGAAAAGAAAATTGTTTTCCCGTAAAATTGTGGCAGGTCTAATTTAAAAGGTAACTGGCTTTTAACAAGTTAATTTGCAACAGGGCACAGAGAATTTGATAGGCAACTGGAAGAAAGGTTAGGAATATAAAACATCTGAGAGGAAGGATAAGGACATGTTCATATGTAGGAGGTATTTGGTGTTGGATTTATTTTGAATCAAGCTGCAATTTTAGTTTGTGGATTAGTTGCCTTGCCAGAATCCTAAATAACTGCTTACTTCACAGTTGTCTGTGTGACTTTAAGCTGCAGGCCTGGGTTCTGCTAGGANCCCCCCCCCCCCCCCCGCCATTGGCAATTGTATATTTAGAAAGTAATCCAATTCTGCTCAAGGAATCAGGTCTTATGTTTTTGTTTTTCAGTCATGAACAACCTGAGCAGTCTCAGTTTAAAATACCAGACATTTAAATTTTCAAAGAAATATGGATCTTCATAAAGATCCTGTGTATCAGAAAATTCTGTTATTTTCAATCTCAAAGCGTCTCTAGGGTAACTCCCTTCAAATTTCTCTACAGTTTACCTTGGATATAATTGTCATGGTGCAGCATTTCAAGAGAAGCAGCACAATTTTTTACACCTGTGAGCTTTTCTGTGTAGATCTGTTTTTGATCTTTTACCCTGGTCATAGACTTTGAAAACTGTTGGTGGAGGGTATATTAAAGCCTTTTGGAGACAGTAAAACCATACTTCTGTCTTCATAGAATAATTGATTCTACAAGTCATGTTTCAATTCTGGCCTAATTAATTACATTCAGTGATATAAATCTGCACGTACTTAACTTCCTCTGATTGAGAAAGGAATTTCAGAGTGTCTTTTCTCTTGTTGTTGCTGTTTGTAGTAGTTCATACCCTTTTTTTTGTTCTGCATTTAACCACAAGGTATGTTTAAAAGTTATTGATAAATTGGAAGAGAATGCACTGCTTATCCTCATCATACATTTAAGGAAAAATGTGCATCTTCCATAGTTTACAAAAAATGTTTCTAGTATGACATGGCAGAGTCATAAATATGCATTAAACCCCAAATCTAAGCTGGATGTAAATTAGGCCTGTTTGACAGAAAATTAGGATTTAGTCAATTTGTCCCTTGTACAACTTCACTAACTAGGTGATTCTGGTCTGGTCTTCTCTTTGCTGGTTTCCAGTTAAAATGTTGTTATGTCAAAAGGTCGCTATTAAAAGACAATTCTGCTCTTGTTAATTATGGATGCTCTGTTAGGACTCATGTTATGCCCCTGCTACAGCTTAAAGAAAAGTGCAGCATAAACAGTTCCAGTTGTTTTGTTCAATTCTTACACAAACAACATTTATTCCCCAGACTCCTACTTTCGCAGATACAATGTTGCCACATTCATTTAGAGTCCCTCAGGTTATTCAGTATAAATGAGGGACAAGGTTAAAGACAGTGGACTTTAAAATTCAGACTACCTGTTTGTGTGAGTAATGGAGAGCCACACGGACTAGTTCAATAAAGAAAGAGAAAGTCAATTCTAACATCCTTTTACACATTCTTGGTGAGCTGTGATTTTGGGAGTTTTTTTGGGGGTTTTGGAACATCTTAAAGGAAAAATATTCTGGAGAGCACCAGCCTTGCTGTGATGTTCAGGATGGTAAAGTGGCACTGTCTTTAGATCCTGGTGCCTGTATGTACGTGTGAAATGTACAGCTGTGCTTTTGATTTCCCAGCAGGAAGTTGCAATCTCTCACGGAGACGTCATCAGATGTTCAAGATGTGAGAGCTAGCTGTGTTTGACAGTAGATTCTTTTTCTTTCTTTTTTTAATGTGTTACAGTCCTAGAGGAATCACTATGGTGACAGTCGGTGCAAGTTACATTAGAGGAGCAAACCTTCAGGTGGAAGTGCATTCAGAGTTGTTTTTTGACTATTGAGTTAGAGCAGAATGAACAAAGAAAATTTCTTGAAAGGTAAGGCTATGTTGAAAAACAAAAACAGATAAAAAGTGCTGGTTGGATGAAAGAGGGGTAATTTCAAAGGAATTGTTCTGTATCTTTGAACATCAGCCCCCAAAGTCTGTCTTTGTAACTTACACACTGACTTACAATGAGGGCAATGCAAGACTTCATTTTGTCAGAGAAATGTGATCATTCCTCAGACTTCATTATGCCTGTGGGAGAATCATAACAATCTTTAGCATTTGCAAGCATGTTCAAAGTGCAGGCTAACTTTGCAACTCCCCAAGAATATACCACTTCTCTGTCAATATTGTTGGCCCATTTGTGGATGATGAACCTCAGGTACCTTTATGTTGCAGTGACTGTAGGTTTGCCCCAGAGAACTCTGAACTAGTTTGGTTATTGCTAAATACAGTGTTTCCCTGTAGTTGTGGGTGACCTCATCTCCAGGATTGTTACCCATGTTTTGAGGCAGATTTTTTTGTGTTCTGTGCTGAACAGCTTGCATCACAGCTAGACAAGGTACATCTGAATGAGCTGAAGGCATTACACTGGAGACATGCTCTAAAACATGATGGTTTGGCCAAGTGAAACCTAAAGCTTCAGGCTGCCTCAGATCTTGGATACATGAACAGAATATATCACCTTCTAGGTCCAGAAAGTAATTGATAAGCAAATACTGATATCCACTCTTTAAACTGAGATAACTGTCCTCAGATGAGAATTTATCCCTCTCTAATTTAGGATAATTTTATCCTAGAAGCACTAATCAGTTCATCTCGTCTTCAGTTCCCAGTGCAGTATTTGTTACTTCT
Source organism: Pachycephala philippinensis (assembly GCA_013397055.1). NCBI lineage: Eukaryota > Metazoa > Chordata > Aves > Passeriformes > Pachycephala > Pachycephala philippinensis. The sequence goes on along the minus strand of VWZT01005185.1, from coordinate 40,501 downwards.
GTATCGGTGCCCTCCAGCGTAGCCTGCTTTATCTTTTGTTCTAGTAATTTATCTTAGTCAGTGCGGAAATTGAGAGTACGGAAATTGAAGGCGTGTGCTTCTGCCTTCTTATCTGCTGTTCAACTTCTTTACCTCTCAGAAGACTGAACTTTTCCTATGGTCCTTTGGTTAGAGGTTGGTAGGGTATGTTTCTGTTTAGCAAGAGATAGACTGTGAGAAGTTGCCTTGTGTCTTCCTTTTTCTTCAGCTTTACCATATATATTCATTTTCAGGCTGCAAGCATAATCCAGTCTCAAATAGCTTTAGCTCTCCTCTTGGCTGTGCATATCAGTACAGTCCCAGAAAACTCAAATACAGAAATAAACTGACTTGCTGTTTTCATTTCCAATAAGAACTTGGTGGATCATTTGCTCCCACATGCATATCTATTCCCAGTTTTAGAAGTATTTTTTTTTTTTTGTTTAAAAGCCATTACAACTGATTTTCCACCGAGACCAAGTCACAAACATAATTGCATTCCAAACATTGTTCATTGTTCAGGCACTTTCTGGAAACAGCTAAAAAGTTTACATTCTCAATGGACATAGAGAATAAAAGGGAACAGTACATAACACAGATTTGGCACCACAGTGCTGAAAATGTTTTTTAAATGTTACTTGGACAAGTGTACCACAAAGAATATGTTGCCAGACTGTTGCTGAAATGTTTATGATGTCTAAGTACTAAAAATTGTTTAACCCATTACTAGACTAAAAGGTTTGGATTGTGCTGTCGAGAATTTGCTGTAATTTCTCCTGTAACATGATGAAACTCAGTATTTCCTATCTTTTTGATTGCACACTCCATCTTTGTCTTGTTGATGGATAGTATGAGACATCTTGAGTAGTGAAGATTATTGGCTGTAACAGGTTGTCATTTTAGCTCTACAACTTTTCATTTAAATTCTCAGTGTGTTATCCAAGATGGTGGTAACTGTGCTTCTATTCAAAATGACACATGTGCAAAACTTTTATTCCCTGGAAATGTAGAGCTGACTTAAAGTTTGGGATAGCTGTAACTCTCTGCCTATTTACATGTTCTTCAGTTTATGCTGATAAATTAGACAACGAGGTCAGTGTAGTAGCAAGTGTGGCTGGCTAGAAAGGCAGGGAAGAAATTTAGTATTAGGATTGTGAAAGCAAAAGAATTATATAACGTAAGAAGAATTTACTGTATTAGGATGTAAATAATACAGTGTCTTGACAACTAACTATGAAATCAAAAAAAAGGGCATTTTTCCTAACTCCAGCAAGATTATGGTATACTCTTAGAGCTTGTCTTAAACTGGCATATGCTGATACAACATTATATGCTCATAGATGTATTTTGCTTCAACATATGGATGTCGACAGGTAATACTGTCATAGGAAAGTATGACATGCAGAACAAGCCAGAGTTTTGCCCTAGATTTGTATGCATATAATACAAAAGTACATAATATATTACACAATATTTTTAATGTAAACACCATCTTAGTGCTTGGTATTTATAAAACCTATTTTTAATTTAATTTAATACTCTAATTTGATTTATTTAGTTTTCACTGAATATTACTGGATAGAGTATGGACATTAATCCATTTATTAACACGCATGCAGACCATTTTGTTATTGAGATACAAGAATAAGCACTGGATGAGCAGTAGACCACTAAGAATTTGGGTATTAACAGGAGGATCCAAAGGATCTGTACAAGTTCATTTTTCCACTTAGATGACCAGGATATGTCTCTAAAGCTAGTTAACCCTTATCTAGGAATAATTTCCCCACAAAAAACAAAACACCAGTTTTTAAATACAGCTGAGAAATTTCCCTGCCATTAGACAACTCTTCATAGCCACCTTCCACTTGGCATCAATTCCCGGATCAGAACTGGGATGTGATGCACCTCCTCTATTTTTCTGACAGCAAGTAGACATTAAGCACAAAAGGAAGTACTTATTTCAAATAACAGTTGTAAATCTCTGAAAAAATAAAGTAAAAAGAATTAAAGCATATAACTTCCCACCTACAAATAGGAAAAAATGCTGCCATACACAAGGCAATATAAGGAATGAAACTTGGGAAAATATAGGTAAGATCAAAAGAGATTTGAACTAAAATTATGTGAAACTTTAACTTTCTCCATAAATTTTTTAGAAGTACTTTTGTAAGGGAAAAATTTCATGCAGAGTATTTAGAGGGAAAACTTACAATGAAGAAGAAAAAAAGTCACTATTTTCCTTTCTGTTTGTTAAAAATCTCAGTTTTCTACATAGCGGGGAAAAAAAAAAATCAATATTTATTGTTTCAAAAAACTTCCAAGATTTACATTTCTTATGTATTTGAAATTAAACGTGGTTTGGTATGTGAGAGTTTTAAGGAGTGCTGGAGTTAAAAAAAAAACAACCCTACTAACTTTTTTGTTACTGAAAAACAATGGTTATGGTTTACACAGCAGCTGTCATTTCATGTGGTACACAGGCCCCACTTTCACAGCATAATGACATGTGATAATAACCATGTAAACTAGGAAATCTTAAAAGCTTTTTTGACATAAACTTCCCAGACTGCTGTTTTCTGAAGAGGAGGAAAAAGTTCCACTTGACCTTTCAACGACTTTTACAATACTGCACTTGAATCTTTCCAGGGTCTGCACTCCTTCATTGTAGGATATGATTTAGCAAACATGAAAGAAAAACTTAAACATGTATGTATATTAAGGTAAAGAGAACTTGTTCAAATGTATATCTCAAGGTTTGCTTTTCTATCACCCTTGACCGAAAACTGAAAAAGCAGCAGATTAAAATTGATTATGATACTAAAGTAGTTACCTGTAGAGAGGCATGAACAAGACTAATTGCTTGTAATAGACAGAGATTATTAAAAAGAAGCTTTTAATTTTTAATTAAATAATTAAATAAAATTCTGCTTCTTACATACATATTTGTAATGATCAGTACAGTCCTCCTGTATGCAAGGTTGTATGTTACCAAGATGGAACATGGAGATTGTTCAGAACTGACAATCAAAATAAAGGAAAAAGATTGCACAATTGCATCATGAAAGTAACTTAACCTTTGGACAAGTACTAGGGTAGACATGTATGATTTGTCATTACTTAATTACTTCTGAGAGCTGTAAGTTGCATACCTCTAAATAGTAATATGATACAGCCCTTTTATACCAAAAATTGATAAAAAATATATTGGACTCCAGGTACACAGACTGAGTTCTTGCAGTTCTCAACATGGAATAGTGGTAGATTTCCTCACCAAGGAAACAAACAAATAAAAATCATACATGAAAGAGACACAGAGCCCTTTCACTGTAGTTAATCTTGACCACCCAGGGGCTATAAAATGCTTTGCAAGATGTAACTGCATCATATAAAAGGAAAGGAATAGATCTTTTAAAAATCAGAAAATAAAAACCATAAGAAAGCACACAGAGAGGTAGCTTGTACAGATTCTGATGATGGGATGCAACCAAAAACCAGTGCATACCTAAACATAAATGAGTTTCTGGGAAAATTAGCTCAAAGCTAAGAGTAAAAAGAGAGAACTTAGGGGAGAAGAGAGGTAAACAGGGAAAAAAAGCAGTATAAAAAAGCTACTTTTCTTTTTACAAGGCTTCTCTTTCTATGTCATCTTTAACATCTATCTTTTTATCATAATATTTTTTCTTTTTTATCAGCTTGAATAACTGACTCTACAAGTTTCCACCCCTCCATCAATGTTTCAAATCAGTGGCTATTATATTTTGTTAGAATATAAATCAGGACAGAATCCTTCCACCTCTGTTGAAGGAAAGCTGAGCGAAGCACAAAGCTCAGATATTTCATCCTTCTTCATAGGCCCTGCTTAGTCATCCAAAACATAAGGTTGGCCTTGCAGAATCAGAATGGCTTGGGTTAGAAGGAACCTCTAAAGATCAGCACACCCACAATGATTAAGGACAACTTCAACTAGATCCGGTTGCTCAGAGCCCTGTCCAACCTAAGCTCAAATGTTTATAGCGATGGGACATCTACCACCTCTCTAGGCAACCTGTTTCACCACCCTCACTGTGGTGCCGTCCTCTCTCTCACTGTTAAACGTCCTGAGGCTTGTACATTGTAGGACAAATGTGCAAGAACCACGCTGCTAAAACTAGCTCCAAAAAAGAAATGTGTGTTCTGAGTGTTGCAATATGGTGTTTAAATTGTATCCTAAATCCAAAACAAAGAATGTCGAAATCTTCATCCAGCTGCTGAATTCTAAAGTCATTAAATCCATGCTTAAAGTTAACTGGAGTACATTTCTGCATCTTAACGTGTCTGGAATAGCTACACATGAGCCCAGCCTGGTCCTGGTACTCTGATGGATTGGCTCCAGACAGCATCCAGACACCCACCCAGCCTCTTCCTCACTCCCTTTTCCTAGAAGATGGAGAGAAAAATAGAACAAAGGTGAAAAATCTAACGGACCAAGAGAATGACAGATAAACAGGAAAAGTAAATGCTGCAAGTGCAACCAAAGCAAAAAGAGAAATTCATCCACCACTTCCCATCATTGGCCAGATGTCCAGCCATGCCTTGGAAAGCAGGGCCTCAACACATGCAGTTATTACTTGGGAAGATAGAGGCTGTACCTCTGAATGTTGTGCCTTTCTCCTCCTTTTCCTCAAATTTTACTGGTGAGCACAATGTCAAATGGTGTGGAATATATTCTTAGTCACTGGGGTTGGGTGTGTTCCCTCACAGCCTCTTGTTCACCCCCAGCCTGTTGAGTTTTGTGGGCAAGCGAGGAGAGATAGATTTGGCAACTTGAGAGCTCTTTACAGGAACAGGAAAACATTGCTCTGTTACCAACATTGTTTAAGCCACAAATACAAACCACAGCATTATACGGACTGCTCTGAATAAAATTAATGTCATAACTTTATTCCAGATAGACCCAGTACAGAGGTTTGAAACAGTGACCCACAGTAACTCAGTGCACAGACAAAGTTCCGCTTCATCTTACAGTGTTTTAGGCATGGCTGATAATGGTGATGAGGTGCAGCATTTAACACATCAGGCTTAGTCATGAGGAAGAATCTCATGTTTTAAAAGCATGAAATAAAATAGGGCATCTTGAAATTCATGCTCTGATTACCCAGTGCAATTGGAATGGTGTAGGGCAATTTCTTAAATAAGCTCTCTGCTTTGGTCCAATTGTTTAGACTGCCAAGATCTTTCTCCATCCTGTGCACAATACCCTACAGCCTGACACTTTTATGAGGATGTAAGACCTTTATTAAGCAGCAGAGAAAGGAACGGAATCTGTGTCTCCTGCTTTGTGTGTATACTGGAAGGTGCTATTCTGGCTTGCATATGAAACATGCATTGAATTGACCATGGAGCGTAAAAAACAAATTCCAGGGTATTAATTTTTAACCAGGGAAAACACCCTAAAATTGTGCGTAGAAATATGTAATATGTGGAAGCTACGTTCTTCATTTTAGATTTTGGCTCTTTAGTTTTACACAGTATATTTTGTTGGGGTTCAGATGAAAGGAGAATGGGGGATTTTTTTGAAAGATATTTGGTAAAATTTGCATTTTCATTCTTTCCGTCATCCTCAAGTGAAAAAAAACAACCGAAAAAATGACAGGCCCCCATTTCTTTTATAAGATTAAAGATTTAAAATCACCGTTTTTCAAGCACCTTCTATTCAGGTGTTTTGGTTATTTTTTAAGCCAAATTGACTGCTTCATTCAGATTTGAAAAAAGAATGATGAGAATGGACTGATTTGAAATAATGTGTAAAGATTAGAAGCTAAAGGAACATTATTCACATAATGCTGCATGAAAGTGGGACTGAAAGCTCTTTATAACTGGTTGTCTCCTATTCTTAGCATCTGTATCTATCCTAACCTA
>VWZT01005185.1:16150-27152 GCA_013397055.1 Pachycephala philippinensis | reverse complement strand
GCCTGGAGCACCTCCTCCCCCTCCTTCTCCACTGACCTTGGTGTCTCCGTGTTGTTTTCCCTCACGTGTTCTCACCTCCTCCTCTTCTCTGACTAGAAGCCAAAATCTTGTGAATTTTGTTTTGATTTTCTTCTTAAATATGTCATCTCAGAGGCGTTACCAACCCCTCTCACTGGCCCAGTTCTGGCCAGCAGGATGTCCATCTTTCAGAGCCATCAGCCACTGGCTCTGCCGGACATGGTGGGAAGCTTCCAGCAGCTTCCTCACAGAAGCCGTCTTTGCAAGCCCCCTGCTACCTAAAATCAGGCCGTGCCAAACCAATACACCTACTCAAATACTGTATGTCAACAAAAGAGAAAGAGTTTGGATTTGAATAAGTGGGAACAAAAAACGCCAAAACCCAACAACAACAAAAAAGGACTGTTTACATAGTACCCTTAAGGGCAGACTGAAGGGAATAAAATATCAGGAGCTAGTAAGAGGGGTGGTTGCCTTGTAGAAAAGGAATATATAAAATTTATCTTGGTCTTGGCAGGAACATAATTCTACGTGGATATCAACCAGTTCCGCATGATTTGCTGCTGACATGATAAGTTACTCCATGTCAGATCAGATCTGACAATAATTGGTTTCTTTTGACTTCAATGTGTTAAGCAGTTTCAGAATTTTTGATCATTTGTTTACAAGATAAAAGCTGCAAATAATGCTCTTTTTAAATGTCTTTTTAAAAGCCGTGTTCAATAGTTGTAAAATGTATAGTAAATAGGAGGTAATTATTATTCTTTAGAGAATGGGCCTGCTAAGTAATGAGATAGGGAGCTTGCAACCACCTTGACAAGTCATCCTTAACCATGTTAATTAATAGGGTGAATGCTGTGCCCATACAGATGAGAGACTCTGATATCCTAATGCTAAGAAGAAAGCATCAACTTAAGAAGTGAGCTTTCTATCTTTGTGTATGTATGTGGAGTCCTAAGTGATATAAGAGCAAGATCCTGATAGTTATTAATCTTTGATCCAGGTGGAACCACGACATAAAACTATGCATTTAAAAACAGATTTAACCAAAGAACACCTACGCACATAGAATAATGAAAAACTTTTAAACTCTTTTTCTCAAAAAAATGCTTCTTGAAGTATTTTTTCTTTTCCCTGAAAGCTGAAGATTATCTGTCTACTTGCTTCCTCTGTAAATTTCAAACAGCAGCAAAGAAAAGATGGTTCTTTGCTTTGGCCACTTACCTAGTGAAGAGTACTACAGCACAGAGAAATGTATCAAGACTATTTTCATCTTAACTAATGTTTTCTAGTGGCTGAACTTCTTTGGATATCTTTTCAAAGAACACTCTTCCAAGGATCCTATCTGCAGGATGCAACTTCAAGAGTGACCAAGAAACCTGTGAAGGTTGGACTGTCACATCTTTTTATCAACCAGCAAGATAACTGGTGAAATCCAAAGATCAGAGATAGGGGTGAGAACAGGTGAGAAAGTTTTACTGTATGGCAAGGAGAAAAATGGAAGAAATAATCAACACAAAGCAGATCTCTGATGTTCTCCGGAGGAATAGTCAGACATGGATTCTTTTGGAGCCCATCATTTGTTCCCAGCCCTGGGCCTCAAACATGGGCCTTTCACTCATGCACAAACGCCCATGTGCAACCCTCTCTACCTGAAAACATTCAGTGACTCTCACTCTATGTAGGTATTTATATAGATATATACATTCTGGACCAAGACGTATGTGTACACATGTTTATCACTTGTTTTACAGGAAAAACAACACTCAGGTAAATGGGCCTAAAAACAAATCTTTAAATGTAGGTTTCAAAGTTCAGACCTAAATTTAGGGTCAAGTGGGCTAATTAAATTCACTTTCCTTTTTTGTAACATTTCAAAAATTAACTTCCGTTAAAGAAAAGACACCATCTTCTTGCTGTTAAGTAGCTGTAGATGCAAATATTGGAAAATTTGTGATGTATTGAGAAATGGGATCTTATCTTGTATCCTCAAAATAGCAGTGAATCTCCAACTGCTTTCAGGTTGCCATCTCATTCAGCAAATTTGCTTTCGGTTTCTGTGTAACTTAAATGGTGAAGCAAAAGCAATTGCAGTGGAATGCTTTGCAAACACTTGATCACCTCTTGCATCAGAAAAGTGAGTGGTGAAATGAAAATTTGCTGCCATAGTCAGAGGAAGAAGTTGTTTCTGTTCTTCTTGCCAGAAAGGGATATTGTTGAGGTAGGGAGCTGCAAAACACGCTGGTGTGTCTGTATGGGTGTTGCGCTGACCTATGAGTCATAAAATTTGTAGGACTTAGGGCAGGAAAACTTTTACTCACTTCCATTCCTGCTTCCCTGGAAACTTGATGTCAGTCCTTTCACTCATTGATAAACTCTGCAATCCTGGAGTGCAAGGGGCCTCCCTATAGCCTTCCAGGAGGTGGTTCTTTGTGTACTGCCTGCTTCCTTGCCCACTCCACGTACAAAACTGATGGACCCTCCTAACCTGATACCATGTATTTGGCTCTTCGACTTGGCTGTGAAGAGGAAGAAGCAGTGACTTGTGCTCCAGCTAGCATGTTTTGTAGACTAGAGGCGCAAGGTGTGCTCTTCCAGCTTGTCTGACAGTAAATGCTGGGCAACTGAAAAGACTTTTTTCCTCCTGAACCTCCTCTCTGACTCTCACTTTAACTGTTGAGCTCTGCATCTGTCAGAACAATCACTGAAGCAAGCTCGACAGTAAGGATGCAGCCATGCAGGTTTTAGTACAGTGCTTGTGCCTGACTTATGTTGTTTACCTAATTGAAGAAATGCTCTGGGTTGCATGACAGAGTTGTGGCCTGACTATTGCTGCGTAACATCTCTGCTTGGAGATTGACAGATGCCTCCTTGGTATGATGGAACTGGCTCTACAGATTGCTGATTGCGCTCCCTGGACCACAGTGCAGGAAGCGTTGTTCTATCTCACCAGTCAGTAGCCTTTACTATAATTTTTCTTTTGTGCCTATACAACTCCAGCTGACATACGGGGACTTTACATGCTAAATCCTGGTCCCTAGTATCAGTTTATGAAACTAGGGATATTTTTATTTACTTATCATTAAAAAGAAATATTGCAGTGTTTTAAGACTTCTGTTCTGTATGCTGTTATTTCTAGGCATGCGAGTGATAGCTACATGGAAAATATCATTATTTTCTACCCGTGCTCAAAGCAAAAACTGACTGATGTAGACTAGTTCCATCTTTGTATTTTTCAGTCTGTATCTTTACATGGGTAGAACTGGCTTATGGTTAAAGGACTGGTTTGAGAATCAGAGTTTAAATACCAAATTGAGCTTCATATTTCTCCTGTAATCTTAAGCAATTTGCACAGTAAGTTGCAAAAACAGCAGATGTAGAAGAGCTGAACTTTGAAGTATCTTATTCTCATCATGAAGGTCTGGAGTGAAGTGCTAAAGCTCTCTGTAGAATAATTCCAAGTGTATTAGGCATGCTCTAACAGATTTTGAAATAACCTGCTAAGTAAATCCAGTGCTGTTGGCATTTTTCTGACTGGAGACAGCCAACAGGAAAAGTGTGGAGCAGGGGAGTGTTATAGATCTTTGTCTATTCCACATCAAGAACCTGAAATCCTTTTCATGTTCAAACTTGCATTCAAAAACCCACAGGTCTGAAAAGAGGGGATATGTTCTTTTCTGTTATAGGATAGGCTTGCATTACACAGCTCAGGAAATTAGTTGTTTTCCAGATATGGGATTTAAAGCCTCTCTCTTTAAAGAGAGAGTGCCATAGCCCCAGATGCTGTCTGCATCACTTGCTGAAGATATGCAACTGTGCTCGAAGTGCAAAAGGGGGACTTTTTGTGAGCGAGGGACCTGGCTTTCAGTGACAGATGAAATTTATGTGTTTCTATCCTGCCAGTGTTTTGCAATTGCTTTTATATTGCCTTTAAATGCTGTACTCCTCACTATTAGAAATTGAGCATCATCAACACTTTCCATTGCTACCCTTTCACTGACCTGTTTCTAAAGGAAGACATAGCTGCCTAGTAAGGGATTTGTCCCTAACATGCCAAGGGTGCAGCAAATACAGATTTGAGCATCACATCTCATTTATGAATAAGGATGATTCTTGAGTGTGAAATAAATTCAGAACTGTCCTCACCTGTGAGACATGCTTCTAGGCAGTCTTACGGATTGGATAAGTACGCTGTGGAGATTTCAATGTTGAAAAGAAAGACAATGTTCAACTTAGCTGAAAAAAACTTTGAGGATTATCTTGCTTCTAGCTGTTTAATTGCTGCCAAAATTGTTCTTTCAAGTTCTCAGCTACCTGATGGATATTATCCGTTAGATTGTGAATAAAAAAACCCACATAGAACATGAACACAAATACATCTATGATTAAAAGATATTTTTTAAGACTTGTACTTCACATGTGTATGTACTTAACAAGAGGTCAGAATTGGCAGAAAAATTTGTGCTCAGGATCAGTTTTTGGCTTTAGACATTGATTTATTTATTGTAATGACAGTAGTAAAAATACAGCCTCACTGGGTAAAGAGGTCATCATGTTAATGTCATCACTATCATCATCAATAATAACAATAATAAATTGTTACTGCATTGGTGGAACCTTAAATACACTCTGCATTTTACTTGCATTAAAATAGCTAATAAAATACAAGATCCCTGATTTTATTGCAGTCTGCCTTGCTAATGCTTCTACACTATGTACATAAAGTAGGTATTGTACTATTTGTTACTTATTAGGTCCTAGGAGGAATTTGCATTTTTCAAGAGCAAACCTCAAAGCACCGTATAATAATTAGCTCACTGTAATTGATTTTGTAATATATTGAAAACATAAACCCTTCCCCTTGTGTTCAGTTGATAGTCTTTTGCCCTGAATGATGCTTGTCAGTACTGGCAGCTGCCCAAGTACATTTGCATTTACTGTGGCATCACTTAGTGTGGTATCCTTTATAATACTAATCTCTTTTACACTATATGCAACAATAAAAATTAGAATCACAAGAATGTTGTTATACATAACACTATCACTAATCAGCCCGAGCAATAGTATAACCAAGATGGGTATTTTATTTGTTCAGTTTGAATTTTATTCAGAGGGTTGAAGTGCCCCCTCCGTCAGTTTGCAGCTGACATCATGTTGGGCAGGAGTGTTGATCTGCTGGAGGGAAGGAAGGCTCTGCAGAGGGATCTGGACAGGCTGGATTGATGGGCTGAGACCAATTAGATGAGGCTCAACAAAGCCAANTGTTTTGCAGAAAAGGATCTGGGGGTTCTGGTCAACGGCAGCTGAGCATGAGCCGCTATGTGCCCAGGTGGCCAAGAAGGCCAATGGCATCCTGGCCTGTATCAGCAATAGTGTGGCCAGCAGCACCAGGGCAGGGATTGTCCCCCTGTACTCAGCACTGGTGAGGCCACTCCTTGAGTTCTGCATCCAGCTGTGGGCCCCTCACTACAGGAAAGACATTGAGGTGCTGGAGCATGTCCAGAGAAGGGTGAGAGAGCTGGGGAAAAGTCCAGAGGGTAAGTCTTATGAGGAACAGCTGAGGAAGCTGGCAGTGTTTAGCCTGGAGAAAAGGAGACTCAGGGGAGACCTTATCGCTCTATAACCACCTGAAAGGAGGGTGCAGCCAGGTAGGGGTCAGGTTCTTCTCCCAGGCAACCAGTGACAGGACAAAAGGATACAGTCTAAAGCTGCACCAGGGGATGTTCAGGTTGGACTTCGGGAATATTTTTTCACAGAAAGGGTGATTGGGCATTGGAATGGGCTGCCCAGGGAGGTGGTGGAGTCACCATCTCTGAAGGTGTTTAAGGAACGACTGGATGTGGCAGTCAGTGCCATTGCCTAGTTGACAAGGTTGTGTTTGGTCAAAGGTTAGACCTGATGATCTCAGAGGTCTTTTCCAGCTTAATTGATTCTGTGATTCTGTGATCTCTGACAATAGGCTCAGCTGTAGCAAACTTCAAAATTAACTTCCTTTCAGGTCATTTATACCTTCCTTATTGTTTTCTCATGCTCTTTTTCTTAAGTGCTAGGTGTAGCTGAAAGCAAATGGGATGACCTTTGAAGCAGTACAGCCACAGTGTTAGTAATATTCCAGCAATCTTCTGTTTCATTCAAAGATCAGTAAGTTGCTGACTTCAACAGCAGTTACTCTCTTCTAAAAAAGGAAATTTTAAATTTCCCTTCTTTAATGTTTTGGCTGTTAATATATACTTAAAATGCAATCTTTTGTTTACAACAAGGTCTTAGGGAGCTCAAGGGTGTCTCAAAATACCACCACAAATATAGAATTTCTAAGTAGTAAAATCAAAACACAATTAACATTTTTTCTCAGGTACACTGAGTCAAATTCTGTTTAGACTGAGTTAACAATGTTTTGATGAAAAGTAATCAGGACAAATAAATAAAACACACTAATACATGAAACCACAAAATCATATACCATTGAGGAGTTTGGGTTTTCTCTTTTTCAGTTTCATTTATTAATTAGAATGTATGGAATGCCATATGAGCAAAACCATTTCTGAAATACATAGATACATAAAAGAGTAATTTTGTTGCTGTCCTTTAGAGCTGTGCAAAGTCAGTCAGAACCTAACTTGCCAACATCCACAGGGGGAGGTTAGTATGATCCTGAGTTGTTAAGTATTAGTGGGTTGATGCATCCACGTAAAAGTTGCTATCTCTGTTGACTAAAACTTTACTGCCTTTTTTTCATACTTTGAAGTAATATTCTTAAACCAATGGCTTATTTATTTTTTTCCCCAAAGAGAAGCTAAATATGGAATGGCAAAGGCAAGAGGGAAAGCTAGGACTACTTCAGTTTTCCTGGAAGTGCTTGAAACAATATACAGGAGAGAAGAGACTAAGCTTTAAACATTTTCTTCAGTTGTATGAATAAATCCAAGTGCTAGCTGAAAAATCTTCTATTCTGACAAACTGAAAAAGTCATGAACTGATTACAGTGAATACTTTCACCCTGAAATAGCAACACTATCTTCTAAAGTAAGTTTTTCCTACTTGTCACATAATGACTTGTCTTTTTAAGACCCATAGGCTTAATTCATGGATCAGACCTACTTTGGAAGTGAATAGCTGATACTTAACAAAAGTCTTGCTTATTATTGGAGAGAAGCTGTCTAGTCATCTTCTAGAGTATGTTTGGAGTGCAAATAGGTATTCCTTCTATGCAGACTATTATCCTGTCATCTTTTTTCCATGGATAATAAACTGTATCTTAAAGGAAGAGCACAGATTAAAGAATTATATTTCCTCATGGGCAGCAGAATCAGCATTGTTCTGCTTTATGCATTCTTACAAAATTTATAGTTTTCATCGAAACCAGCATTTCTGAGGTACTTTCCTTTCTGAGAAAAGGGAAATCAGATATTTAATCATGTTTTCTGAACACTGTTAGGAGTTCAACTGGATCTAGGTTTGGCTTGCATGAAGTAAATCTGCATACCAGTTTTGTAAATTACGTAGTTATATCCATTTAGTTCTCAGTAACATTGGAAGTGTGACATTTTTTCCCTCATATTGAGATGCCTGCTACAACTGAAGAACCTAAGAGACCCGTTGTTCCAAAGGTCAAGTCAGTCTACATGTAATATTTAGTTCTCTGCAAAACTTGGATTAGCAGCAGTAGAGAAAATAAATAGCAAAAAGTCTTGGGCTTGTCATTGCAATGTTTAAAAACGTTTGTGCTTCTTGTCTCCATTGTTTGGAATAGTCCACATATTCGTTTATTATTTAAAAATCTGTGGGTCATTACTAGGCAAGGGACAGAATTAATGCACCAGTGTGGAAGATAAAATATATTTAAGGAAACATCTGCCTTCTTCCTAGACCCCCATCATATTTGTCTTTGTTTTGGGTTAGGCAGTTCTAGAATTCAATTAGAATATTTATGGGCCTCCAGAGTTAGTAGCTCAGTTCCTTTTCATTTCAAAAAGGAATTGTAAAAATACTTTTTCTGATTAACAGGGAAATGTTGAAATATTATAAGAAAGACTGGCTTCAAACTTTTTTTCAGACACATGGAAAACGTTAGGCATATGGTGTTTTTTTTTGAGGAGGGTATCTGTTTGTTCCTTTATTTGTTCTTTTCTTTATTAATTCTCCCTGATTTTGAAATTCAGTAGATGTTTGCATGATACTCATATAACATTTATTCTCCTCAGTGGCTGGTAGACACTGGATGTCTATGCTCTGCATAAACTACTTATCACTTCCGAATGTCAGCTGCTCTGATGAACAGTTAGTTTTGCTGTCTAAAATGAGAGATATACCTTGGTTTTGCACAAAAAGAATTTCCTCGTTCCTTGAGCATGATCTAACATGCTTAGGCAGGTATATGTTTCTCTAGTTATTTAAAGTTGAGATGGCACAAGAGTCTCTAACTATCTAAGCTTTTTTTTTTTGAAATATGTAGAGACTTCGTATTTCTTAGTATGAAGTTTCAACAAGAAAAGGAGCTGATTTGTGTGCCTTTTCTTATATTACTTTTTGTACAAGTTGACAAAGTATAGGTTTTCAAAACTCAGAAGCAAATTCTTCACTACATAATACTGTATGACTCAGAAAAACTTCTGTGTGTTTGCAAAAAAAAAAAAAAATCCAAGATTGCGCATTTGTTTCTATGTGGTCAGAAGCTGAATTCTGATCTTTCAGAAAACATGAATGCTTACAATGTCTTTAGTAAGTTCAACGGGTTGGGCTAGGCAGTGGATAGGGAGAGTCATAGAATCATGGCATGGTTTGGGTTTCATGGGACTTTAAAGATCATCTAGTTCCAATCCCACTGCTATGGACATGGACATCTTTCTCTAGAACAGGTTTCTTTGAGCCCCCAAGCCTGACCTGGAATGTTTCCAGGGACAGGGCCTCCACAGCTTTTCCAGGCAATCACTTCCACTGCCTCACCACTCTCACAGTAAAGAATTGCTTTCTGAATTCTAATCTAAACCTACTTTTTTTCTGTTTAAATCCATTCCCCCATGTCACTACATGCTCTTATAAAAATTGTCTCTACATCTTTCATGTGGGCTCCCTTCAGGTTCTGGAAGGCCACAAGTAGGTCACCCCAAAATCTTCTCTTAAAGGATGACCAATCCCAGTTCTCTCAGACTTTCCTCATAGGAGAGGTGCTCCATCCCTCTAATCGTCTTGGTGGCCCTCATCTGGATTCACTCCAACAGGTCAACGTCCTTCCTGTGCTGGGACCCCAGAGCTGGATGCAGCTCTCCAGGTGGGGTCTCACCAGAGCAGAGCAGAGGGGCAGAATCCCCTCCCTCCCCTGCTGCCCACGCTGCTTTGGATGCAGCCCAGGACACGTTTGGCTCTCGGGGCTGGGATTGCACATGGCTGGGTCATGTCCAGCCTCTCACCCACCAGCACCCCCAAGTCCTTCTCCTCAGGGCTGCTCTCTATCTATCCATCCCCAGCCTGTGTTGGTACTGGAGGTTGCCCTGACCCAGGTGCAGCACCTTGCACTTGGTCTTGTTAAACCTCATGAGATTCCCATGGACCTGCTTGTTGAGCTTTCCCAAGTCCCTCTGGATGACATCCCATCCTTCAGGTGTGCCAAGTGAAGCACTCAGCTTTGTGTTATCTGAGGAGCTGCTGAGGGTGCCCTTGATCCTGATGTCTGTGTCATTGCTGGAGATACTGAATAACAGTGGTCCCAGTACAGGCCCCTGAGGGACACCACTTGTCACTGATGTCCATTGGGACTCTTAGCCATTGACCACTACCCTCTGGACACAACTGTACAACCAATTCCTTTTCCATCAGCCTGCCCATCGAATTCACCTCTCCCCAGTTTAGAGAGAAGGCTGTTGTGGGGAATTATGTTACAGGTTTTACAGAAGTCCAGATAAATGAGGTCTGTAGCCCTTTTCTTGTCTGCTGACATAGTCACCACATCAGTGTAGGTGGTATATGTATGTTTTCTTGTTTACCATAAGTAAGCAAGACCAGAAGGGCTTGCTTATTAACACTGCTGTGCATAATCTTTACAGCAGTATTTAGACAACTACAACAGGGAACATGGTAAAATAACCTAGAAAATGAAATGTCAGCAATCTGATTATTATTTCATTCTAGGCTGAGTAAAGTTTATGATGGTAAACATATTTAGTAGAGAAAAATAACTCAGTCTAAAATAATTTCTTTTAAAGGAGATTTTCAGCCTAAATTATTGAAAATATTAGTGTACAGCTTACCTGAAAAAGTATTTTAAAATAGAGACATTAAAATTATGTAGAGTAACTGACTGATTAACTGAAAACTTTGGATTTTTACTGTGTTGCTGGCCAGAAGGTTGACATAACAGAATATGTACAACAAAAGCATGCAGCAAAGGATCACAAGAAGGTGTGTGTTTAGGACAAGAAAATGGAAATCAATGTTTGTAAATTTATACTGCAGGAATTTTGACTTGTTTATCTGCTTTATTGTTAACTGTGACGGACAGTAGGATAGCAGAGCCCTTGTATTGAAACCTGACCTTTAACAAAGTGGTAGAAACGTGACTTTGGTAGAAGTAGTTAAACAAATAAATAGAGAAATGTACATACCTTTGTGCCCATTTCTCTCAATACTGCTGGAATGCAATTACAAGCACAGTGGAGTGTGAGACAAGAAGCATCTCTCCATAACAATGGAAAAGAGCTTTTGTAGGAGAAACTGCAGGCTGCTTGATGTACAAATAGAAAAAAAAAAAAGAAAAAGGGAGACCAGATGGTTGTTATAGGTCTCCTGAACCTACAGATACCTAACACTTTCAGCAATGTTTTTGGACTATGGCTACTGTGGTGGGTTGAAGAGACTGAGTTGATGGACAGGGTTTTAGACCAATCGCTTCTCACGATTTTGCATATAAAAAGGCACTGAGGAGGGGAAGTCGCTCTCTTCTTTTCCGGTCCCTCAGCCGGAGGGGTGGCGGGCCTGGGCCCGCCGGGCC
>VWZT01005185.1:0-10610 GCA_013397055.1 Pachycephala philippinensis | reverse complement strand
TATAAATTAATACTGATATTTATTATTCTAATTCAAAGGTTATGGTGGTGTTCTCCTTAGAAAATGATAGTGTTAAATTCTTTCCTTCTCTGCTTTACTGGCATAAGGAAATATCAGCGATCGAAGTGACTTTAGGTACAAAGTTAATCTGAGCTTTTAAAACTATATAAAAATTCCTGTGTAGCTTATTATGAGACTCAAGTTTGCACAGGAAATATAACTAAAGAATCAGTGATAGTGTGAGAAAGTAAAATCCTTTAGGTAGCAAATGTTTCTACATGGCTTATTTTATAAGATTTGCCTGTCTGTATTCCAATGGAATGCCATCAAGGTGGAAATGAAAATCGCTGAACACTGAGTCACTGAATTTCCCTCAATGTGTCACAATTACAAAACCAGCTTCTGCTATATGAATCTGATCTACTGTGAAAATGTACAAATTATTCAGTTGCTCCAGAAATGCCTCATTTATTACCCGTGTTGAGAAATTCAAATGGGTGAATCATGAGTTTGACTTCTCCACTTTCCCCTGAAACTGATTACAAGTCCCTCTGTGTCATGTTTTCGTGTAGTTTAAAAAGGTGTAAGATACATTTCATTTTGAAGTAATTTTAATTCTGTCTGGGTTCCATCAGTTATGCTAGAAAGGGATTCAGGAGGCTCAGAGTATTTTTGGCATACATGGAAGGAAATCTGATCAGCTGAGAGAGAGTCTGCTCTGGTCAGTAGCTCACCACACTGGGGGAGGCAGACTGGTACAGGAAGCATACCCAGACAGCTGTGCTGAGGTGCACAGAATGAGATTCTAAACTTGCCATGATTGATTTCTTTTAAAATGTAGAAGTATTAGTTAAGGTTTAAGAACTATGATGTTGAGGGAAAGTTTTTCTTCTCTTTAACTCTACGTGCGGTAGCTAGTCAGAATATTCATAGTTATGACCACTACTTATTTGTGTTATTATTGGTACTCTAAGAGAGAAAAATATTATAAGGTCAAAGATGAGATCATGCTTAGTAAGATGTAACATTAAAACATCAGTGTATGTAGCTAAAGTAAACGTACTGAAGATTTTCATTTTTAGAAGCTTGGTGATGTGTGGTTTTGAACATTTTAATCTCTGTATTCTAGTTGACAATGAAACTTAAAAATTTTTGTGGAAATGGAAATGCAGAGCTTTAAGCAGCCCTCATCAAGTATTAAACTATGAGACTAGATTAATGTCATATAATTACTGTAAAATACAAAATCAAAAGCAAAGCTTGCTTGCCGACATGGTTTATTTGAATGACCATTGCCTGAAGACTACCTACAGGTATGAAAAAGGTTGTTCTGAAGAGTGGAAAACAAGTTAAGTTAAACTGTGAAAATAAACCGCTCTTTGGATCAGGTGTACAGGCATTTGCAAAAGTGACTCCGCTGCAGCCTACCCAGGATTTTAGGTCTTTACTGGAGTAGTCAAAAGGAAGATTGAAGGGAAACACACTATGCTTTTGTTAAGAAGAGAAGTGATTCTAGAGAAAGTTTGTTTTTCTAGAGAACAGACAAAGAGGAACCAGCAGCTGGTTAGATTAAGAGGTGATTAATTAAAGAATTTGAGAAAAAGGCAATGCTTCTTTACTTTTTTTTTCACTACAGGTTAAACTTAGGTTATTAAACACTTCTGTAGAAAATGACATCTGGGAAAAATATTTATTTCTTTCAGTTGAAAATTGAGCTGTGACTGTCTGAGCCTGTTTAAACACTCCATGAGTATTTTACGATGTAAACTTTAGCTAAGAGAAGGATGAGCTGAGGTTTAGAACTTGCTTATTTTCTCTTACACCTGAGGAGTGAATCCTGTGCAAGAGCACAAGGATGGAAGAAAATTAGAGTGAAGCTTATGGGAAGAAATAGATAGGATTGGGTAGATAGAGGTGTGCAAGAAAACATCTGAGATCAATCGATCAGTCGATCAATCGATCTGTCTATCTACATATCTGTTTGTGTGTGTATGTGTGTATGTGTCTGTAGGTATACCTTCAAACAGGGATAGTCCTCCATGTTTTGTGTTTATACTTTTGTGGGAAAGGGGGAGAAATTTAAATAAAGTGAAAAATAATAATCCCGGGGCTGCTTGGGTATCTGTGAATAACATTTTAATCAAATTTGTGTTCTCTTCTGTTTTTTTCTCTCTTGGAAAAGTCCTATCACCCTCTAGAGAAGTAAGGACTGTAGAAGAAGGAAGACAATATAATGACAACCCATATTTATTGAGAGAGAATTTGATTACTAGATTTTATTCTTTCAGGCTCTTTGTTCAAGCATGACATGAAAAGATCAAATTCCTTCTGTATCAGATCATTTCTGTGCTATGTATTTAGGAAATGGTTTGGACTGGGGATACTACAGAGATCTTCTCAGAGAGATGTTTAGATTGCTGACGCTCTGCTACTTCCTGAGTGCCCTCATTACTGCCTAGACTTTGTCTCCTATAAAGCACCACATGTGCATGGCCAGATGAAAGACTGTTATAAAGGATGATAAATGCCATTTAGAAAGAGAAGCTTTTCATAATTGAGGGTGGAGGCATGCTGTGTATCCTTTTGGCAATTCCTATGAGACAGGGAGGCATTTCAGGAGAAGGTGTATAAACATAGAACTGGCCTGGGGCAAGCAGGCGCACGCAAAAACCCACACTATCTCAAAGCTGCCAGACACTGTTAGTGGATCAGCTTTCCCCCGAAAGGAAGGAAAGCCTTAGTCCCCAGACTTACGTAAAGCAAAATTAACATTTGTGGGGCTGATCCAAAGTCCTTTAAAGCTGAAGAGGATTTTTCCTCTGTAGACCTCGGTGAGATATAGATTGGGCTTTGTATATAAGTGTTTAAGCAGTGCTTTTTAACTCATGAAAGTTAAATCCCTAATTAACCAATACCTTTTTTATCCCAATTATTTTATTTGCCACTCATGTTCTTGTCCCTTCTTCCCTCTTTCACCTTTTTATTTGGGTAATTAAAGTTCTGCTTTGGCATTAAAATGAAATTGAGAATGATAAAATTCACTGTAATCAAGACACAGGTTGACAGGTAGGCCAAGACCCCACCATCTCTTGTAACATTTGAAGTTTTTTCATGGTGATTTAAGAAAGGCTGTATTCTAATTTGCACTGAGATTTGCTGGGAAATTAAACAGTATTTAAAAATGCCCAAAAGCTAAACTTCTTAAAAATTTTTCTCAGTGTCGTGATCCTGTTGACTGATAAAAAATTGTATGTCACAACGTAAAACATACTTCAGCTTTTAGATTTTCTTATTCCATCTTATGGAAATATTGCTGTTTCTGAAACCATTTGTAACTACTTTTGTAAAGCACGGCTGTCTGCTAGGATATCAGCTCAAGAGCTCTAGGCAGAAAAGTTGTCTGGGTGAGTAAAGGCTTAACATCGCGTGGTATATCAATAGGTCATGGCAAATAGAAATATGGGGCACTTTGCTGCTAAAGTGTAATTTATAATTGCTCTGATGGAGAAAATAGCACTGCAAATTAATAGAATGAGAGAAACATTTGATATGGGGCATCTGGTTGATATGTTTCAAATGTCATTTCTTGGCAAAATATACTGAGTGTCATCTGAAAACAGAATTTTCTAGGGTCTGTTACTGAGGCTTGTCAGTACATTGGAGCATGAACGATTTAACTTCAACAAATAGCACCCATCTTGCTAACCTCTCCTAGGTGTTTTGTCTCAACTCTATGACGTGGTGTGTTAGCATTCAAGAGTTTTCTGCTTAGGAAAATACACATATAGAGTTTTAACCAGACAGCCAGCTTGGAGGAAGGTTACAGAAAACAGCAGGAAAAAAATGCTGCCCAATGACATATTAAGACTCACAGGCAAAACATTTAACAATGCGGGGTGAAGGAGACCTAACAAGGTAATAGCATCAAGCTTTTTCATAACTCCTTTCTTTTTAACTTTTGCCTCTGCCAGCCATTCACCTGAGTTCTACCGAGAACCCAAATATGCAGTCATTTTTCTCTTGTTAGTTTCTTCCACCTTTGTGTTCTTTGCAACCAGATGATAATTGGGAGAAAAATCAGTGTATTTTTTTCTTTCCAATATACACAACAATATGTCTGTCTCGATGTCACTCGACATTTGCTTTTTAAATGTCCTTTTCCCTCATAATTTCTGGACTGTATTTTGCTGTAGTTTCCTGAGAACAATAAATTCTTGAGTAACATATACACAAACAGGACTGACATAGCTTTACTAGCAGAGATTCAGCAACCTGTCTAGTGCCAGCTGCACTGATGTTGCCACCAGCACTGAAAAAAGTTGTAGTTTGTGGTTATACTAGAACACAAACTTACTGATCATGCTATGTGTTTTTCCCTCTTTATTTCTCCTGGGCTTGACTTACACAGTTTAAAATGTGTTTCTTGGACATAATTCGTTAGGGTATTTCTCTTGGAATAGGAAGCTGGTATTTTCTGCTGGGAGCTATGCCAACTGAAAAAAGTGTTTCTGAAATGTCATTTAAGCAGGGGCTCTGCTGAGAGTTTCCCTTTCCCCTGAAGGAAAAGTAGTACATCACTGTATTACCTCAGGAGCAACCTGGAGATTTTCTAAATCACAAAGGAAATGCATCAAACTTGTTGGTTTCCCATTTTTTTCTGATATGTAAGAGAAAGAAAGAGAAAATGCATGTGCCTGTCGTTCACTGACTGAAAAATAACTCCCTAGTTCTTTTGCTAGTGCCTCTGTATAACAAGCTGAAGATTGGGTCAAGGTTTGCTAGTATTTGCTTCAACATTCCTGTTCCCTGCTTGCAAATCGGCAGGAGAAAGAGCAGCTGCACGAGAGAAAGATGGGGAGGATTTTTTTCTGGTAGTAGAAAACATTGATTTTATGGCTAACTGCCTTCACAGCAATAGTGCTTAATGCTACTGTGATAGCTCCGTGGAGTGGATTGAGGGCCTGAGTACTGTCTTGTGGGACTCTGAAAGAGTCTGCAGCTATCAATATTTCCTTGAACCTAAACACACTGTTTCTGCTCTGTAGATGCCCCTTGAACTTATTTATATCTCCTCAGGAATTGCCATGAGTCTTTTGACTTGAGGTACAAGTGTCTCACAGCTGTAAATGATTGTCCTGGAGGCAGAACTCATGCTCTGGCACAAGAAGTATTGACATAGGAAGGATCAGGAACAGGACTCTTACCCATGCAGTCCAGGTTTTCCACTCCATGTTTTAGTGGTTAGTCGTATTAAAAAATGGAAAACAGAAGGAATTTTTATTTTACTTTTTATTTCTATTGCTACCGGCATGCACCCCACATCTAAAAAGCATGTTTCTACTGGTGGGACTGGAAGAAGCTTTCAGCATTGGCTGAAAATGCTCCACAGAGCTGTCAGCAAAATAAAGGAGGGAAAGTTGCCTGTTATCTCAGATCTCTTGTGCTCTGGGGTAGGCAGGGACTCTATACTTTACCTGAATTAAAGTGGCTTCCAGCAGGTTTAGCTTGAATGTTACCTGCAAGACATTATTTCCCAACACAGATATCAGAGGCCAAATTGATATGCCCCTTGCAAGAGGTGGATACATTTTGAATATTGATTTGCATATTTGATAGTACCCATACAAGATTGTAAGGCCAGTAAGCCTTTAGGGCATGGGCATTTTGACTTTCAAGCAGTAGTGACCAGACACTGACCTCCCCCATGGTCCAGCCCTTTGCACTGAGGTTATTCATCCCCTAACAGAAACTTCAGCACAGGATGATGCTAGAAGGAAAGGCAATTTTGTCACCTTATTTGGATATGACTTGTGGATGTTAGCCCAACAACACCCTGAAATTGCTAATGCCTTACTGTCTTTAGTTCTTATTTGAGGGGGAAAAATTTTTCTGCGCTGTGTAAACCTGGCTGCATTAAGTGTAAACTGTGCATTAAGAGTAAGAAAAAGCTTGCCGTCATATGTATGCTGAATAATGCTAGCATCAGTCAGGCACCCCAGAAAGCAGTGCTAGCAGAATACAGACAAAGTGCCTATCCCTATAATTCATAACTTGCAAAGCATGGTAAAATATAATTACTAATGCAGCTAACAATCTTTACGAGTCCTTTCTGGAAGTGGTAGGGGGTTTTGTATTGCTTTCTGCTCTCTTTGCAGTCTTGGGACAAAATTAAAGTCTTACTAGGTAGATGAAATAAAGGATGACATTTAAAATGACATTTAATTTAAAAACAAACCTCCCAAATCCCAAAAATCTAGTAAATGCAGCAGTAATAGAAGTCACCTGTTAACAGAAAAGAGATATCTACCTACCTATCATTTTACTTTAACTTCCCAGTTAGTTGCAGAAATTTTTGGCATATATTCCTGTCCATATGTGTACTTGTTTACTATACAATTTACAAAGTCCTTAGCATACAGATGGTACAAAATAAAGTGAATAAAAATTAATAGATTCCTATTACTTTATTTTCTTTAATTCCACTTTTATTACAAAATCCATTTTGTTTCTGTCTAGAAATAGTTTAGACATCAGAAGAATGCTTAGCAACTATTAAATGTAGATTGCAGCCTGAGTGCTAAAGCAAAGTAAGTCTATATAATTTAATAGCTTTTCAATTTAATGAAAATTCGTTGCCAGATTGTTTAATCAAGAATTTGTCATTGTCTGTGCAAATCATTTCATGTGAAACTATCAACAATTTCTCACAGTTTTGTTAGTAGAAATCCTAAAGAAAAGCTTCAATAAAGCACAACCTTTCCAATATCAGGAGTTCATTGCAGAAAAGTGTCAGCCCATCTGATGTAATTTTACAAGGGACGGATCGTTACATTTCAGGTGAAGTTAATGACACATGTGGCAGAAGCATTCTGCAGGTATTAAGTATATCTGACAGAAAACACAAATCTAGTTTCAGAAAACACAACTGTAATTTGAAGCTTATTGTGCGAATGTTTGCAGCTGTGAGCTCTTTATAAAGGGTGATCGTTATGTTCCTCAATAATCTTAGTCATACCATTAAGATGTCCATCAAACTTGTGAAGCAGAAAGCCAGCAAATGTTTAAATTACAGGCCTTTGGTAATTTACACTGACCTCTTAAGCATCAGGTGAATTATTAAGTAAAAAACATAAATTGCTGCACCCTTAAAACCTTTGATGACCAGGCAGGATAATGATGAGTTCTCAGAGACTGGTTCAGTTGCAAACAAAATATAATAAACAGGACAGCTGAAAGTATGCATCATTAAGAAAAAATCAACACAGATCAAAAAAACAATCCAGTGCTTTGTGCTGGTCTCTTCACCTTGACAACTTACTTTCAGTGTGGTAGCAAGTAGGTGCAAGCACAAGAATGCAGAATATCTATGAAGAACTAAGAAGCATCAAATGAAGGTAAAAGAAATACCATATACAAAGTTGGAATACAGTGAACTGAGAAGGAAATGTCAAAAACATTCTGATCTAAAGCTCCAGATGTGGCCCAAGAGTTTTTAATGTTTTCTTATGCTCTTGTGCTTCATTTAGAGAACATAGAAGTTTTCACTACTGTTCCCTATTTTGTATTAATAACTATAAAAGTACTACCAGTATGGTCCAAAGACAATAAACAGGATGTCTTTAACAGCTCCTAAGCATTGACTGATATTGGTCTCAAAACCCCAAACCTAGAGCTAGATAGCAGTTTACTTCCTAATACAGGAAGCTATTGTTAAAAGTCTAATCTCTGAGATAGCAGTCACCTCTTCTTTAATTGGACTTGTGCATTATAAGCATTTGAAAAGATTTCTATTTTTGAAAGAATTTCTCAAAGGGACAATGGATGCCCTTACTTCTTAGTTTACTCACTAAAAGGCCTTTTCTTGAATCCTGCAGAAATGGCTGCCGATAAAAGTATGTGTCCTTTCTTCTAAACATACCTGAGAATAGGAACATGAATCAAATATGGAAGCTCTGTGAACAGTCAACTTCTTAAAGAAGAAATTTGAAGAATACTGTCATTACAAACATTTACAAACTGTTTCCAAACCTTAAATTTAGATTTGGATTTGGCAAACATTTATTGTGTTGTGGTGGCTTGATGCTGGTTAGGCGTTTTTTAAGGTATAATTATTCTGAACTGTGAACCAGTCCAATAAGTGTACCGTAAACTATATCTAGAGGAGATTCCCAGGTTCTAAATTCCATATATTTGTAACTGACACTGGCATTGGGTTTTTACATTGGTAGTTTGGAACAAAGATCAACATGAAACTTCAAAGTTCTAGCTGAAATTTAAGTCCCTGCTGCTCATAGTTTAATAAAAGGCAATTACTTATTTAAAGTTAAATGCAAAGATTAAGAGTTTCTAGGTCCTGCTGTGGGTTCATCAAATTTGCAAAACATCATGCAGTGCAAAGTTATCATTTGCCAGTTTTAATTTCACTGACAGTATGAGTCTGCATGCATACCTGCATATACACGTATCTGCCAATAGTGATTGGAAAAGGCTGTTTTGCCTTACTGCTTCGTGTGAGGTACATGACACTCCTTTTCTTGTCTGTTTATGGGCTGAAATGTACATATGCTTTCCCCTTCAATTCAAGTTCTGTGAGCACATCAAACCAGAACAAAACAGAGAAAATGCTCAAGGCTTGCACATTATGTATGCATGCTTTCCTGCAGGTCTTAGAATTATAGTTGCCGTGGGTTTTTTCTGCTTTCAACACATACTGAATGAGAGCTTTGAGATGAAGTTTGAAAAACTGAAATGAACAGAGCTGTCATCTTACTCTCTACATGCTGGTATTTAGCCTCAGGCTGTATCACACTTGGTGTAGATTTTTAAAGCAAGGTTTTAAGAGGAAAGGAGAAGACTTTCTTACCTGTCTTTGCTGCTGCCAGGTTCAATGCAATTCAAATATGGTTCAGCCAACTGAATTTGCACTAGTTATATTGTTTGTTATTTTTCTTTCTCTTTCTCTTGGGACATGCTACTAAAGACTAACACTTGTGGGGGTTTTGATATTTTTGCCTTTGTAACTGCTTTTGGTTTAAATTAACCTTCTCATGACAGCCTGAATCACAGTATTGTAGGGAAACTGTTGTGTTGGGAAATGGAAATGGTTATTGATAACCTCTTCTCCAGACAAACTATTGCCCATTCCGAGTGGTAGTCTCTCAGGCACAGCTTGTATTTTGTCTTTGGTTTTCACTGAGGTGATCTGCTTAGGTGTCCCTGTCAAAACTGTAGCATAGACATTAAATAATACCTTATCTGTTGACAATCAACTTAGTGATCAGTGCTGTAAAGGAGGTTTATGCTGTGTTTTATGACATGAATAAAGGAAAAGCTTAAGCCTGCTGAACACTAACAAAAATATATCTGCTAATGTTTGTTCAACAATTGTCTTGTCTGAATTCATGATTTGTCTTTTGAAGATTCTAGAACTCTCACAGGCTGAGTGTGATGGTTTTGCCTTTTTAAGGAGAGGGAATGCAGATCGCCCACTAAACTCAGCATATTAATGGGAAATGGTGTTATATGGTGTACACTTCCCTCATCTTGTCCCAGGCAACAGTTGACAAGGCAACAGTTTTTGTAAGAACTCTGTGTCAGAATTTAAAACTTGGGAAAACACAGTAAAGAATAAAAGTTATCATTCTTTTTTTTTTTTTCTGGGGGTGAGAAAATCCAGAGATCCTTTCTAATTTTTTTTCAAATATTTTTCCATTTTTCAAGGGATAAAACTGAAAGGCTTATTTTTAAAGTCCTTCTGTAGAGGTAGATGAAATCTGGGTAATTTGGTGAATTCTGGGGTGCAAAGGTATAGCTGGAAAAGACTAAGGTTAAAAGCCACTTAGCAGAATGCTATACATTTGCTCTAAAAACCTACTTCACAGTTGTAAAATAACGCTATAATAGATACACAGAACATTAAAGTACAACCTTAGAGCTCCCGTGGTTACGGCAAGCTTTTAAGGGACAGGTTTTAGTCAGCTGAGCCACATTTTTCAAGGAGATATTTCTGCTCTTTGGTGTCACTGATATATTTCCTCTGTGTGTGCAGCTTCTCTGCATATATGCGGCACTGAGTCTGGTTTTCTCCTATATTTGCTGCTCAAATTTCACACTGCAGGTACTCTGTATGTTATTTTCTCTGTAGGTTATTTTCTTCTGTATGGAGAAATAAATGACAGATCATTGTGTTTGTGTGTAGGAAAACCTTAAACTGAAGGAAATTACATGTATGAGACAGAATGGCAAACATGTTTCTGGATTTCAGAATGAATGACAAAACACTTTCTTTATCCCTTGCTCATGCCCTGTACAGCACATTTTGTAATACAAAATATATGTTTCCTTTTCCAAAGCATCTAGAACATGCCAAGGGTTATGAAGTTATAACTAATATTATTCATCCTGAAGATTTTCAGGCATCTGTTTGAGCTGAAATAAATTCAGAATTTATATTCCTTAAGGATAAGTAGACTTATCTTTGGTTAATATAAAAATCTAAAAAGGTTTTTCTGAGAACAAAACTTTCAATAAGAATTTCACTCAGACCTGTTTCTAACCTAAAATTTGGTTTAAACTGATTAACATAACTGGTGTGGTGGTTTAGTTTGCGT
>VWZT01005184.1:128341-156341 GCA_013397055.1 Pachycephala philippinensis | reverse complement strand
CCCGATCCCGGAGTAACCCCGGCTCCCTCCTTGCCTCATCCCGGCCTGGCCGCGCCACCTTCCTCTGTCTCGGTGTAACCCCGGCCCCCACCCTGCCCCATCCCGGGACGAGAATGGGGAAGGGAAAAGGTAAACCCCGGGATCTGAGATAAGAACAGTTTAGTATTTGAAGCAAAGGATAGCAATGATACGGATCATACTAATGATAATAATAACAAAAATAGTAATAACAATAATAATGATAATAATTGTAATGAAAAGGAGAGAGAGGAGTAAATAATTGTAATGAAAAGGAGAGAGGAGTAAGGCCAAGAGAAATAAGTGATTCCCAATACAATTCCTCATCACCCGCTGACCGATGCCCACCCCGTGCCTGAGCAGACATCGGCAGCTCCCAGCTAACTCCCCCCCAGTCTCTATACTGAGGATTATGTGCCCTGCTCTGGAATATCGCCTTGGGCTCAGCTTGCCTGGCTGTGCTCCCTCCTGGCTTCTTGTGCACCTGCTCGCTGGCAAAGCATGGGACACTGAAAAGTCCTTGACTTAGAGTAAGCACTATTAGCAGTAACTAAAACATCAGGGTTGTATCAACATTATTCTCAAAACACAGCACTGTACCAGCAGCTAGGAAGAAAATTAACTTTATCCCAGCCAAACCCAGGACATCCTAGAAGGAAAATTTCTACTGGGGGATGGGGGGTAGGGGGAAAGGGATGGTGTGTGTTTAGTTATATTTCTTTGAGCTTTTGGGTTTTTTTAAATGAATTAAACAATTTTACAAAATTATAGTAGTTTTTTACTGTAAGTTTTTTTTTTTTCTCCCAAACTCACAATTCAAGAAATAAAACGAGCCATTCTGAGCCTTAAGTCCATTTTAGGTGTTCATCTGCTGTTGGGATTTGATTTAGTTTTATTACATTGAAAGAATCAATATGTTACTGTAATTCAGAAAATGCTTCAACTGAACTAGATGTAAGGCTTTTTTTTTTTTTGTTAGTAATTAATTAACAGTGCTGTAAGTGGGAAAGCAGTACCTGAAGTGCAATTTTGGGTTATGGTATCTGATGATGAAGTGGATTATAAACAACATTAGCTGTAAATAAATTTAAATATCATACATGGTGCATACAGTAGATCTTGTGCAGCTCTATATTTTCCATTATCTTCTGTGTGTCATTTTTTGTTGGTCAATATTTCTGTAGTGTCTGTTTATGAATACATAGGTATGTCTGAAAAAATAGAAGAGAAGTTAACTCATCACATGATCACTTTCAAATCCTATTTAAGCCATCTGCTTTCTAGGTGTTGACTTTGTTTTCCTACTACACATAATAATCATATAATGGTGAAAAATTCATAGCAAAAGTGAAAATGTGATGCATGCGGTAAAAAACGCAGTTTAAGTTATTTAGCACATATACTTCCAGAATACATTTTGATATCAGAAGTGTTCTTGGAGGAATTAAGGTGGCAAAACAGGAATTTCATGGAAAGAAACTTGACTATACCAAAGGTAATTAATCCAAGCTCTTATTTTCCAGATACATGCTTCAGATTGGGTGAAGTTTATTGTTTTCTTTATATTGTAGATTTACTAACTTAGAAATACTGTATTAGTTTTAGTATTATTTTTAATGGCTCTCAGTTCCTGGTCTGCTTTGTAAGTAAACTATTTCCATTAGCATGAGTGGGCTACTTCCCTTTGCAGTGATTTAAGGAATTAAATTACCAGAGAGCCTTGCATTCACAGGCTGAGCCCGAGATGTATAATACCTGTCCTTATAAGGAGGAAGATACACGTCATCCCATGCAAAGTAATCCAGTAAGAAATACATTATGGATGATTCATAAAGACCATGACCTTTTCTAAGACCAGCCATTTAAATATACTTATTTGAATATAAGGTAGCTGTAATCTTGAAAGCCATCTTCTTTATTCCATTGAGGTTTTTTTTCTAATATTTCTTATGTAGCCACTCTTGCTGACCTGGATGAAAATACTATTTTCAATGTTCTTTTCTTAGATGCCTACACACATAACTGCCAGATGCTGTGGTTTCTCTGGAGTAGACCAACTGCAAACATACAATGACCTCAAAAGTCATACTTTCAGTTCACTGTTTGTGAATTTGTGGCCCCAGTGAACAGAAGCTTTTGAATGGTAATTTGTACTGTTTTATCTTTCAGATTGTAATTATTTTCAGCATCAGATACTTTACAGCTATAGATCAAGTAAATTACTTGACAAAATATCTAGCACCTGGTATGCATGTATGCAGTTATCCTGATGCCCAGAACTCACTGCTAACTATAAGAGCCAAGCAAAGTAAGAAGACTGTGTGTTTGGAGGCTCGGGGTCCAGTCTGTGCTTTCTGAGGGCTTAAATAGAGCTTAAGCAACTCACAGGTCTTCCATCCTCACCACGCCCTCAAACCATTTAGCACCCTGGCCAGTGGTTCTGAACCTTCTCAGTGTGTCACTGTATGTCATGGCAGAGCAAGCTTTGGGAAATCTCCCCATGGATATTATCACCTTCATTAGGATACTCTGAAGGTCAAGGAAGGGAAATTGATGTTGGGGAAGGGTGGGTGTAAACTGCTGCAAGAGTAACTCCAGCCTCAGAAATAATTTAAAAAAAAAAAGTTGGAAATCAGGAAAACTTTGTAATGTGTTTTGTTAGAAAGAAAAGCACCAAGTAAAACTGGGGACAGGGCCAGTGCATTGTATTTGCTTTTGGCAAACGTGGTATGGAACCTTTGTATTGTGATCAGATAAATTTACTTTGCAAGAGTAAATTTTTGCTGCAGGGGAAGGGTGTGCACGTAACAGATTTAGTGGAATATGTGTTTTCTATTTAAATATATAAATTAGAACTGAGTGCAAAGTGCTGTTTGCACATCAATAATTACCTTGTGTCCGACTGCCAGCCAGGCTTGACTGCTCAGCAAACACCAAAGAGGGGCTGATTGCTGTCTTCATATCTGCTCTTTGTCCTTGACTACTGCACACAGTTGTGGCTTGAAAAACGTGTTTTTGCTGCAGATTGACACAAACCATCCTGAGGTAAAGCCACTGTAGGGATAAACCACTATGGGTTTTTCTAAAAAGTGGAAGTATCTTGAGGATAAATGACATCTCTGGGGTGGTTGATCTCACCTAGTTTATGACATGATGCAGCTGAAGTGCTTTTTCTTCATCGTAGCTTCACGTTGTACAGCTTATGTGTTAGTTACCTTCCAGGCTCATATTACAGCTTCTTCTGACCAGAGGAGTAAAAGCTTACAGCAAAGCTCCACAAGAGTTGATAACTCCACTGTCATTTGAAGTGGAGCATGGATATGTGTCTCATTTTGATTAGCCAGTTGGACTGTGACAGTCTAAATTTCAGGCAGAAGCAAGTTGTTTCCAGGACTATGGACATGGATGTTATTTATCCTCATGGCCAATACAAAGAACTTTTTCTCTTTGGTGTGCATGCCATAAACTTTGACAACACATCCCTATATTTACTCCTGCTGCTGTATTCTAATTCACTGCACATCCAAATTATAGAGAGGACTAAGCCCATTAGTCACCCATTCCTTTTAAAAGTAATAGCAATCAAGCTTGGAATTACTCAGTTAAAGGCTGCAGCTAATATATCACTGATGTTTCTGTACACTGGGGCAACATAGTTCCAGATATTGCCTTACACCGGGCCAACACAGTTTGCAGTATAACATTGCGGCACCATCTGCAGTAATCACGCATGGGAAGAGCTACAGCGGCTCACCGACCTTATGGGCAAGAGCTACAGCGGCTCACCATCCCTCTTAGAGGCACGGTCACCCATAAAGCAGTCCAATCCCAGACTTGCTTGGGCAAGAGCTACAGCGGCTCACCGTCCTTCCCAGAGGCACGGTCGCCCAAGGCAGTCCAATCCTGGACTTACATGCGTAGGCTACTCACGGCTCTCCTGGGCACTCCCGCGCCCAGGGATTACGCGCCGGCCGGCTTTTCCACTTCCCCCAACTGGATTGCAGTCCGTGAGGCTCATACTGCTGGAGGCTTTTAAGAGCTTCCAAGGCTCAGCCAGTTATCGCCACGATACATACAAACACAGGCACCAGATGTCGGAGTCCAAAAAGTCCAGCATGGTGTAGGGTGGCAGGCATCAGCAACCAGAGGCAGGCAGCAGTAGAGGCAGGCATCAGTGCAGCATCCACCCAGTCAGCTCCAGCTCAGCTCAGTATCTGCTGCTCTGTGACCCTACAGCACAGCCCTTATACCCATCATCCCTTGGGCTACTCGTGTGCTTCTTGTTGTAGGAATCACCACACCTGCATTCAGTGCTGGCCTTCCCTCCTCCCAGGGACACAGCCACAAGCCATCAAGGCCAGGGCTGCCTACAGCCTACTCGTGTAACCGCACACACTGATAAAAACCAAGCAGACAATTTTATTTTCCTTAAGCTGGTTTGAAAAAAATATTAGCAGAAGTGGGCAAACCACAGCAAAGAGAAAGAAGGATAGAGAAAGATCTGGAATAACTTCTGAAAGGTTACATAGCCTGGAATGGGTCAGGCTGGGAAAGAAAGAGCTGGGAGAGTTCTAAAAGTGACAAGTGATAGGAAAAAGGTGAGCAAGGAAACCTCTTCTCACATAGAAACAAGGAAGCATCAGCTTGAACTTGCAGGTGGGAGGTTGGAGCGTGAAAGGTGAGGGCTCTGCCTGTGGTGAATGGGTAAGTTGCAATATCCCTTGCTTCAGGATCCTTCAGATGTCAGGAGTTTTAAAGTATTCCAGTGGGTGAATTCAGGGTGGGCTCAGGTTAACACAAGGGCTATTAAACACAAATGGCTCCCCCCAGCTGCTGAGCTGCTGAGGTCTTCTGGCTGCTCGAAAGATGCTTGAGGGTGTCCACAACATCTCCCCAGGGCTGGTGCAGAATCTGTGGTGGAGCTGTACATGTTGGACAAGAGAGCTGGAAGCCTGGTGGGGTGTTTTTGGGCACCTGGCGTTGGGAACCTGAGGGTCGTCAATACCCTCAGCAAGGTGTCAGCCAAGTGCCAGAGCTTGGGCAGCCCTGATGAGATGTGACAGGCGATCTTAGCTGGTGTCTTGCTCAGTGGACAGGTGAAATGCTTGTGTTGCTGCAGCACGGGAGGCGGGTAGAGGAGGAGAACGTGAACGGCCTTAAAATGAGGCAAGAGCTGTCTTATGATGCATACCAAGAAAAGTTATTCAGTTTTGTGTCTGAGCAGTGAAACTAGGAGAAACTGCAGGTTTTGATTTCCAAAATATTTTTTGGGTTGCCAGGTTGTGTCAAATCTCTGAAATGTTTTACTTAGGATTCACTAACTTTGTAGGCTTGGGGCAGATTGTTTCCATTTTTCATGGTAATTTCAGCTTAATTCTGGGCCTGTTCTAGTGGCTGTCACTGGTGGGTGCAGACAGCTCTGCTGACGGGCAGCTCACCCTGGCCAGAGCCCTCGGCTTTGCTGGTCCTGAGGAGCAGCTTCAGGGCACCATGGGGGAATGGAAACCCCATTTTTTTTAGCAGTGAGCATGGGGCAAACCAGCACAAGGATCTGACCTCTCTGCCAGCACTGTAGGACATACAGTGAGGGGGTGGGAATGACCTGGGCAAGGCAAGAGACAGTGGCTCAGGTTCTCTGCAGCCCACCGAAAGCCTTGCTTGTGTTTCATGTTCAGCAGCTGAGGTAAATGTAGTCAAGTCCTGTGAACTGATCCTGGGGGTGGTCCTTCCCTGAGGGACAGAAGCCAAACTTGCTCTCTAAACACCAGCCCTTCCTCATGCGCTCAGATGCCAAGAAATGGGCCCTAATTCACTTCCTGGATCTTAACATGCAGCACTTTGGCTTGCAGAAGTGTTCCCAGAGCTGCACGGGGCTTTGCTGTACTCTTTGCTATTCTCTCTCCTTCTGCTGGGTGTGTGGAGGAGAGCATGGATACATTCCATGCCATTGCCCTGCATCATACATTGCCCTGTGCCCTGGAAGAGTAGAAGTTATGGGTGGATGGCACCAAAGATCAGAGACGTAATGCTGCTTCTGTTGCTAACTTGCCTTGTTGTTACATACCTGTTGCAGTCAGCATGTTTTCTCTTTATGGTGGCCAAATCAGAACTTTCCATTGCAAAATGAGGAATGCATCTGTCTTTGATGGTTGGCTACAGCCAGTCTTTCTCCTTCTGAGTCTCAAATCTTCTCTTACGGTTATTACTCTATATTTGCTGTGGATTTTGTGAAGTGCTGTCTGAGGGCTGCACAGGCTGTGAACTCCCTTGGAGAGCCATGCATTTTGACTGTGGCAACACTTTCTGAAACAAAGCTTGGCACAGGCTGTAACTAGAGCCCACGGATACTGGTACTGTTTTAAGGCAGTTGAAATAGATTGAAATGAGCAACTCCAGTGATATAGGAGTTTAACTGACTCTGTTGAGTCTGACTGATGCTTTATAAAGCAGTACATCACTTGGATAATGACCCTGCTTTGCAATCTGTGTTGTGCTCCAAAGTTTAGATAAACTGTCTTGTTATAATATTATACTTTTTTTACAAGTAACCACTCCCATATGCTATGCCAAACCACTGTGATATACACTTTTGTGTAAATGAAAGACAGGATCTTAAACAAATACTAAAGACAAAATGCCTAAAAGACCAGAGATTTCAAATGACTGTTTCTTTTTAAACACTTAAAATAAGCATAGCCTGGTTTTTTTAATCTATATATATGTCCATCAAGTTTTAATAGAAAAGTGACTTGCTGATTTTGTCATAAATGATCAAGCTGTACCCTGTACTCAAATAATATAATCTAACTCAAATGTTGTGGTTCCTGGTTGCTTACTTAACAGAATTAGATAGCGTGTTTGCAGAGATAAAATCATAGAATCATTTAAAGACCTTTAAGATCATTGAGTTCAACCATTAACCTAACACTGCCAAGTCCATCACTAAACCGTGTCCCTAGAGTCTCGCTTTGCCTCATTAAATTCTGCCTAGGTAGTCTGAAGCTTTTAGGATTTAGGGTAATTTAGTTAGTCCAAATAGCTACTGCTACTAGACTTTGTAAGTGTATATATATATGTATAAATGTATATATCCTCTTGCTAAGGTACCTGTCGCAGAATTCACCACTACTTCTCATCTATTTCTGTGCAAGCTGTCTTCCCCCCAGCTATTATCCAGTCAGTGAATGTATGATATCATGTGGATTGTGTGCTATTTTCTTAAGCTTCAAATAAGGAAATTAGTTCTGAGTGGGATTTTCCATTGTAGATTTAAACTAGATTATGCGTAAATATACCTCATAGCCTCTTTTTTTTTTTTTTCCTGACTTATGTTTGCTATATATGCTGAAAGATTTGTAAAATGCAGTTTGATTGCTGTTGGTTCCACTTAGTCTTCCTTTATGGAGTACTGTGTTATACCACACTAGAAATGCTAACTGGCTTGTGTGTAGACGAAGGCACAGCAGATGATGAGACCAGGCTATTTCATCAGAGCCTGGATGAAATCAGGCAAAGAGTGTACTTATTCTGAGCCCTGACTTAGCAAAAACTCTTGTGGGCGTTTAAAAAACCTTCCAAAAATGATACAAAAACCCCAACACTTAGCAAGTCTCATGGAAATTAGAAGGCCCTGGTTCCTTCATTCATTTGCTGAAGGGACACTCAGCCTTGTGCTAATAGAGATCTCTCTCAGGGGAAAGGAGAAAAACTGCTAAGTCGTTTTGATTTCTGGGGTTCTTGGGTTTGATTTCTGTGCTGCCCTCTTCCTTCTCCTGTTTGTATTGTGAGCAGCAAACACCACAAAACATGCTCCAGCTGTGCTCTTCTAAAACTGTTCCTTTCTATTAAAGCCCAAATTGCTCTGTACCTGAAGGAAATGTGATAGAAGTAGGAAGTTATTTTGCAGCAGCTGTGATCTCCTGCCTAAATCCTAGAATTTACAAGATACACAATTACTTATCTGTGGGGTTCATTCTGCGAAACTGCTTTCCCACTAGTATTGTGCAGAAAGCAAGCATGCTGGAGAGAAGCCCCAATTTCTAGCAGTAAAACAACAGCAGCTAAATGTAAAAGTGTTCAGTTCCCTCTCCTGTCTAAAGGGGCTCAGTCTCCTGTATTCTAGTTTACCAGAAACTGGTCTGTGTCTTAGTACTTTCTTTTTGGGGAAGTCATTTGGAGTTTCTCCTTTTGCAAAAATAATTAAATCTTAATGGGGCAAGATAAAAAATAAAAGCTAAAGCTGGTTGTTGGGGATTTTTCTCTGAGGAAGGGACTGCCTGTGTTCTGAATGCTTAGTGCTCCATACTCACTGAACTAGTTACATATGCACTACAAGAAGAATTAATTTTTAACTATGCCATTCTGTGTATTTGTCCTTCTCTGGTAAAAAAAAAAACAAAACAAACAAAAGATAACCCAAGAGAAAAACCCCAACCATTGCCCACTGAAGATGGAAGAGCTGTAGTAAGAGGGATCAAGAAGTTAATGAGCATTCACCTCAGTGACAGATTCTGGCTTCTCAGCTCTGGTCAGCTATGGAAACAAAACCCATTTCCTTACCTCCTGTCAGTCTCTGAAATGTTCCAGTGTATTTTGTGAGAAAGAGCACAGGCAGCCATGTATGGAAGAAAATTCCAGCTGGGGGAGTCCAGGAGATTGAAAGTGAATGCCTAAGGGAACTGGGCTTCAGGTCACATTGCTCACTCAATTATTTCTATAGCCAAGGCTATGCCCCTGTACACTGCAACAATCTCGTGATTCTCAATTTATGCAACTGTTTTCATGAGAAGATGCATCCCTAGTTCCCTAGTGTAGTTTTTCTGGTTGCAGTAGGTAATAGAGGAGTGTTGAATCTAACAGCACCTGGGCCCATAAATGTCTCCCATTTTGCCTCCTTATCTGTCAATGAAACATATAGCACTCAGTGGACGGTGACTATATAATATCACAGTTATTCAAAATATAGAGTTGCTTATTAGGGAGATTATTCTTGACATATGCTTGATCCATGCCCAGTGAGGGACACTAGAGCAGAGAGGCAGCAAGTATGACACAAGCATGGTGGTGGCTCTGACAAAGAATCTGGAAGCCAGACCAGGGAAGAGACGAGAGGGACCATCTCTTGTTATCCACAGGGCTGGCAGCAAGCGGCTGGGCTTGAGCACATTGACCTTAAGGTAGTGTCTTTCTAATGTCCATGATCAAAGCTGTACACAATAATAATCTGGCTCTTCAACTTGGACCATGGCGTTTCAGTGGAGACTTCATGAAAAGCTGTGTGGTTGTTACGAATATCGGTCTTTGCCAGATTTTTTTGCATAAATATTCTATTTTGCATCTTGCAGGGGTTGCTGGGAACATGTCTCCTCATCAGATACTCCCACATCAAGTAGACTTGAGAGTACCATCATTCTGTACTGTTCATTACAATTAATGCTCTTTGATCTTTTGATCATTGCTTATGTGCTACATTTTACTTTGTGCATATTTTCCCCATAAAATACCATCACTGAAGATCTTCTGGAAAACATTTAATTGTTTAGGAATTCAGGTTTATTGTTGAGAAAGCACAGTTCGCGTAGGTCATTTGACACCTCTCTCATTCCTGCCTAAGATTTCACGTTTCATCTGTGTATAGACCACTCAGCTGTTCTGTCAATAGACTGATTATGGTTGGGTTTTTTTTCTGATAACAGCTCCTTTTAAAATTAAAACCCTGGACACACTGAATGAAAGGTACTAACTATACCATTCATTGTCCATGCTCTCAAAGCAAAGTTTTGTCCAGGTTAGGAACTTACCTGTTAGTGCTTCACATGTTATCTTCTGCCCTGCTGCATGGAGGCTTACTGTCCCACTGGCTTGCAGATGTCCTTCCATTCCCATTTCCTCTAAGAGATGTCACGAGAGTGACTTAATGGAAAGTGATCTGTTCAGAGGGAATGAATGAAATATTTTATAGGCTGGCTACTGTCTTGTTAGTGAAAACACTCTTGAAACACAACGTGATGACAGCTCGGATAGTCAAGAAAAAGCTCAAATTCAACTGCTTGAAATGCCTCATGCTAAAAAAAAAAGAAGCATGGAGTTTCTGAAAGAACCTTTTTGGAAATGGAAATGAACTTTTCGCTTTGAAAATGAGCTAAGCATTGTAAACTCTGCAAAATTTCCAACAAATTCTGCTGTACCTTAGTGAGTTCTGCCAAAACTTGGCAAATGAAGATAATCTGAAATGTGATACATTATTTTTAGCTTTTACAAAAATAGATTGCTTGAAATTTGGAATGCAATGATAACAAAATCGTCTTTAACTTTACAGAAACACTTTAATGGAATGCAGAAAACAAGAGTTATATCCTTATTTTATTTCATAATGGAGATAAATTAAGAAACTAATTAAAATGTGGCTAACTTGGCCACAGTTTGGGAGTTTTTGAGGAACACAGCCTTTTTCACTTATTTAAAAAAATTGACATAAAATATAGGAGGGTATTTTAAGCAGAAGTGCTCTGAGGTAATGAATTAAATGAAATGAGTCTTTATTTGCTCCTTTATTTTAATTATATTTCAAAATTCATATTCTACTTCAAGCAGAGATAGTCTTTACAATTTTATACTCTCTGAGAACGCAGGAAAAGCCCTAAAACTGGAATTTGTACAGTGAACTGTCAGTAAAATTTAGCTTTGTTCAGAGATCTGGAATAAGAATTATGCTATATGTAAGTCATATTAAGGCCTCTGTGGAGAATGAGATTGTACAACTCTAAGATAATACATAATTGATTTTATCTTGGAAGTGTATGCTATTGCTCTTCTTTGTATCAGATGAATGAATCTGACAGACAAAATACTGCATTTAAAACACAAAAGACAAATAATTATCCTTTGATTTCCCCCCTGTCCTTATGATACAATCTGAGTTCTTTCTCCTTATTTTCTCCTACTGGAGCTCAAGTTAGGTTGCCTCATTTTCTCCCATTGAATTTATAGTTATTTAGGAGGTGTAGTAGCAATTGTATTACCTTCAGCAGTTCACCTTGACAAACCCATCTGGAAGTGTGCATGTTCTGCAGCAATTTCTGGGATCTCTTTGCATAATAAGTACACTAATTATGATTGTATTCAGAAGAAAATGGCAAAATGGTAATAAAGGTGTGCATTTCCTGTTGAGGAGATGTGCACAGGAGTAGCAACAATGAGCACAGCAACCTTGACTCTTCAGGGCACTCCCTGTTTCTCCAGCCCAGCTCTCCCTTTTTGTGTGAAGTGGCTGAGCACTGCTTGTTGTCTTGGCAAAAGGCAGACAGCTCTCGGTGAAAGCTGTGAGCCTGCCTTGGATAATGGAAGTCTTCCAAGCTTTTCCAGGTTGTCAGTTCTGAGTAATCCCCCCAAAAAAAGTTACGGAGGAAGTAGCTGAGGCGGCATCTGAACCACTAGTGTGAATCCTGGAGAGCTAAGAAGACTTCAGAAACTTGAAAAAGTGCTATAATGTAGTTCAAATGTCAAGGGTAGCAAATGGGACCTAGAACACATCCACAGCCCCCTCTTAGATGAATCCAGATTCCATTGTGATACTGGAACAGTTACCCTGGAACACTCAACAGGAAGGATAGGTTAACAAACATAAATAATGCCAGTCAATACGGTTTGATGGCAAGGAAGACTTGTCAAATAAATCCATTATGTTTCTTTGACAGGACTATAGATTGGTTGATGGAAACAACTGTGTGGATACAGAAGCAATTTCATTTCTCTAAAGTATTTGGCTTGGTATCGCAGGGTATTTTGATTAAAACCTACAACTGTGTTAGGAGGAATAAACAACTGTCTCATTTTCAGGTTTGACTGTCTTTTCCTGGGGGGGATCTGCAGAGACTGGTTATTGACTGAAAGCTGCTCAGTACTTTTGGCAGTGGTCTAAAGGAAAACATGGCTGATAGTGTTTGGAAGGCACATACATGCTACGAAATGATGTGGATTCTTCTCTAAATAATTTCTGTTAATTATTATGTTTTGTTAAATTAAGTGCAATATAATGATTTAAGAATGAAGGCATGTGGGCAAGGAGTATGAGGCAGAAGCTGAGATGAAGCTGTGTCCCCGAAGGGAGGGTGGCAGTCAGAGTGCTGCAGGCTGCTGGTGGCATTCCCAGCAGACACGGAGGTGCCGGAGGGGTCCCGGGGGGGTACCCACAGCAGCAGAGGTGCAGAGCTCTGTGAGGGGCATGCCAGCAGGGATGTCTGTTCCTGTGGAAGGGGGGGTGGGGAGGTCCCCACACCACAAATCTAGAGCAGAGTAAAGGGATCTGACAGGAGCATGCTTTCCTACCTTGCAGGCTGAAGCACAGCAACAACCTATGGCTGGAAATTAAGTTAAATTAACATCAGTTTTGGTAAGAGACTTGGGGATTTAGCCTCCACTCTCTATGTAGAACTTGAAATATGAACATCAGCCTAGGTAGAAGTGGATGATACAGCAGGATGAAGCAGATAATAAGCCTGAGGTCAGCTACCACGTTTGCTGCTCTTCGCTTCCAACCTCACAGTACCTGTGACTTTTACAGCAATTACAGGGTTTTCTTTCCAAATGTGTGTGTTAAATCTCCAAACATGTATTTTCAGGTGAGGTGTATGGCATTTCTCAGAGTGACAGTGCTATTACTGTGCCTTCCAACCTAGGGAGAATTTTAAAATAGAAGTAAACCTGGCCACTTCTCTTAATAAGATAATATGAAGTCCAGTCCAAAGCCCCTTGAAATCACTGCTAATTGATTGCTGTTTCAAAGGTTTCAGAAGAATCCAGAAAAATATAAAACAGACTGTGCTCAAGTCTACTGACTAAAACAAGATATATACCATTATATGCATTTGAGATGCATCATGTGAAAGCATACTGTAAATCTCTAGTAGCACACTTTCAAATGTAAATATTCATATGAATGCTTTTTAAAACAGCAATGATACTTGACAGTGAAGGCTGAGAACAAAATTTCTAAAAAATCCACATTCACATGTTTATGTGTAGGCTGGAAAAATGTGTGTAAATATACTTATAAATATTATAATAAAAATCTTTCATGCCTATTATCATTTAATATAAAAGAAGCAAAATGCAAAACTGACTGGTGGGTAACTTTAGAATTTAAACCAGCAGAAATAAACAATTTGTTTTCAAAATTCTGAATATGTAGAAGTCCTAGATGAAGTATATATTTGAAAAACAGAGTCAAGCTAATTTTGATGAAATAATTTTCAATTATTTTGAGCAACAGAGTACACTGCTGTGGATCCTGCGTAGTCAGCCTTTGCAGTCAATGGAGAGAACAGGCTTTCAGAGATGGCTCATCTGTCTGCCATAGAAACCCATCTGGATGTCTCTCCCAGGGTGCCTGCTTTTCTCTGTTGCCTACGGAGAGCACGAAT
This sequence comes from Pachycephala philippinensis, assembly GCA_013397055.1. Classification (NCBI taxonomy): domain Eukaryota; kingdom Metazoa; phylum Chordata; class Aves; order Passeriformes; genus Pachycephala; species Pachycephala philippinensis. The sequence continues at coordinate 142,902 of VWZT01005184.1, read as the reverse complement.
ATGAGTCATGTGAATGCCATCCGCTGTGTGTGCAGCACCTTCACGGCTCTGGTGGTTTGGCTTTTTGGTGCTCGCAGCCTCTCTGGCAGCTCTCTGTGGCACTGGGGGTCCCTTCTGTCTGACCGGCGGGCTCCTGCCCACAGCCCTCTCTCGTCCCCAGGCCCACTGCTGCTGTGTGACGAGCTCACCATCCCAGTCCTGGGCCCAGAGCTGCTGCACTGCAGCAATGCTGGTTGTCTGCTTTCAGGTTTTCCTTGGGGCCACAGTCACGCACTTCTAAACAGTCTGCTAGTTGTGCATCAGGGATCTAACAGCATCATCATCAGTGGGGGAGTTATGGGTTATATCCTGGCAGTTCTCAGAAATCAAATGTACCCAAACAGTACTGGGTGACGGCTGCCTGTTTTTCCTTTCTCTACCAAAAATCACAGATCTGTTGGAGGCTAACAGGACTCTACTTAGAGGCCTCAGTGGTCATCTGAGAGGCTGCATAGCAAGCAGAGATGTGAGCATGGAGAGTGAAATAAAGCAGAGGTGCTGGTGGATAGGAGGCAGCTTTTTGTTGGGTGTCATGCAGGCTGAAATGCAAGAATTAATGTTCATGCATAAAGCATTGCTGATTTTTGGATTTTGCTGTCATTATGCATCCACATTTTACAGTTTTTCAGGGAAGAAATAAATTGTTCAGATAGAGATACACAGCTGCAATGAGCTAATGATTGTCAGAGCAGAGCAGTTCCCTGACATAAATGAGTTTCTGGTAGGGTTTCAGTGCACTACTGGGAGCCTCTTCTCTGCAAGATGACTCCAGAGCTTGCTGCATCAGGCATTGCTGTTGGACTGCAGTTACTCTAGTGAAGGCATCCTGCTGTCCTGATCTCTTCTCATAACCCTACCTCTAGCACTGAGATGGTCTTGGTCTTCCAGAACTCCCTGACTTATGTCCAAACCCTTGGGGGCCCTGGCCTGACCCATAGCAGCAGTCAAAGACTCCTATGGATATAGAGGCCAAGGCTGAGGTCTCTCTGGAAGGCTGAGCTCCAGGGTGCTGTTCCTTTTTCCCTCCAGAGCTGTGTTGAGACTCTGTCTCATAACAGCTTGTGCACAATCCCTTTGCATTTCCCCCATGCTGCCGTTTCATTCTGCAGAGGCTGTGAAAGTTTCAGTCAGGGACAGGCAGGCTTCTGGCAAAGCCTTTAGTACATTAATCAGACTTTATTCTTAGGGAAAATGGAAGAGAGGAGCACGTGTGAACCGCCCCTCATATATCAATATCTCCTTTCCTTGAAGCAAGACAAACAATGCAAGGTTGCAATAAAAACCATAAACAAGGGTACAAGCTTGCAAAGTGTTCATGAAATAAAATAGAAATGTTTGAGTTCCCCAAGGCAGATCCCCTGACTGTCATATTTAATGTCTATTGTTAGATCAGTATGTTAGTTTACAAGCACCTAGGGAGAGGTGAGCTGGGTGGAACAGTATCATGTCTTGTAAACACATATCAAATTGAATGAATAGTAAGAACACATAGAATATACAGGATGTGCTCTACAAAGTCTGTATGCACAAGCAGAATAATCAAGATTTATTTCACTTTAATTTTCTATATTTTTGCATGAATATTATGATTTTTTTTCAGTAATTTTGAAATGCTCTGGATATTAAAAACACTGTGTATATTGAAAATAACACAGGGTTCTTTTTTCAGAACATTGGCAGTATACTGCATGGTGAGTTGCTCTTTACGAACCTTTATAGCAACTTCTGTCCACTTAATATACTTTCCATAGAATCAAGAATCATAGAAGATGCTGAGTTGGAAGGGACGCATCAGGAACATTGAGTCTAAATCCGAGCCCTGTACAGGACACCCCAAGAGTTGCACCATGTGCCTGAGTGTTGTCCAAACACTTCTTGAACTCTGTCAGGCTTGGGGCTATCACTCCTTCCCTGGGGAGCCTGATCCAGTGCCCAAACACCCTCTGGGTGCAAAACTTTTCCCTGATATTCAGCCTAAACCTCCCCTGGCTCAGCTTCATGGCATATCCTTGGGTCCTGTGACTTGTCACCACAGAGAAGAGATCAGTGTCTGCGCCTCCTCTTCCCCTCACGAGGAAGTTGTAACTGCAGTGAGGTCTCCCCTCAGTCTCCTCTTCTCCAGGCTGAACAGACCAAGTGACGTCAGCTGCTCCTCATATGGCTTCCCCTGAAGGCCCTTCACCATCCTTGTGGCCCTCCTTTAGCTTAATGTCTTTCTTATATTGTGGCACCCAAAACTGCACGTAATATTCACGGTGAGACCGCCCCAGAGTGGGACAATCCCCTCCCTTGATGGGCTGATGATGCTCTGCCTGATGCACCCCAGGTGTAGTTCTCCTTTTTTTTTTTTTCATGATGCATTGTTAGGGCTTTTTGTTACTGATATTTCTGTCACCCTCCCCAATATATTTATGTAAATAATTTTTCCTTTGTGCTTGCATGCCTTTCTATAAAAATACTTATATTATTGAATAAATCTCACACAGTTAATTAAGAAATTATGTCAACAGAGGCAGAAAGTTGTCACCAGAGCAGGGTCCCCTGCAGTTAGAGTGCCATAGTTAATGTTAAGGCATTTATTAAAAATAAATGTAAAAGCAAAACAGGCATGCTCTGAATGTGAGGCATGTATCCTGAAACAGTGCTCCCTTCAGTGACCCCTATGTTTCCTACGAGGGGATTAATTATGCTGATGCCCCCCCACCTTTCCCTGTGCATTACTGCAACAGGTTCAAAAGAGCTGCATTGTACATGCAGCTCATGAATGAATCCCTGCATTTCAGTCACCCCCTCACTCCTTGCGTCAAAATGTGAGCTGCTCTCCATCTGGAGTAAGGAATGGAATATCTTTCCTATCTGGGTGACAGCTGTGAAATACGTCCCTCTGTCTTTCCCATTTAGTCTGTGATCCTCCCTTGAATTTTGGGATGCACTCCAATTTTGCAGCACCTTAGACATTACAGTGATGGCTGATCAGTGACAGCTGCTATAGGAAGCCCTAATACAGATGGGTCATTCTTCCCCATTCACTCCAATTTCTTGGGTTTGCTTGCTTTTATTGAACCTTCATTTTCAAACAGTGTGTGCCGTCTTTTCCTTTTCCCAGGGATATATGAGCTTCCATGCAGGATCAGATTAGAAATCCTACTAATGTAATACCCTGCCTAAAACAGGTTCTTCAAAAGAAAACGAAACTCCCATTTGGCAGACTTGTAATTAAATATGCCTTTGTGGGCGAATTTTCTGAAACTACTAACAGCTCTATTGAATTTTAGATAAAGAGAATATAAATTTTATATAAAGAAGACATAAATTTTATATAAAGAGGATACAAATTTGTGGGCCAATGTTGCACATTCTTTATATTTTCCAATGAAGTTGCAACAAAAATACTAATTCAGAGAAATGCATAGTGTTTCTTTTCAAAATGGTTTTGTTTTCTGCCTTTGCAAGTCAATAAATTAAGTTCTACCATGTTAGCTATATTTCTTCAGTTCCTCTTTAACTTCTGAAAATTAGAAATCATCCTTCCTTGTTATTTTTATTTTGAGGGAACTAGGCTGATTGAGCAGCTTCAATACATGTAGTTGCTTTAGCTTCTGCCAACATCACTTTGCTATGAGCAGAGCTTCAGAAAAAAATCCATCTTCTTGTTAGGAAATACAACTGGTGCCAAGCACATGCTTCATATACCTCCTCTGCTGTCTGCTTACCATCAGATAAGATAAAAGATTGGAAAGAGCCCAGCTGAGAAATACTGTGCACAAACAATTGATCTAATCAGAAAACCCACCAAGAAACCAGGAGTCACCCCTATTGCCTCCACCTGTCTTCAAATTATGTTTCCTCTTCTGCTTTCCCTGCCTTTATTCTTCCCCATAGCCGTCCTCAATGGACTATATTTTGAAGCCAGATTTAACTCTTTACTGCCAGAAGATCACTTCTCTCCTGACTTTCTTTTGTGCTTGCCTCCCTCCTTCCCCCAGGTATGTTCTCATCTGGTGTGCAGTGTAACTGCAGCCTTACTTCAGACAGTTTTTCCTTTTGCATTTTGCTTGCTGAATTCCATCCACACTCTCCTGTTCCCTGTGAATGCAGTGCTGAAGCGCTACCCTGTTATTCTCTCCATTTCATACTCTTCCCTCTTCACACTCAGTACTGCAGCTGGTAGCATTATGTGATACAAATAAAATAACTGATTAACTGATTAGCTCTTTTCTCTCTTTGTGAAGCAGTTATATAAACTGATTCTATTTGTTGTAAATTTATACATAAGCCTTTGCTGAGTAGTTGAGATACATATTTTCTAGTCTGTGGGTACTTCACAAACTGCTTACTTTGATTATTAGCTTTTCAGTCTGTGATTAGTCATCTAAATCACAGGGTATCAGTATTGCCAACTTTAAACATTACAGAACCATGAGTCAGCCTCAAAAAATCATAGGATTGTTTAAAAATTATGTGGGTTTTTTCCTAATAAAATACTTTTGCAGTTTTGATTTTACTTAGCTTTTGAGCCTTTAAATTTCATTTGCTTTAAATTTTCAATCTTTTCTTTGCAAGTTTGGATAAGAACGCTTTTAGTAAAGGAAGTTTATTTTGCAGTCTCCCGATTTAATGATCTGGATCCTCAAGAAGAAATTAGGGAAAATAAAATAATGTAAAAAATGAGTTGACAGTGCTATACCATATTTTCTGTTATCTTATTGAATGACTGAAATTTTTTACATGGACATTGAGGAATACCAAATAAAGATGAATAGAGATATCAATTTTCCACATTTATTGAAATTCGAACAATTTAATGCCTTCACACTAAGAAATGTTAGGCTCCAGTTTTATTAATGATGTCCCTGCAGCCTTTGGAAGAAAAACAAAGGTCCATATAGGAGGCTAACTAACTCGTATCAGCAATTACTCAAGCCACAGAAAAATCTGTGCCACTCTTACAAAAAACATGAGCTTTTAATATGAATGCAGGTATTTATGTGCAAATATAATCTTTGCAGTGATGAGCTGACATCCTTGAACTGTTAAGTCACTTGAGCATCATTGTGCTTTAATGTAGGCAAAGAATTCTCCTAGATCAGGTGTGACCAACCCATGATCTGCTTAGTAGAGCAGCTCACAGTGTCCTCTCCCCATGGGCTCCTTCCAATGGTGGTTTGGGATTCAGCTGTGCACCAGATATCCATCCACCTTGCTCCCAGCCATGTCTCTCGCACCTGTGGTCCTTGTGGAAAAAATTACTTTTGTTGCCACCAGAACTGGCTGTCTCGCTCGTGGCCCCCCTTGGTTTGAAGGCACCAGACAGAAGGTTGTCTGGGTTTCTTGGTTTGAGGGCACCAGACAGACAGTGTCTAGGTTTCAAGTGTGGAAAGCACCAGACAGAAGGCTATGGGATAAGTGGCCAGTTTTTATCTTGCTTGTGCTCCTCACCACTTCTCCAAGCTGCTAATCGCCTGCACCCCACTTGGGTATTAGTGGAGGAGCACAAAAGGGCAAAGTCTGCAAACGCTTTAAATGTGACTATGAGACAGCTGCCAGTTCTAAACTCTGTTACCTTTTGCTTGTTGCTCATTACAAATCATAAGTGTCTCTTTTCTAGCAGGAAGTGTCTATACGAAGCCACCATTACAGCAAGTAATCTAAGTAAAAGTAATAGGAAGTTGCATGCAAGCATGGTAAATGTCATGTCTGATTTATCTTACATTCCTTATAAGCAATACCAGGTGCAGCTTGGTTAAAGGCGCAAAACCCAAGATGAACAGTTTAAATCCAAGGGAAGACTTCATCTTCCTGATTCCTGGCTACCCTGCACTAAATCCTTTGACTCACACAAATATCTTTCTTAGCAAATTTCCCTAATCCCAAGATGGTGATTGCTTTCAAAACTAGTTTTCTCTTCTTATTATCAATGCATGTTTCTTTAGAAGATAGACCACTGGAGAATTTTAGAGAATGATTAATAGCTACCTTTAAAACACCCAATTGCTGTACCTCCTTGAATGTACCTTGGAAACAAACTGAATCTAGGTTTTGATTCAGACCTCTTGCTTCATCTCCCTGAGGTTTTCCTTCCACCCCTTCCCTGCCCCTCACCCAATCTTTTTTTTAGAAACAGGAATTATGAACAGTTCCTCATTGCAGCATAGTAGATCCACCCAGCAAAGAAACTCAAGGCAGTCTATCCTAGTAAGGGACAAACCCTCTCTATATCTATATCTAGAAATGTTCCAGTACAGACAGGCCAATATAAGTCATATTGTGGTAGATATAAGAAAACATGACAGCAATATCTTTTGAAAACCATTTGGCATACCTATGTCACAGATAATGAAAATTTCAACGTTTTTTGTGGTCAAAACTGAAAATTCTGAGGATCTGTTCCTATCCTGAATGGTAGCCAGTGGAGTATTAATCAGCTTCTGAGTATTCTCTCTCTTCTGTTCTCCAGCAGATTTTTTCTCTCCATGCCATTGGCTTTGCTTTAGCAGAGACATCAATAGTCCCTGTAGGTAATTCTATCTAGACCTCACTTCCTGAGACCTTCTGTTTAATGCCTAGTACTGCAAGGCTGAACAATAGCAGCTTTTTGGAAGAGCTGTATATCCCACTATTTCTGCCATTTGTGTTAGAGCAAACTGGTCATCTCCATGTACATCACCACAAAGAGAGGCAGCTGGACATTTCCACCACAAGTTATGCACTCATTAAGGTTGCAGCCATCATAAACGGGCTGCTCTGAAGCTTGAGCAACTTTGAAGCTACTTTGTACGAAAGCTGCTGATTCAAGCATTACAGGCAGGGAGACACCTACATCTGTCTCAGCTCTTGGTAGTGGTTTTTAGAGGGCAGCAGGTGCTATCCCTGTATCGTCTTTTCTTTCTTTACTAAGAAAGACAGACTAAAGGAAAGACAAAACCCAGTATCAGGACTTGGGGCTGTGCTTATGTAGCAAAGCCAGCACTCTTTTGGGACTGTGGTCTCCTGACAGGCTCCAGAATTTGCTTCCCAGCCCTGTCCACACACACTGGGTCTATCTTCAGATCTTGCTTTGTTGCTTGATCCGCTCATCCTCCTGCAACCACTGCCTGTTTTACAGTTCTCTGTGGGCAGACCCCTGCTGTGTTTTCAGCCAGCTCTGAGGCGCTCTTGCTGGCTCTGACAGAGTGCAGTGCCTCCTGGCACACCTTGCCCAGTTGTTGCTTGGTGTGAAAGTCAGGGATTGCCCCTGCTGCCCCAGGAGAAGAGGCAGACTGGCTGCTGCTGTGCTCCTGCAAAGTACCGTCAGGGTGGTGGCACCTGAGCTAACTTGGATTGAGAGTCAGAAATTTGCACTATGGACACCTCCCCAGTGGCTTCTCTCCCTCTGTCTTGCATGTCAGCTTTGTTTTTTACTTTGCAGCACAATTTATTCCCATTACTTGCCTAGACCAGGTATCTCCTCCAGGCTCCTTGATGGCATTTGCAAATGCTGTTGTACAATAGCCTCCTATCCACCCCATTCATGTCTTCTCAGTGGTTTATCTCAGCAGCCTTTCCACATGACATGCATGAGTAACTTATCCTATTGAGTTCATGAAGAAGCCACTATCAAAAAGAAGTAACCAAAGTACTTATTTCCAGCCAATATGCAGGAATGGAAGCGCTAAAGATGGTGCACTTATAAAAGCATAAGGTCAGTGTGTTCACAGTGTCAGTGTTGAAAGTGTCCCTGTTGAAAGTGTCAGTATGGATTAATGAAATTTCCCTTTGAAACCAGTGTGAGGTGTGTGTCAGTAGGGACTGCAAAGGATGCTAAACATAAATACAGCCAAGAGAGATTCTTTGGGCACATCTGCACTGGGGAATTTTGGAGCATTTCCCAGTCCCTTCAACTGAGTACTCAGGCCAGACCATCAGTGTTTGTTGGACAGAAACACAAACACGTAAGTAGTAAGTGAGCCATTATGTGTTTCTCTGTGCTCTCCCATCTGGAGCATGAGATCAGAACTTTCATAATAGTTTCAGCGCATTTTTGAGAGAAAAGAAGAAAGAAAGAAAAGGAGAATCTGCTCAACTCTCTTTGGATAACATGCATTAATAGCGCAGCTGCCAGCAGTGCTTTGGATCAGACTGGATCTGAACCACAAAGAATTGTTAAAGATGCTTTAAAGAACTGTTCCTCATTTTATCTTCCAAAAACTATCTGACTAATAAAGAAAAAAAAAAAAAAAGATTTTTAGAAGTGGCTCTTGTGGGTCACTTCTAGCACAGAATATTCTATGTGTTATTGCTGTCCGCTGCCATTTTACACAAGATTTTTTAAAGAAATAGGCATGAAGTACCTTAGATTTTTCTAAGTATATTTTCAGGTTCCAGAAGACAAAGCAGCCTCGAGAAAGAACAGAGGCAAAGCAATACACGATTAGACAGAGAATGGTGCTTTTGTTGTATATGTAAAGGCTTATTTCAAAGCATGAGGGAGTCCTGTAAATCCCTGGACACATGGAAAATAGCACATTAGTGCAAGGCCATAATGGTAATCTATAATGACAGAATGAGAGAACAAGTACATTTATTTTAACATTATTATACTTAACTTAGTGAACAATAACACTTATTGATGCCAAAGTACAAAGACCAGGATGTTATTCCATTGCCAGAATTTCATAAGATACTGTGAATTTATCTGCAAATGAGTCCATATACTGCAACATCTAACATTAAATTCAAGAACAAACTGTTTAAAGAAGAATGATCTTTGTGTGTGGTACAAGAACAAGACCAGCTTTGGAGCAGCTGACTTAGGAAAGATGTTTGGTAAGTGCAGCCAGGGAAATGCACTTAGGTGATGTTAAGACCCAAACTGTGATCTCTGGGAGCTGAAGTCAGAGGGTATATCTAAGCCCCAGCTTAGTTCGAAGTTGCTTCTGTCCCTGGCAGCTGAAGAAGTCTGATTTTCAGCCCTTGGAGGGATAAACATGAATCATAATAAATCTTGTAAGTTTTATGGGTCATTTTAGAGAAGAAAAACTCTGCACTGTGTTTCTTTTGAAATTTGGCTACTCTCCAGGAGAAGGTAAGGAGATTTTGCTGTCTGTTCAGGGCTCTCTTCTGGGAGCAAAGGCATGTAGCTCTGATCCCTGCTTTCAGCACTGCCTTGGTTATTTTTATTTAGATAGTCACCAACCAAAATCTGGAAGACATCCAGGGAAATTTCTCTGCCTCAAATGTTCGCTCTAAATTAAAAAGCAGGGAACTGCTTTAACAAGTCGTGGCTGGTCCTTATCCTGTCCTGTGTTTCTCAACCTCACCTATTAGGTATGTCTTTTCCATGTAACAATTTGCTCACCATCTCTGAACTGGGAGCTAAATGACAGAAACTCTGCCAGAAATAGCATATTTCACATACATAAAGGTTTTCAGTGGCGTGACAGTTTTATAACATCACCCACATTTCATAAACTGCACATAAATTCCTTTGGCAATCTCATGAGGAACATCCTCTTTGTCAGACATAACTTCCAAACTCCATTTATGCTTACAAAGCATAGGAGAATTTTCCACATGAAGGAATCATTCATGCAAAGTAGTTTCACTGTCCTGGCGGGCTGAAAAAATTCAGGTATGTTTTAAGGAGAAATGACAGCCTTAGTACTGGGCAAAGGTGATTCGCTGAAAACTTGATTTTTAGTTAGAAATTTTTGAAAATACATTGTTATTGGCTATATCAGTAGTTTCAGAAATGACCTTTGTACCCATCAAAATGTAGCTGACTGTGTGAGGACTCCGACATGGGTTCCTCCTAGGAGTGTTTGATGCCATCACATCCAGTTGCTGCTTTTCATGGCACTGAGCAAAAGGTTTCAGCTGAAAATTCTCCTGACTCTAGTCTCCAATTCTCACAAAGTAACTATTTACCTTTCCTGCTACATTTTGATGCTTTAAGTTTAAGCTCTCTTAACTTTCTCTCAAGAGAAGAAGTGCTATTGAGAATCAACTCAGACAGGCAAGGGAGTCCCTGCCCTGGCCTGCTTCTGCCTGCCTGCTGTCCTCACCCTCCCACTGAGATTATTGCCCCTTCAGTTCTGGACCTGTCCTCTCTAAAGGGCTTGGTTTAACTTTGAAACATGTAAGAAAACTGTTTACTGTTGAAATCAGCACGTGGTTAACTCAGGGTGAGCTCAGAAGAGAGCACTGACCTCGTCTCTCAAGCCACCGGTCCTGCTGGCATAAGATGAGGGGTTCTGCTCTGCCTCATATGCCCCTCATCCCTGGATGTGCAGCTCTGCTCTCTCTCTGAGGCCTGGATCCAGCTCAATATGCCAGCAGAAATTAACTTTTTTTCAATTCATTTATTTCTGGATTTGTTTTCTGCCAGCTCAGTGAACTGAACAGGCTTGGCATCGGGCAGGATAAGCAGCTAAATGAGCATTCGAGAGGGTGCCTCGGCAGCGGGCAGGAGTGGACAGCCTCTTCTGCTGGCAGCAGCATGGCATCATCTCATGGCTTTTAGTCACCTCCCAGCTCTCTGTGCTGCAAACAGGGGCTGCTCAGCAGCTGCTGGGGGATCTGATAGCTGAGCTACCTCCCTTGCAGGTGTGACTTCTGCAACAGGGACAGTGTGGGTAACGAGGAGCAGGAACCACAACAGCCTTCCCAAGGCAGCCCATTCCCAGGGCTGCATGTGAGCACCTCTTTGTTTTCTTTTATCCTGTACACCCAATTCATAGGGATGATTGTGGTTTTAGTGGACTTGCTAAAAACAGCATTGACAATAAAGCGCAAATTACAATGATACATTCCAGATGCTATTTTGGATGAACTGAGCTACAGAAGGATAATTCTGGAAAAGGAGGATGAGCAGGTGAACACAGTGAAGTTGTAATGAAATTGATAGACTTAATGATAGCATTTGCCTCTGTGAAAGCTATAATGTTGTCTAATCAGTTAAAAAATGTGGGAAGATGGAGGAGTTACTGTTTTGTCTATTTACACTACTATTTTTAGTGTTTATTGAATAACATGTCTAGGATACCATGTTAATGTAAAGGTGTATATGGAAATATCTAAGATAATTACATGTTTGGAAAAAACACATGAAATATCAGAAAGCATGCAAAATTCTGGTGGTTTAGGTTGTGTATTTGCATTTTATGTGCTACTCTGGTTTACCAATCACCTCCCTTTGAAAAAAACCCACCACTAGTCTGTTGTATTATCCTTCCCCATAGTAAATCCAAAACGTCCTGTGTAAACTCAAAGAACAAAAGGTTATTATTACTAGCTGTTACTGTAACAAATGTCAACAGTAAAGTACTTATACTGTATAAACTACTGGGTTACTTTGAATCATTTAGATTAATTTTTGTGCTCTAGTTGTTTTTGGTAAAGACTGTTTTGTATCACTTGATAGAGCCAAGCTTGACCACTGAATTATTTGGTCTTTATGGCTTTTTTTTTTTTCCTCTTTCTTTTTTTGTGCTTGTGGTGCTGGGCAAAGCAGCGGGGAGCAAAGCATTTTTTCTCAGATCCCGAGAATGGTGCTACAGGTTTTATTTTCTGTTCTGCGTTTTCTATGTTGTTGTAACTCTTCAGAGTAGGGCCAGATTACCATCTCATTTGCATTAGTTATATTATTCAATATAACTAGCATTAGTCTAGAAATGATAAATAAGTTAATTACAACTTCTCACCCCTTGTTTTTTACTTTAGTAAAAATCTTCAGAGTAAAAACTATAAAAATATGTATGGGAACGTACACTATATATTCCTGTTTTCCTTTATACCCTCGGCAAAGCCTATACTCTTATTCCAAAGCCACGTGCTCCAGTGTAGCTGAGTCAGCAGAAGCAGTCTTGCTGTTGGTGCAGTTCCGGAGTTGTGGAGCATCCTCATGGGACTGCTTCTGCTTTAGTGACTTTTCCTCATTCTTTTCTCAAAGCAGTGCCTGAAGGATGATTTTTACCCTGAGGCACTAAAACATAAAGATATTGACCAAGCCAACCAGTAGACAATTAGTTGTAATCTTCTAGTGTCCAGTCTGGTATTTCTCTTTCTCAGCAAAAGGCTCCAGAAATGTCACAGGTGTAATTAACCATGCTCAGGGCTACAGCAGGACAGGCTGGGATGCACAGTGTGATGCAGGGAATGCCAAACATATAAACTGCAGGGGAGCTGAGGACAGCATCATAGCTATCAATGCATGTGCAGTGGTAGCAAGTGGGGACATTTTTTACATTGTTTACCTTTTCTATTATGTACTTCTGTGTTTAATTTTTCAGCTGAAATACTCATACACATTGGTTTTGAAGTTATGACCTAAATGTGTAAGTAGCAAATATTATTAGATTCACTAATTTCAATCTTTATTAATTTAATAATAGATTTAGTAGCAATTATGTCTATGCTGCAACCCAACAAAATACTAAAGTATGTATTTTGCAGTTCAATATGTGATTAAATGTGAACATACTGCTGAATCAGGGCTTGACTTGTGAGTGGATATTTATCACAACAAAATACTGAACTATAATGAGCATCTGTGTGCCAAGCCAAAGAGCAAACACACATGACCCCTGGAGTATTTATTTTAGTATTCTGAGGCCAATTAATACAATTTTGTTCTGTTTCCTCAAGTTGTATGTAAATTTTTGTGACTCTTACACTCTTCTGACCTTATTCTGCCGATACCTCAGACAAAGGCTTATTACGTTTTTTCACCCTGATGCTTGTAGTTAAATCTGTAATCAAATTCAGACTTTCAGTTTTCCATGTTTTTAAATGTCTGATTTCCAGCAAAGAATGTCGAGTGTCTGTTTCCCATTTCCAATTGTTCATAGACGAAGAATGACAAGCACACAGTACATTTCAGTGAGGAACCCAGCACTGCAGAGTGGACCAGCATTCATGCTATTTTCTTTGTGATCAAGAGTAGACCATGCCATATCCATGCATTTGAATAGGCTTCAGCATTAATTAATTATTTGTTTAAACAAGTGAATACAAAGAAGGTCTTTCAAACATGTTTTCATCAGTAACACGGTATAGAAAATACTGCCTTCTATGATCATGTACATAATTGTGCTATTCTTCCTGGTCTCATTATTTTAAATATGAAAAAATATGGACAGCAAATAGCAGGTCACCTTTGAAAGGCAGGAAGCATTTACTTATCTGCCCCAAAAATAAGTATGGGATTTAAAGGAGCATCCTTTCCTGAAGATGGGTCAAAGGAAAATACCCACAGATATTGAAGTAATAGTTTATTTTATTTAACACTTTCCCCCTCACATTTGCATTGATATGAATTTCCACACTATGTCACATAATAATGTTTCTGTTCTAGTTCACAGATCACAATATCTTCTCTTGGTGTTTAAATGAGAGCCACAAAATGAATTGTCACTTTCTCCAAGCACTCCAAACAGCAAATTAGCTACAGTTACCTCATGGCTTTTTGCGTGTTTGAATAACAAAAACTCATCAATCTAAGGCAGTCTGAAATTCGGTGGGATATTGCATTAGTTGTACAGAACATTGTGTAAATAAACAGGCCACTTATACTTTGGAATCTTGTCTGTGTCAAAACATTTTTGGTAGCTTTTTAAATAGCATTTTGGCGAGAATAAACAATACAAATGCTGAGTGACAGAGCTCTTTAGTCTTTCATCACCAGTGCAACTGGGACAGACTCAGGAAATTTCATTATGAATTCTAGATTCTGGTTTGAAAAAAATAAATTGCTGGTGTTTACCAGTCACAAGGTAACATGAATGCTGATGTGTATGAAGATGGGATGACCCATGAGAATAATTAAAACACTGAAAAAGTGGAGATGACTTGTCTACTAGTTGGGTGCTCATTCTTTAATATTTTCAGCAGCCTAGGCTTGTCAAGCAGACTGATTATATAGTTCAGCATTGCGTGACTTAACCTTTTGTTCTTGAGAGGTGACATTTCCTTGAAAGCAACATGAAATGAAGAATTAAAAACAAACAAGCTGAAAAAAGATTTATTTTCAACTGGATAGTCAAGACAGAAAGAAAAAACAGCCCCTAAAACTGCATTTATTTTAGCTTGTAGTTAAGAAAATGGATACATAAAAGGTCATTCCACGTATATGTTTACCAACAAAACACTGTTCCCATACTCTTCCACCAGTTCTTGTGCTTATTTCTCTGATAGTAAATGAAAACTCTAGAAGCATCAGTAAAAAAAAAAAAAGTAAAAAATTTGCCCTGGTCAGAGAACTAGCTAACTCTGTACAGCCTCACTGCCCCTTGCAAGCCTTACAAAACCCCCAAAACACAGAGAGCTGCAGAAAAGTGTAGTTGTTAATCATTCCTGTATAGGGGAGTACTTAGCATGTTGTCCTGGGATGCAGTTGGCACAGATCCAAATATTCCTCTGATTAATTTCAGAGTTCTTTCCCACTCCAGTGCTCTAAAACTGGGGACATTTTTCTATGAAAGTAATTCTGCTTTGTACAAAATACTTATATGAGTGTTAGCACAGAGGCAGGAACTTCTTTTTTT